>OU015756.1:59679277-59708991 GCA_907169655.1 Acomys percivali
GAGAGAGAGAGAGAGAGAGAGAGAGAGAGAGAGAGAGAGAGAGAGAGGAGGCTGAGAGACCACCAGAAAGCTCTAGGGACTGGTGTGGCTGAATGGAAAAATGGCTTCTTTTATGCTGGAAACACACAGAAATGGACAGGTCCCTCTGAATGGAGAAAGGGACCCTCAGAATGCCTTTCTTATGCTCATTTCAACAAGTGAAGACAAAAGAGAGGCCCCAGAAAAACCTCCTCACAAAAGCGAAGTTACTACCTAAAGAGCCAAGCAGAAAAAGGGGAGGCATGGTGCAGGCGCCCCCTCCCCATTACCAGAAAATATTCTTATTCTTTTTCCCCCCCCTGGCCTATTTTCTATTTTGCCCTTCTCTCCCCTTAGGGCGTCATTGCTAATGTTGCTCTCAGCCCATTCTGTCTATTTTATTATGTGTAATTTCTCTGAGTCCCTGCCTCTGCTTGTTCGTCTGTGTGTAACAAGGTTAATGCCTTGTAATGATGCTTTTGCCACTTCTGCCTTTCATGACAAAAATCCAATCTCGATTTAGCTCTAGACCTCATCTCCCTTCTGGGCTTTCTTGGTTCCCTCAGAGCTGTCACTCTACTTCTCCTTCCTTCTTGCCCGCCATGTCTAACCATAACCACACGCCTACAGTTTAGCCCTCGCTGCGGGGGAAACTGCTCCCAGTCAGAGGAAGAAGGGCCCTTGTCTCAAATGATGTTTAGATGGAAAGAGAGAGGTTTGAACCCGACATAGCAAACCCAGGACCAGGCCCGCCGTGGGTGGGGAATGGGTCATGGGACAATGGACATGCTCCCATGTGTGTGCATGCATTCATGCCAGAGGGGGAAGATCCCTTTCCTTCCTGGCTACTTCATACTATTTTTGTTGGCAGGAAACACGACAGCTGTGGCCCCACACACCTTACACCACACTAGTCCAGGGGGCACCAGTCATGGTTTCTAAGGTGTGGGAGAGAAAAGGCAGCCTTAGCTTTGCCTCACAATGTGACCAAAGATACCACGTGAGGTGCCAGATGAAGTTCTTGTGGGTAAGACACAGAGGGGATGTCCACAAAGCTGGGCCTCCAGGGTTGGGGACCAAGAGGAAGAGTTGAGCTTTCTCCCCTCAAACCCCAGTGTTAAGAAGACTCCTGAATGTTAGGCTTTCCTTATACGACAAAGGCGAATACCAGCTGGCGCTTATTAATTTCTCAGGCTGATAAAGTGCCGTCTTGGGCGGCTCGTTTTGTATTCTGTTCCCGTGGGTTAGCCTTGTTTTCAAACAGCGTCTCCATCACTTGCTATTTGTGACTCACCAGGGACCCACTTACAATTAGGAAAACTGCATTCCAAGTTCTGGTCCCTGCTCTACACCTTACAGACCGCTAGATTTGGACCGGTGGGTTCGTTTCTTCAGGTCACCACATTGGACCAACAGGCACATCCCTGCCTCTGCGCCCTCCACCTCCTAACCCCACCTGCTGCTAAAGTTCACTCCCTGAGACCTTATCCTTCCTCCTTCCTGCGTTTTGTTCCTGGTTCAACCCCATCTCAGTCTCTTTCCTACCCTCTGGCTAATGCCAGCCAAATGCTTTTGAAAAGACAAGTCATTCACCAAAAGCTTTAAAGGCAGGGAGCATGGAAACCACATCCTCTTAAGCTGACAGAGTCCGTCTACCAACATTTGCCCATGAGGAAGCCAATGGTAGTCTGGGTAGGGTAATTTTCCTTATGAGGCCTGTCCTATGGGACACAGTACTTCTTAGCATCTTGGTCCCCTGCCCCCAAGATGCTAGAAGTGGTCCCAACATGTGGCCTAGAGCCAAGTACCTTCCCTGATCTCTCCTAGTACACAAAGTGCATTGTGTCATTAAGAACCACCACAATCCATGCATGACCGCAGAGCTGCTGAACACTTGTCCAGACTTTCTTTCTTTGCCACCCTGTTGCTCCACACTCTAACCAATCACAGTCAGCAATACCACCAGTCAACCCTGAGAGCTGCTGCTCCCATCACTGGCCCTGTCTAAGCCAGATTTCCCAACATTCTCGTCTGTCCTCTCAGTCTCTGTGGCATCTACCTAGGCCGGATCCACCTGGTCCTTTAGAACTCCCCAACTTATCCTTCATCCAGGATAGATGGCGGTCCGTAAGGCAAGTTAGGCCTTTGCTCAACAGTCTTTAATGTTGCCATTACACTTAGAATTATATCCATGATTCCCAGACCCCACCTGAGCCAGTCCCTCAACCACTGCAGACTCATCCCTTAGCGCCCTTCCCTCAAGCAGCTTTTGTATCTACAGCAGATTTCTTTCATAAATACACCACCACCTTTCTACCTCCAGCTCTCTCCACTCGATTGACTCAATTGAATACTTCAGGCTTAAAAGTTAATTTTTCACCTACACAGGAGCTTCTCTCTCCTCATTCTCATCCCAGTTGTTACTCTGAATCACAGCACCCATCTCCTTCAGAACGCCTGTAATTATTTTTTTTTTCCTTTAAGTTGTACTTACTGCCTAGCTCCCAGCCGACTGTGAGATCTACCACAGTTTGCCTTACTCTAAGTTTGAAAGCAGCCTCCGCCTCAGCATCCGGCTTGTTGTAGGTTGTCGATACGTGTTTATTGAATGAATAAATAAACACATAGATCAATGTTTGAATACTTTCGATCAATATCTCATCAGGCAACTATGGAACGTTGCTAAGTAGGCTTAATCGTTACAGAGTTCTTCAACTGAGCCAAGATTTGTCCCTTGTAAACAGTGGGTCTTCTTCGTTCTGCACTGGGGACTAACACTAGGTTGTTATTCTATATATTCTTTCTGCCAGGTATCTTGGTCTTTCTCTAAATCTCATATCCACAGCTCATCAATAACTCTAACAGACAGCTTCTGGAGCTATCACCTTCCTAATTCATAGATAGCCCACTGATGAGGTGTATTGCTATTTAAGATGTGTCTCCAAAGCCGGTTATGGTGGTGCTCACCTGTATTCCGGGAGGCTTAGACAGAAGGATCATGGATTTGAGGCAAGTCTGGGCTACATTTCAAGTTTTAAGCTTGCCTAAGCTGTATAGAGACACCATGCCTCAAAACAACACCACACAAACAGCAACCAACAACAAAATAAAGTAATGTGACTCTAAGAATGGATCAGAATATTTGACATTCAGTTTGAAGAAAATAAGGAACAAGGCTGCTCCTTCCCATAGTTAGAATAACTTAAATCAGGGTTAGGGCATAATAGCTCAGTGGGTAAAAGCACGTGCTGCCAGGCCTGAGGTCATGAGTTCAATCCCCAGGATCCGCATGTGGAAGAAGAGAACTGAGTCTGAAGGTTATCCTCTGCCTTCCGCATGTGTACCATGGACTGCTCATGTATACACACAGTCAATACGCAATATGTCACATAAAAACAAAGAATTGGGTATCAAAGAGAATGCCAGAGATGCTTTAAAAATGAAAATGTATAAATAATAATAATAATTTTTGGACATAGATAATATTATTTCATCTCTGAAAGTCACTGATGAAGCAATGACTTGAAAGAACAAGAGATTTAAGTAGGAACTGTGAGGTCCACATTGAAGCTCTCTTACTTATGAATTGTGAGACTTTAGAGAGCATTTCTCCTCTTTGAATTTTCTTCATCCATTCTTCTACCCACCACTCATACACCTACCACCCACCACCCAGCCATCCACCCATCCCCCCAAACACCCACCCACACACCCATCCACCCATCCTCCCAACCACCCATCCACCCACCCATCCACCCATCCACTCATCCTCCCAAACATCCACCCACCTACCCAGTCACCCACCCATCCATCCATCCATCCATCCACCTGCTCATCAATCCATCCATCCACCCACCCGACCATCCACCTGCCCATCCATCCATCCATCCACCCACTCACCCATCCAACTGTACTTCCATTCATCCATCCACTTGCTGTTGGCTAAATGTCTAATCTATAAATATACATATAGGCAGGGCACGGTGGTGCAAGCCTTTAACCCCAGCACTCATATAGGCAGAGGCAGGTGATCAATGTGAGTTTGAGGCCAGCCTGGTCTACAAAGTGAGTCCAGGGCAGTCAAGGCTACACAGAGAAAACCCTGTCTCGAAAAACCAAACCAAACAAACATAAGAGTAAGTTCATAGGCAAAATGAGTCAACCAAGTAGGCTCTGAAACTAATTGAGACACGTTATGGTTTCTCAGACTTAAATGAACGGTTTAGAGTGGAAGTGCCATTCCTCTCCTTAGTTCAGGCACAGAATTTGGGGAATCCGTGAGACAGGATGGAGGCAGGCCCATCTTTATTTTAGCCAGCTCTAACTGAAACAGTGTTTCCTTTCATTTTGGACTCAGTCCACAGTAGTATTCAATGAAGCCATGCCTTTGTCACTAAAGGAAATCAGATATTTTCATATCATTTCATAGTTGCTGCAGATACCACAAAATATCATTTAGGCTCATCTCTGCTTTGAGATTACGGTAGTTACTGCTGCTAGATCTTGCTGTTGGCTGTGTTAAGATATATTACTATACAACGATATATTTGTATAGCAATATAATTGGCTTTATTTGGCAGCCCAGATTATTTGATGCATTAAAAATAGACTCTGGAGCTCTAGGTTTCATCACAGGCCCACAGCATGAGACCCCCGTATGGTTAAGGAAAGAAATATCCCAGAGTGTGGGAGCCTGACACAAGGTGACACCCGTGGTTACCAGCTGCTTCAGGCTCCCCCCACCCTGTTGCCTCAAAGAAGCACGGGTCAGTACTGGGAATCAGATTCTTAAAAGGGGTCACCGTGGAAGAGAGGAGCCTCCAGGGGAGGCCAATGAGCAATGATGGAGAACAGCTGCTGTCTTAGGCAACATGTTTCTTCAAGCGGGTCGTGGGCAGGGAAGGCCCCTGACCAGGAATTCTGCCTTACTGAACAGGAAGTCCCCAGAAACACCCTTCCCTTTAGACTGCCTGGCTTTTATTAGTCCTATAAACGCAGCCTCAGGCCCAGCCCATCTTGGAAGCCTTTATCTCAATCCCCTACCATCACTGCCCTTTCCAGGCGATGAAGAAAGCCTTCTCTGCAGTTATGTTAAAGGGGTTCCTGAGGGCTCACTCACTCTGTGTTAAATGGTATCGTAGGAAGCAGAGATGAACTAGCCAACTAGCCAGGCCACTCCCCTTGCTAGGGTTTGAGTGTGTCCCCCAAAAGTCCATGTGTCAGAAGCAGGACCCCAGCAGGCATCAAGACGAGATGGCATTGGGGCCGGAGACGTGGCCCTTGCAGAAGAGAGAGAGGTTCAATTCCTAGCACTCACATGGCAGCACATGACAACTCCAGCTCCAGGGGGATCTGGTACCCTCTCCTGGCCTCCACAGGCACTACACACACATGCTACACAAACGTACATGCAAAGGGCCGATACCCATAAATGAAAATTAACCTTTTCTACAAAAGGACGGCATTGGCAACTGTCTGCAAAGAAGGTGGCGCCTTGCCATGCCCTCTGTGTGAAGATGTGGCAGCGAGGCCCCTGTGATAGGCTTCTGAGCCTCAGTATCCAGAGTCAAATAGATCTCCTTTCTTCATATAACTGAGTCTAGGTATTTTGTTATAGCAAAAGAAAGCAGATTTAAATACCTCTCAGGGCACACAGGTTCCCAACAGCGCCGGGTGGGGTGGGGTGGGGAATCCACTTCCTAAAATTTATTACAATACCTCTTTCATCATTCTTTCTGGATGTCCCCAAGGCACCCAAAACCCAGCAGCAATTAAAGTCATCTCTTAATGGGCTGCCAACACTTTTCAATACTCTTTCTTTCTTTCTTTCTTTCTTTCTTTCTTTCTTTCTTTCTTTCTTTCTTTCAATGGGTCTCACTGTATTAGCCTTGGTTGTCCTGGACTCACTTTGTAGACCAGACTGGTCTCGAACTCACAGCGAACCTCCTGCCTCTGCCTCCCGAGTGCTGGGATTAAAGCTGTCCGCCACCACACCCAGCTTCAATACAATTTCTTAAGACACTCTCTCATTCCTTCCTTCCTTTTCACAATCAAGGCTAGAATTCATTCAGTTCAGGTTCTCATTTCCCTCCACTGGCTTGTGACAGTAAATAAGAATCCATTTGCATCCTCCGTCTCCACTCTGTCCCCGCAACATGCCACACGCAACATGGTAAGAGGCTCCTGCAGGCTTTCCTTCTTCCACAGGGCCAGCCGCTCCCTACAGGCCGGCCATTACTTAGGGAATTCAAATCCAATCATTTCGCTTCTCTTCAAAGGCTCTCCCAGGCTTCGAGACCAAAATCTAATCTCTTCCCACAGCCTCGGGGTCCTGTCGGATAGGCTGCAGCTTCCTTCTACAGCCCGCTAACACCCCCCTCCACTTCCTCCCCTCCTAACCACATTCAGTGTGCTGCTCTCTCTACACTGACCAAGTCATCCTCCCATGAGCTCTTGCACTGGCTCTTGGGCCTGTTAGCAAAGCACACAGGCAGCTATGGTTAGGGGAAGCTCTCAAGCAATCTTTTCTTGGGGAGACCTTTCCCTATCACCCCCCCCAATAACTGTCCCCCCCCCCACTACACAATGTGTCATGGTTCCCTCATCTACAAATTAGAAGTGACAGTGTCAAGTTAACGGTAAAGATAAAGTGGATAATATTGGGTAAGTGTTTAGAACAGTGCTAGCTGGTGGCTGCTTAAGTTTTAGCTATCATTTTAATGTAAAAAAATACCTATTTGCTGCATGTTTATTATCGTCTCTATTTACTGCCGACAGGCACACTTTCACACACGGCTGGCCCCTGAATATAAATTTAAGAAGTAACCAATCCAAACCAATGGCTGTCCCTGTAATCGGTTGCTTTACCCACTTTATCTTGAGAAATCTTTCTAGAACACACTGAGGTTGGGTATGCTTCTAAACCTCTCGCTGCTTCTTGAAACCTCAGCCTTGGTCTCCCCAGCAAGCTCAGCAGAAATTCCTGAAATGACGCAGGGATGCAGGTAGGGGGTTGAGACGAGCTGTGGGGATCTGGGGACTTTGCAACCTGCCTCACCCTAGCACCCCCTGAACTTGGCAAGGCTCTCCCCTGGAACAGGTCAAGGGGTACCTGCTGTTCTTGTGAACATATGGTGCTTCTGGGCAACTGTTTATTTTGAAAAGCAAGGTTTGGAAAGTCTGAAAGTGACCATCGGGGTAAACCTAACTAACCACCTTTGCCTGTCTCATTAAGCCCTTCGCCATCTGGCCCTGCATACTCAGTTCTGGACACTCCCCAGCCAGGGTAAGTGGCTTGTAGCTCGGAGACTCACTCAACGTCCCGCTTGCGCACAAGAGAGAGCTGGAAGCTCGCCAGAATGCCCTTTTCTGCCGACTTCACTAAGCTTCACGACACCACTCAAGCGAAGTGTCCCTGCTCTGGTTCTTCCTGCGTTAAGAACACCCTTCCTTAGGGCTTCCAAGTCTTTCCCTCATAGCCCTCCTAGAGTAAGCAGCAGGCTACTAGGAGATGGCTTGCTTTCCTCCCTTTCCAGGAGAGCGGCAGTTGGCAAGCCACCGCCAGTGGGCCACATCTGGCCTGTATTTTTGAATGGCCTGTGAGCTAAGAATAGTTCTTATATTTTTAAATGATTTGAAAGTTTTTGAGGGAGGGGGGAGAATAATTTATGACAAGTAAAAATTAGAAGGAATTCAGGTTTTTGGTGTCTATAAAAATCCCATAGAGTCTTAGTTCTGTGGGTTTATTTATGTACCATTCCTGGCTTTATTCACAGAACAAGCTCAGGTCAGCAGCTATGATTAAGAGATTAAGCATGGGCTGGAGAGGTGGCTCAGAGGTTAAGAGCACTGGTAGCTCTTGCAAAGGTCCTGAGTTCAATTCCCAGCAACCACATGGTGGCTCACAACCATCTATCATGAGACCTGATGCCTTTTTCTGCCATGCAGGTGTTACATGCAGACAGACCACTGTATACATAATAAATAGATAAATCTTTAAAAATTAAAAAAGAGATTAGTCATAAATAAGAGATAGTAATGGCACATGCCTTTAATCCCAGCACTTGGGAGGCAGAGGCAGGCCAGCCTGGTCTACATAGTAAGTCCAGGACAGCCAAGGCTACACAGAGAAACCCTGTTTCAAAACACACACACACACACACACACACACACACACACAGAGAGAGAGAAAGAGAGAGAGAGAGAGAGAGAGAGAGAGAGAGAGAAATAATTAAGAGGTAATAAAGAGTAGCTTGTGGCCAGGCGATGGTGGCACACACCTTTAATCCCAGCCCTTGGGAGGCAGAGGCAGGTGAATCACTTTGCAGGACAGTCAAGGCTACACAGAGAAACCTTGCCTTGAAAAACATCATCATCATCATCATCATCATAATAATAATAATAATAAAAATTAAAGAGTAGCTTGCAAAGACTAAAGTAGTGACACTGGTTCTTCACAAAGAAGTTCAATGAACTCTGTGGAACAGCATGGCTGCCTGGGCTAAGCACAGTGCCAAGTTCCCCAACAACTAACTTCGCCGAGGAAAGCACCACAAGCAATAATTGAGCAGAGGAGTCAAATCAGAACCCAGCTCCTGCTGAAACACAGGCCTCCATCAGGGCCCTCCCCTCAGAGCTCAGACCCTGCGGAAGAGCCAGAGGGGGTGGAGGGCGCCAGGGGAACAGGGCCTCCTAAGGCAACAGGATTGCTACACACTTGAACTCACAGAAAGGGAGGCAGCAAGCGCCGGTCTGCACCAGATGAGGTCCTAGAGCTGAAAGAAGAAGTAGAGACATGTCTTCATGCCAAGCCTAGACGCTATCTCCAACTGATACTCACTTGCAAATGAAATCTGTCTCAGGGGAAACAAACAGCAGGCTGCACGCTCAGCGCTGGACGGCCAACAGAAGACAAACTCAACGGCATCATTGGAGGTTCCTTGTCTCACAATATTGTATCAAGGCTTTAAAAAAATTTTTTTTTTCTATTTCTGGCTTAAAGCCCTCTGTTTATACATTACAGCTCCCTATTGGTGGTTTTATGCGATTCCTGAGTACGCACCTATACCAGTTTCTTGTGTCTTTTTAGGAGCGCTTCTTTTCTTCTGTTGGTTTTGGTCCTATCCCAATGTACTAGTTCTTGTTTTATCTCATTATATTTTAATTTATGTTGCTATTATCTCTTAGAAGCCTGTTAGTTTTCAAATGAGAGAGAGAGAGAGAGGCAGAAATGAGGTAGACCTGGATGGGAGGGGAGGTGGGGAGGAAGTAGGAAGAGTAGAGAGAGGGAGGGGAAACTGTAAGCCTGACATATTATGCAAGGGGGGGGAGATATTTTCAATAAAAAGGGGGAAATCAGCTACGATAACTGGACTATTGGCAAATCAGTATTTCATCAAGAGGTAATATTATAACTGAGTATATCGAAGCAAACAACTTTCCTACATACAAACCTACATATATACATACATACCAAGAGTTATTGTTCCCTGGCTCTGGTAAATAAACTAGACCCGTGATTCCAACCAAGTGTGCCCATGGTGGCTTCGTGGCTTCTCAGTTTTAATGTGCCTGCTCATGTTCAAGGAAGGAAGAGTCAACAGGAAACCTTGGAGGACGCGAGATGACGTCATGCTATTATAGATGACATCATGCTATCACGGTCATGGGTTGGTCAGTTTGGATCTTCCATCATTCTCCTCTGAGGAAACCCAGCCTCAGGACCTGCTGGGGGCCATCACGTGTTTGAGTTTCTTCTGATTGCATCACACGTTAGTTCCTGTTCTGAGGGCAGCAAGTACATTAAACGAGTGCTAGTGGTCTGACGAAAAAAGGTGAGTTGGGCCCGGTTTCATGCTTTTCCTGGTGATCTGAGTTAAATGCCCTAGGGACCCATTGGTAGTTAGTAGCCAACAGAAGGAATTAAGATATAGTCTGGGTCAGGCAGAGGTAGAGAAGAGCACATGTTTGAGGAAACAGAGAGGGCTCGTTGGGAACAGAATGGAGTTAGGTAGTCAAGCTATCATATTAACTACGGAACCTTAGAATGAGCACCCGCCATTTGTTGATGCAGTGAAAATACCTTCAGGTTTCCTTCGGTTCATGACCACCTGCCAACTCTATATAAGAGGGAATCATCCTGTCTCCATTACTGATCACAATGGTGGTGATAGTCAACACGTACACAGAGTCACCGACACATACATGGCATCACCGACACATACACAGTATCACCAACACGTACACAGCATCACCAACACATACACGGCATCACCAATGTGTACACAGCATCACCGACACATACATGGCATCACCGACACTTACACAGCATCACCAACACGTACACAGCATCACCAATGTGTACACAGCATCACCAATGTGTACACAGCATCATCAACGTGTACACTGCATCATCAACGTGTACACAGCATCACCAACACGTACACAGCATCACCAACACGTACACAGCATAACCTACATGCCATATCATCTCATGGATGCAGACAAGAACCCTGAGACATCAACAGGATCCCTATGTATAAACGGAAAGACAAGGCACAGAAAGCTTTTGCTAAACCATTTGCCCAAGTTTGCACATCTGCTATGCGGCAGCCTTGGTCCACGGACCCGACTCTAGGGACTGTGCATGGAACCTTTATATGGCGCCCTCTCTGCTGCTCTAACTCCAAGGTTACTGTGTAACTCCCAATGTCCCTGCCCGTGAACCCCCTTGGTTCCCTTCCTTGAGCTTATGCACGTACACCTTTGCAGCCAACTGCACCCCAAAACTAGGGCAGCTCTCAGGACTGACACTGCACAGAAGACAGACACCGTTAGAGAGCATAGTTGACATGTGGAAATGGCTCCAGAACAGAAGATTTGAGAATGTCCCCTACATCCTAGGATAAAACACAAATAAGCTGTTGTCATACAATGTGAAAAATCTAGTTATGAGCTACAGATTTTGTTTGTTTGTTTGGTTGGTTTCTTGTTGTTGTTGTTGTTGAGAATCTGAGTACAGCCCTAAGAATGACAAGGCTTTAAAAATATGTCTAGAGGGGCTGGAGAGATGGCTTAGTGGGTAAGAGCACTGTCTTGCTCTTCCAGAGGTCCTGAGTTCAATTCCCAGCAACTATATGGTGGCTCACAACCATCTCTAATGTGATCTGATGCCCTCTTCTGTCATGCAGATGTACATGCAGATAGAGCACTCATATACATAAAACAAATAAATAAATAAATGTTAAAAAAATGTCTAGGTAATAATGTCTTTGAGAAAATAGGAAAGAATAGGACTAACAGGATTAGATGGTTACTTTTTATGGAATTTTACGGTAGCATGCAAGGAAGGAAAATGGCACAGCTCCCTCTCCCAGGCACTACAGTTGGAACACTAAAGCATGAATTCAGATTACCTTAAGGCCTGTTCAAAACACAAGAGTGCAGGCTGGTGAGATGATAGTTAAAAGCAATGTCTGCTCTTTTAAAGGGCCCAGGTTAGACTCCCAGCACCCACATGGCAGCTAACATGCTAACTCCAGTCCCAGGACCTATAAGGCCACTGTATGCATATGGTGCACAGATACACGGCCAGCCAAAACAACCATACACATAAAATGAAACAAACAAACCAACAAAAACAAAAACAAAAATCCCCAAAATTGCCTGCTGTGTTTGTGTGACAAGACTTTTCCTGGGGGGAAAAAAAGCCACATGCATGTATATTCACCCCAGAGAGGCAGCCCATGACAGGCCAAAATACAGATGTCACCAAACTCCACCTTGGGGCTACTTACAGGAACAGAAATGACTCTAACACAGCTACATCACCAAGGCCCACCCCAGCAAGGGTGACAGCTCACAAAGCTGGAAACCTGAAACACACTGCACAGCCTGCAGGTCTGATAATAGGTCGAAGAGTGTCCTTTCTCTGTCCCTCAGTTGATCTAAAACTCTTGCAGACAGCTTGGTTGCTTTCTGCCTTCTTCGGTCAGCTGGTCTGATCTGGGAGTCTCCTTTGCAGCTTAGTTTGTCTGAAAAGTCTTGAAGCTCAGCATCATCTGGTAGGGAGGGGCCTAATGAATCTAGTCAGTTTCAGGGACCTCCTAAAGCTTTTCTGAGTTGTCTAAATTTCCAATTAAGAAGTTTCCCAGCAGGATGGAATGCTTTCAGTCTTGTAGGAAACTTACTTAAAAATAAAAAAATTTAAAAATTTAAAAAACCCAGCCCTTCCCCCTGCCACCTCCAGAGTCTCTGACTTACTAAGTCTGATGTTGGGTCCAAACATTTACATTTCTAGCAAATTCCCAGGTGACGCCGGCACTGGTAGTCCACACACCACACTTTTAAGAATCGCTGAGCTACAGCATCAAGCCCTCTAGAATTTGAATGCTGTTTAATCAACCATAAAAATACCAATCATTCAGGTTTCTATGGTCCAAGATGCCTCCCAGACTGGCAATATAAGCAGCCTGGGGATTGCTGCAAACGGGGCTATCTGTAAAGTTCCAGAAGAGTAAACAAAATGTCTTCTAATCCAGAACTTGGGGGAAAAAAGGGGGGGATCCTTGACACATCAGCTATTAAGAAAAGGACAAAGGTTATGAGACTGTATGGGGACAAGAACCAGAAAAGTATTAAGGACAGAATACATTCACTTCATTTCTAACACGACCCTGCAAAATCCTTCACTTGCTCATTCAATAGACACATCTTAATCTCTAACTACACAGCAGATGCTGTGCGAGGTGCTGTGGCTTTAAAAGAGACCACTTGTGGAGGTTATTTACAGGCCACATGCCATGGACAATATTACTAAGAAATTAATGTCAGAGAAGCCATCCCTGGCATCACTCAGAACTTCAGGTAGTGACAGATTTACACACTGTTCACAACCAAGGAGCCTCTGTGCCACCATATACAAACAGCTGGTCCTATCACAACAGCTAGAGCCTTGCCTGCCCCAATGTGGCACAGGATGACTGCCAGAACCCAGTGTCGGTGGGGACGGACTTGTCCACAGCAGTGGTTAAAAACCCAGGTCCTAGACCCAGACCACACAAGTTCTAAATCCCTTGCTATTTGCAAGCAAGGAACCTAACCAAAGCTTCTCCCAGCCTTCAATTTTCTCATCTGTAATCACCATAATAACTGAAGCCCTTGCCTCATATGGGGACTGAAAATCAACAGACAGTAAGGCGTGTAAATTGCTTTGCCCGAGCCATGCCCATGATAAACTGCTCAGTAGCCAGGCACTATGATTGCTTTTCTAAGTGGGCTCTGTCACCACCCTTGTCCTTTCTGAATCCACCCTTGCACGTCAGGTGTGTGCGTGAAGGTGAAATCCACCATCTAGTCTACAGATGACAAAAGGGGATGGACGGAGTCATAACGGAAACTGAATGAGCAATACACATTGCAGAAAAAGGGCTGCATTTCTGAGGTCGGCGGGTCACACTGCCAAGTAGAATTGGAATATCACTCCTGTGCACAAAGGCCACATGTGTCTTGGCTGGTTCTGGTGGAGAGACAATCATTTTGTGGTTGCCTATCTGCACGGCAGCTGAGTGACAGCACGCTTTAGAATTATGTGAGCATGGAAGAGGGGGCACATCTACCTACAACAGGTAGAAAAGAACTAGAAGAATCAGAATTAGTCTTACAAGCCAAACTACGAGAAAAAAACAAAAAAAACAAAACAGTAACATCTACAGAGGGCCAAGACAGTTGTGTTTAATCTCACAGGTAACCCCAGGACCCAACCGTGGCCGCCAAAGAACTCTAGAATTACCCATCTTCACAGGCCCAAATACAAATATTTCTTACACATTGGTGTGCCAAAAGTAGTGGGTATTCAGAGAGGGGGGGAGGTGGTGGGGAGTGAAATTAACTTCATAAATTAATGCACATAATTAAACACATTCACTGCTATATTAATCTAAACACAGGTAGGTTTTGGAACATAATGAAGAAAGCAAACCATGTGACATCTTGAAGCACAACACAAGACTGGAGGCAAACACCGTCTTCAGCGGATGCCTTCTGCTCTCAACGCCACATCCTAGGGCAGTGGGTCTCAACCTCCCTAACACGGTGACCCTTTGAGACAGTTCCTCAGGGTGTGGTGACCTTTCTCCCCAGGCCATAAAATTATCTACCTTGCTACTTCATAACCGTAGTTTGCTACTGTTATAAATAGTAATGTAAATATCTGATAGGTGACCCCTACCAAAAGGTCCTTGGATGATTCCCCCCCCCCCCAGGAGTCTCAACTCACATGTTAAGAAACTCTGTTCCAAGGGAAATTACTTGCTGCCTTTCTAATTAGGGAACTTTCAGGGGAAAGACCCAGAAGTACCAGGGTGGCAAAAAGAATACAGAGACAGACACGTCCTGGGTTTAAGCTGCCAGGCTTTGGTAACTATTTTGTTATAGATAACATCTTCTTCATCTGAAAAATGGGATGCTTTTCACAGACCCAACCTATCAGACTTGCTGAAAGACTCACAGAAGCATCATTTGGAGGAGGGGATATTTATGAAACAGAGGAAAGGGTTTATTTTACTTACACTTCCACCTCACTGTTCATCACTGAAAAAAAGTCAGGGCAGGAAACTGGATGCAGGGACTGTGGAAGGGTGCTGCTTACTGGACTGCTCAGCCTGCTTTGTTGTAGAACCCAAGACTAGCAGCCAGGGTGTCCAGCCCACTATCAGCTGGGTCCTCCCCATCAAGCATCAATTAAGAAAATGCCCTACAGGCTTGGATGCCGACAATCCCGTGAAGGCCTTTTTTCAATTGAGGTCCTCTCCTCTCAGATGACTTTAACGTGTGTCCAGTTGATATAAAACTAAGATAGGGGGGCTGGAGAGATAGCTCAGGGGTTAAGAGCACTCTCTGCTCCTCCAGAGGTCCTGAGTTCAATTCCCAGCAACCACATGGTGCTTCACATCTATAATGTGACCTAATGCCCTCTTCTGGTGTGCAGGCAACTGGTTTAGTGCAAGGTGTTTAAAAAAAAAAAAACCCTAAGATAGGGAGTGTTACCCAAATGCACAGCAGGGGCCTCATAGAGTGGGTTACCTCTGTGGAAGTACATTGAAATTTGGTGGCAAGGCAAGACAAGGCCAGGCAAGACAAATAAATAAATAAATAAATAATAAACAAATAAATGCCTTGTGTGTAAAACACTGAGTACGCACCCATTGCACAAGCATCCCAGAAATCAATCCTCAGCAGAAAACACAAAAACAAAGACAAAAGCTCAGAGAAGAGAATGAGCAGTTGGAAGATAAGAAACCCAGGAGATGGGAAAACGCTGCCTGGCCAGTTCTGTCATTAGCACACAGGTTGATGGGAAATGGGCAACACAGGTACCAGCTGGGAAGAGACGCGCAAGGTGCAGGCAAACCCAGACACCTGAGCCTTGCAACCTGAGACTCACTGATGGGAAAAAAGAAAGAAAGAAAAGAAAAGGGCAAAGAAAAGAAAGAAAACCGGGGTGGGGGAGCCTGTGTTTGTTGGGAAGGAATAGCTGTTGCAATTTGCTGGGGCTCCCTCTAGGTGTGTTTCAGGTCCAACTCCTGTTTCAGGCACCTGTAATTCAGCATGCCTTTCCAAAAAAACACATTCAAGACCTGAAAATGAAATGCAGTCGAGTGACAACATCCCTGTGAGTGACAGCCGAGGCCACACTGATCCCACGACCCCATTAAATGGGGTTGCAACCTGCCATTGTCCCTTCTTCGCTGGCACAATCGGTGGCACCCAGCATAGCTCATTGCTCATACGAGCAGGCGCCAAACAAGTATTTGTTGAATTAAGTGTCTTATCTGCCTATTTAATTGCTTAGAAAATTGTAGCTTTTTCATCAAAACTACCACCTTTTTTTTTTTCATTCAAAAGCTCTTAGAATGCAATCCCATTAAGGCTTTTTAATGCATACCAGCAGCAAAGACTTAACTTAAATTATTTAAAAAAAAAAATGCAAAACTCCCAGCTCCCACCTGTGCAGCCATGACATGCTATTGTTTGAACCTGGGTAGATCATTTAACTTGGATGACAAGCTCAGAGGGTAGAGACCCCATCTTTCAGAACACACAGCTCCGAGCGCCCTGGGAGTTCTCAATAAATAACAGCAGCAAGAAATGCTGTGCAAGGACTTGTTTTAATTATTTATTTTTGTTCCCCATTCCAGATTTTTGGCAGCATATGCTGATCCCTTACTTGATTTCCGAGGGGCAGCTCGCTCTCCCAGGAGCTCCCACGAAGAAGGATAAACAGCACTCTAGACTAATTCTGCTCCCTTCCTCATCCTGGTGCAAGTAGGAAACACCTGATTGAGCCAAAACTGGATTTTTGAGTGCATTTGGGATGCATGCGGCGTTTGGAAGGAAACCGAGTCCTCCAGTACCCAATAGGTAGACGCAGTCAAGAGAAATTGTTTTGGCTCTGCACATCGACACAGCTGTCAGATGGCAAAGCTTGGACTTCCATGGTAGTTACCTGCTGTGGGCCTTGGAGCCGCTGCCATTAAACCCCACAGACTAACTGCCTTAAAGCTTGACGAAAAAGTAAAACTGGGGGTGGAGGGGTGGGGGGGAGGAGAGAATGTGATTTCAAGTCTTTCAACAGAGAAGTAAGAAGGCAGTGATTTGCCAAACTTCCGCCATTAGATTGTGAAGATATATAAAGCAGGATAATACATATTAAGTTTTATGTTTAGGGCAAGGCTAAGCCATTTAGGGGCAGTGTGTGCTCTTCATGCATTTGTTGAATTATACCAGTTGTGAAATAAAGATGGCATGTGCTTGACCCAGCAGAGAAGAAACAAGTGGCCCGAAGCCTTTCTTTCTCCCTGAATAATAATGACTAATATTTGGCTAGGTGCGCTTTGCAGTGAAAGGGCTGAGGGGAGTGTCTTTCTACCCGCGTATTAATATACCTTAGAGCCAGCGTTTCAGGCACCTTGGTACACAATAAATGCACGCGCAACAGTTCTCCACCGGAAGACTTTGCCCCTTTCCTCCTCCGATTCATTTTTATAGCAAAACAATAGCAACACCTGTAGCCCTCTGTTTCTGCTCCCTGAATTCTGTCCAGTGAGTAAGGCAGCTCTCAGCAGGCTTCCTCTCAGGAGCCATATGCAGAGTTACTTGCCAGCAGCCTTGGGAGGGCAAGGGCCTCTGCTCAAGTACACAAAGCCTCCATAATCCCCATCAGCAAGAGCCTCTTGAACTGTCGCTTTATTTTCCAGTCAAAGAACTGTCAATCTCGAGATTTCAAGCTGTGGCTGCCCTGTGAGCCCTTGGGGGCGAAACCTGTGTCTTTTGCTTGGTTCAGGCGCAGCCCAAGGGTGGTGCCAGTGAGCCCCGCAATCTAGTCTGGAAATCTGCAGCCCAGAAACTGCCTAGAGCACCCCAACACTTCCCACCTCCCCGCAGCCTGCGCCTCCCCCCCCCCGGCTTTTCTCTTGGGGCGAGGCTTTGTACACCACAAGCTGCCCTTCTCCCCAGTCCCGCCCCCCCCCCCCCCCCCAGCCCAGCGCTTCTCTCGGTTCTCTCTGCCCGGCTGAGAGCACAGCCACCCTCGGCCAGCCACAGCCCCGCCCCCTCGCACTGGGTCCTGCTGGGCGGTCTGCGAGTGGCTTTTGCACCGTAGCATTTATTTACCAGTGCGGAGCAGGCCACAACTCTACAGACCACATCACATGGGTTACAGCCGGGGAGGGGGGAAGAGGAGGGGGGCACAAAGGCCGGGGTGTGGCAGCTAGTCCTTTAGGTTCGATAGCTTTTCTGTGAGGGCATCAGTAACTGTTGGCCCAAAGGGTCAAGCCCACATGCCTACTGAGACTCTGGTCTGGAGAAGCGGTTAGAGACAGAGGGTAGCTTGGGGAAGCTCAGTCACAAACAAGCGACTGCATTTGGACTAAAAGGCGTAAGAAGCAGCCACTAGAGTTTTGAACCTCCCTCCAACCCCAACCCCCAACCCGTCGCCCTTTTTACATTCTCCTTTTGGGGACCCCAGACTGACTGTGATTTAGAGTAGCCTGCAGTCTCAGCCAGTCGCTGGAGCTGTGAACCTGAGACTTGGTAAATGTCACCCAAGTCTCCTCAGGGCCTCTGGGGCAGGACTTACACAGTTGTGCTCAGTCACTTGAAAGTCCCAGCTGCAGCTCCTGGCGCGCGCCTGGATCTCACTCATCCTGAAGAGGCAGAGAGCTGTGGTGGCGGGGGAGCGCCTCTCCTGGCCTTCTCCAGTGGCCGCGCTGAACACACCGGCCCAGAGACCCACGGCCTCCACCAGGCTGGAGGAAAGCAGCAGGCGGCGGCCGTCGGGGTGGCCGTGACCGCAGTCGAGGGCTGCCTGGCCCTGGAACAGCACCTCCGTGCTCTGTGCGATGCGCGCCATGCTGGGCCAGCCCGTGGCAGCGCCACTCGTGTAGTTGTAGGGATAGTAGGGGAAGTAGATGCTGCCGTTCCACAGAAAGGCGTCCACGAAGTGCAGGCTGCCTGCGCCACCGCGCAGTTTTAGGCGGTCCAGCTCCTGCGTGGCCAAACTGCGCTCCTCCGTGTTCTTGAGCGCGATGGCGGTGTCGCGATCGGATGCCGCGGGGTTGCAGCGGTTCGCGGTCTCCGGCTCCGGCAACACGTAGGTGGCGGCTACCGCCAGGTACCAGCGATCGGTGCCGCCCGCGCGGTACACCACACCGGCCGTCGAGCCCTGCGGGTGACACGACACCACCTCGGTACCGTTGCGCAGGGAGCTGCGGCTCAGGTTGCCCAGGGGCCGCACCTCGCAGGCGCCCCGATCGAAGGTCCAGCCGGTGAGCAGCAGCCCCTCGAGGCCGGTCGCCCCCTCGCGGTAGGGCAGCAGCAGCTTGCTGAAGCTGCTCCCGGGCCGGGGCCGCGCGGGGGGCGCCAACGAGACGGGCTCCGTGCAGTTGCCTGCTTGGTCCCGGTATAGGCGCGAGAGCCTGTTCTTTAGGCTGTAGTCCAGCTGGTCCAGGCAGCTGCCGCTTGCCACAAACACGCCGTCCGCCCGGCTTGCCGCGATGGCTCCGATGGCTTGCTCCGATCGCCACACCGGTTCTTCCGCGCCCCGGGCGGGCGCCGCCAGCGCCAGCAGATAGGCGATCAGGGGCAGCGGTGCGGCCGGGCACGGGGGGCGCGGCAGCGTCTTCCTCCGGGAGACCTCCATGGGGCTAGGGGGGCCGCCCCCGGGCAGGGCGCGCGGCGGCTCAGGCGGCTCAGGCGCGCGGAGACGGAGACGCGGGCGGCGGCGGCGGCGGCTCCTGCGCGCGCTCGGGCTCCCGCGGCCGCCCCATCCCCGCGGCTCGGCCGGGAAGGAGTGCAGGGAGGACGGCGCGCGGCGGGCTCGCTCCGGCAGTCTGTGCCGCGGCGGCAAGCCCTGCGCGCTCCGGAGCCGCTTCCTCCTCGTCCGCCTTTGCCGGAGAGTTCCTCTGTGCGGCGCGGGCGCTCGCAGGGAGGCGCGGAGGGAAAGGGAGGGGACGGGCGGAGGGGAGCGAGGCGGGCGGGGAGGGCTGGAGAGGTTGGGTGCGCTTGTGCGTTTCACTTTCCCATTGTGAAAGTGGGATGCAACTAGCCCCTTCCTCATCCTCTTCCTCCTCCGCCCTCCGCCTCCTGCCCGCCCTCCCTCCACGCCCATCTCCCTTCCCCTCTTGATTCGGTGAGACCGGGAGGAGGGAGGTCTCGTAATTTGGGTTACTGTGTAGGTGGCCTCTTTCATCTATTCATAACAAAGCTGAGCAGCCTGCCGCGGCCGCCGCGGCTGCTACCATCGCCCCTGGCTCGCCCCGGGTTCCCCCTGCGCGGTAACCGCGCACCGAGCTGGCTCCTGCTCTCGCCAGCCCGCGGGGCTGCTCCAACGCCCGGGTTTTGTTTACGAGAGCAGCCGCCGGCAAACGCGAGGCGCGCGGAGCCAGGACCCAGGGTCGAAGGGGTTGCAGCAGAGGCCCAGGGCTCGAGCCCTTGGGAGGCTGCTGACAGGTGTGGAGCGCCGGGAGGGAGGCTCCAGAGATGCACCCGGGAGCTAGGTCCAAGCGGGAGGTAGCTAAGGGGTACTAGGCGCCCCTGTGACAGGGAGTGGGTTTCCCCGGGTCAGAGTGGGGTGGGAGGAAGGCGCCACACGCCTGTTGTGGACAATCCCTCGGGCCAGAGCTCTCATATTTGAAAAGGCTCCCTCGTCTCCCTTGGCAACGGAGTCCCAAGCTCTCAGACCTAGCTCTTAGAAAGTTCTGCTCACTGTCTAACCCTAATGACAACAGCTAACATTTATTGAACACTTGCTACGTTCTGGGCGTAGTTCTGAAGGCACCATGTCGATTTTGATTCACTTAATGCTCAAAACAACGGTATTAATTAGTGACTGTTACTGTCTCTACTCAGCTTTTGAAAAACGGTCTTGGAGAAGCTATGGAACCCTCCAGGGTACAGCTGTTAGCAAATAGCACAAGCGGAGATTCGAATCCACATCTCACCCCATGGCCTCTTACAGTCGTCTTGCTAGTCCAGTGCCACCTGTGGCCACTAAAACACACGCCAGAGAATGGAGGCCAAAACTACGCTGTGCTCAGCCAGCGTTCCCAAATCAGAGTGCTGGTGCTCTCCGCCATTCCACACCTTTTTTCCTTTAGAGCCCCCACCCCCGGGCCCCGGCACTTTACCTAGGGAGCAACTCAGCTGGTTTGTACCTCCCCCCCACCCCACCCCCAAGTCACCGAGAATTTCTAGAACAGAAAATCACTGTGCTCCAAGGGCAGGCAGGCTCTCGTTTTCTCAGAAGTGGGCTTCCCAGAGGCCTCCAACTCTGTGGCGAATAGGAGAGGGGGCTGAAGACCCTGATGGGTCCTTGGAAAATGAGCTGCATTCCTTTCTAGGTCTTTTTCACATCATGGACCGCAACTAGTTGCTATGTGGCCTTCCTTTCTTCTCTTTCTCTCCAAGTCAGCTCAGCTCTCGATGGACTCTGGGAGGAGAGCCGGCGTCGGGGGAGGGGGGGGGTGCGGGGAGGGTTGGATACCATTCCTCACAGACCAGATCTTACAGAGCCAGGCACCTGCTGCAGGTTTTACACTTCCACAGAATTGCTTTGGGCTCTCCCCCCCAGGGCTGAGAGAGAGGTGTGTGTGGGGGGGGGGAGACAGAGAGACACACAGAGAGAGACATAGAGAGGCAGACAGAGACAGAGAGACAGACAGAGAGGAAGAGAAAGGCAGAAGGGAGGAGACAGAAGTGAGCAAGAAGCTTATCTGAATTATTGGGGGTGTAGCTCAGGGGGTGGGTGTAGCTCAGTGGTAGAAAGTTTGAGCCAGGTCTTGCCTTCCATATCCTCTGATGTACAGACACACACACACACACACACACACACACACACACACACACCATTCCTTCAGCAGGCTCCTCTTTGGGGCCTGGCTACCATTGCTTCTGTCTGCTAATGGTTAATGCCAGTGCTTCCAGATGTTAGATGGACGTCACCCCTTCTGTAGTGCCAGAAAGTAGAGAAGAGAAGAGGAGAGAAAAGAAAAGGGGGGTGTGGGTCTAGGTTGATGTTGATATGGACCTCTTAAGTGAAGCAAATCAGATGGGCTACTTGTTTAAAAAAAAAAGTCTGACTCTCCCCTCCCACCCCATTCCCTTTCATCACCACCTGGAATATTTTAAGAATTTTTGCATTGGTGAAATCAGAAAACAACAATAACATGACCCTCTCCCAATGTGCCCCAACCCCTTTCCAACATAGTAGGGCCTTTATGCATCAGTCTCTACAATTCCACTGTGAACGATGAACAGGATGATGGTTCTAGCGGCTTCACCAGTGGGCTAAAGAGCAGCATTCAGTCCCATTTTGGAGATAGTTTTACTTCACTGATACCCAAGCCGTTTCCCTAAATCCTATAGGCTTGCTACAATCAGTTGCAGACCATCCCGGAAGCCATTTGGATTAAACATACTCCACGGCACGGCATTTTGATCATTGCTCGGTTCTTTGCTGCTGCGCTTTGAAAAAGAAACAACATCCTACAAAGATTAGCAGCAAGGAGAAGAAAGGGCTCTGATCTGACGGTTCCTGTGCCCCCTTATTTTGCGGAGCCCATAAGCCCCACTCCTGCAAGCAGGCTTTCTTTTTCCTCCCGTTTAATTGTATGCAGACTCCTATAGTGGAAGAAATCGAGAATCCTTGCTAACTTTTTGGCATGAAAAAAATGTAAAGCGATTAGGAAACCCGGAAACGAGTTCTTTGCTGACCTTACCCCATTTTGAGCAAATGCCTTTGCCCCTTCCCAATTTTCTTGTGTACTAAAGCTCCCCCTTCAGGACACACATTCACATTTGAAAAGTGTGAGAAAATGTGAACAACTCTAAACAAACACCCAGGCATGGGGGTCTATTATTTCCCTAATGGCTTTCTCTTAGACACACCCATCTGGCCTGAGGCTATACAGCCCACCCAAGCCAGAGCTTTCCCTCACCAACCGGCCCGAGCCCATCTTGTTGGGTGTCCCTTATGGCGATTTTCGGAACTTCTTGTTAACACAAATGGCTGCAACCCAAACAAAAGAAGGTGGTACAATTCCATCCTCCATGCAGACCTGCTACCACGGTAACGGGCAGTTGAGATGGGTTCTGAGCAGTTGCCTGCACAGCCATTTGCTAGCTGGAAAAGTCTCCATGATGAGAAAATATCCACTCCCTCAGGCACTGATGGCAATCTGGGTTAACCAAGCCATCTACAATCAGACTCGTTTTCTGCTGGACAGGGCTCTATAGAGTCTGTGGTTTTCCTGCCAAGACTTGAGACATTAAAAACTGTTCAGTGGGCAATCGGTCACAGTTACACGGTGGTTATCATTCACACTTCACTTTTCTCTTTTCTTTTTTCTTTTTTTTATCTGACTATGGTTTAGAGGGCTGGATGGGTTGTGGGGAGAGCCAGAAGCAACTGAGAATGTTAAGTTCTGATGGCCAACAGATGATTGGCACACCCTTTCTGTGTAGCTACAACACCCTGTACAGAGCCCGAGCGATGCCATAGAAAAACACATCCCTTTCGGCCTCCTTGAATTTCAGACAGGATGCTTTTTTTTTTTTTCTCCACAACATCTCCGTGTGATGTTCATGCTGACGACCTTAACATTGTTCTTGGCCCCTTTTGGTAACTGACAGGAAAATGAAATGAGCTAGCTTCCCACCACCTTCCCCCTGTCTGCTGATTAGCAGATAGTTGAAAGTACACAAGAGGAAATATTGTTTTATAGCTTGAGTTGGTGGTGAGAGATGAATTGAATAAGCTTCAGCCAATATGAAAGGTCAGTCAGGATGAGACTGAGGGGGAGCTGGCTATGACATCGTCACCCCATTGATCATTAGAGTTGACTGGACTGATCTGGCTGGCCAGGTGGGTGTTCCCTTCCTCCCTCAGCACTCTGTTTTCAACCCTCTCGGGGCTACAAGCTCCAAAGATAAAGATCATCCCTCAAGGGTGGCTGTGCTCATGGGCTGTAGCCTTCAAACATGCTGTTAAGATATGGCTGAGGGAGTCCAGGGCCTGGACCTCTCTGTCACTCATTATGGCCTTGGATTAGTACCCTTGCATGCTTGGTGATAGTACCCAGCGGTTAGTTCCTGTAAGAAGGCGGGGTGGTGTGGCAGGACGGCTCACCTCCAGCATTCCAGTGGTGGTCTTTTCTCATGCCATGACTTAACAGGGTTACATAGCGCTTCACCAAAGAGTAACAATTACAGACTAAAGAACAGAATGGGACATTCACAGCCACTCTTCTTTGCTTAGAGTCCCAACGTTGACTTTCTTTAAGCCACGTAAGAGCCTTCACTATGATAAGAGCCTATGGAAAAGGGAATGGTGGTGCCAAATCTAACTCCGGTGCTGTAGAATCCGAGACATCACGCTGTCACGCAGCGCTTCAGTCACTGAAGCGGTTGTGTTTCATTGCTGTGCTGGCTAAGTTTTTGCCAATGCAACACAAACTAGGATCACCAGGGAGGATGAAATTTCAACGGAGAAAACTGCCTCCATCAGGTTGCTCTGCAGGCAAATCTGTAGGTCGTTTTCTTGATTAATGATTGATGTAGGGAAGCCCCGCCCACTGTGGGTGGAGCCACCCTTGGGCAAATGGTCCTGCTTAACCCAGCAATCCAGTAAGCAACGTTCCTCTATGTTTTCTACTTCAGTGGCTGCCCTGACTTCTCTCTTCATGATGGACTGTAAGCTGCATGATGAGATAAGCCATTTTCTCTGCGAGCTGTTTTTGGTCATACTCAGAAGCATGAAGTTTCTTCAAACACTCACTACACCTATCCATGGTGAAGACCCTAAGGCCGTCCCTGATTGACAGCAAAACAGTTAAGTCATCAGGAACCATGGCGTTTTCTAGATCTGCAGGAAGTAGGCAAGCTCATAAGCTATTTACATCTCAAGGTTTGGGACACTTCTGCGACTTGAGCAGTCTCTTAAAATTAAGCTCTTCTTAGATTTATTTTTGAAATTTGTGGCTATCCTTGCTTGTATTTTTCTTGTTGTTCCTTTGAAATGAAGTGCCAAAAGGTTATCGAGAGTAGACACAAAATACGATTTTTTTTTAATCCTTTCACATCTCTACTCAGCCATCATGTCTCAAAGACTCGGCTGTTAGCGTAATCCTGGGTCCCCGAGTCCCTTGATAACTGGCAGCTTGGCACAAACTCATTCAAAGAGAAGAGCTGTCACAAAGCAGGCCTTCATATTAATAATAACTCAGGCTCTTAAAATGAATAGCAGAAGATAAGATTAACAGGCAGATAACTCCACCGTCACTGGTACTTCCGCTTCCTCCAGATTCTGGTGAGGAGATGCTCACGCTGACAATGAAGTGGCTGGACTTGCGCGGTGAGCAGTCTGGTGCTCTGGGCAGAGAGAGTGCTTGCTGCGTATTCCACTGGCTTCGCCTTCCCTACAAACTATCACTACCAAACCTGGGAGGAAGTAATTGGAATTGAGTTCGGAGCCTGGTGAGTGGCTGCCGGAAGGCTGGGCATGTGGTCCTGGGGAAGGCGGGGGGATGTGCTTCTTGTCCTTATCCTTGCTGGGAAAATATTGAGGCCACAGTGTTTCCACCAGCATTTCCAACACCAATGGCCTCACGCGCAGGATCGCAAATATAAAGACTGAACAGTTCTCTTGGCCTTCTGCCACTTGTGTCATTCTCCCCCCCCCTTTTTTTAATGTGTATATGTGTATGGGGAAGGGGTGGATGTGCACATGTGTGTGCATGCACATGAAGGTCAGAGGTCAATGTCGGTGACTTCCTCAGTCTGCACTCTCATCTTTTGAGACACGCCCTCTCACAGAACCTGAAGCCCACTGATCTAGCTACACAAGCTGATCAGTGAGCCCTAGGGATCCACGTGTTTCCATCCACCTATCCGGGGGTTACTGACATTCACCCAGTATTTACACATGGGTACTAGGGATCCAAAGTCAGCAGCAAGCACTTTGCTGGTTGAGCATCTCCCAGTCATATGTATGTGTGTGTGTGTGTGTGTGTGTGTGTGTGTATATATATATATATGTGTGTGTGTGTGTGTGTGTATAGGTGTATATATAAAATGTATATATGTATATAAATATATGTGTATATATGTATATGTGTATGCATATACACACATATATGTATACATATGTATATGTGTGTGTATATATATTTGTTGTTTTTTATGTTTATACTGGTCTGCCTATGTGTATATAACAGCACTGTGTGTATGCAGAAGCCAGGAGAGGGTGCTGGGTCCTTTGGAACTAAAGTAACTAAAGCAACTAAAGACAGTTGTGAGCCCCTATCTAGGCTCTGGGAACCAAACTTTGGTCTTCTGCAAGAATAGCCATCTTTTCAGTAGCCTCACTCCCTGCTTTTTATGACAGCATCTTGCTGTATAGCCTAGAGTGGCCTTGAATGAGAAATCCTTCTGCCTTAACATCTCTGGGGTTAGGATTACAGGTGCATGCCGCAATGCCCAGCCCCTCCCCCTTTTGTCTTTTCGGAAATCTTGTGCTAAGATGTAACTTGAGAAGGAAGAAAGGAGGGGGATACGCTTATTTACTATACACGCGCCATGAGGTTACAGGTCAGGATACCTCCTGGAACCCAATTTGTTCCTCCGTTCCCTAATCCTCCTTGCCCATCTGTGCTGTACACGCCTCCATCCTCCCCACCATTCCTGCTTTCCACATCCTGTTGTGTACCAGAAGTCTGCATCTATGGACATAGCCTCTGCCATTTGGCTTGTGCTTAGATTCAGCCAATGGGAGACCCAGGAGTGGAGAGCTAGGGTGAGGTCCAGGTGCTTAGTCCCTTTGCTCCTTCCTTCCCTGCCGAGCTGTAAACTAGCTGTGACCATGCCCTCATAGAGGCCACTGGCTCCATGGATGCCCTCTCTCAAATTATAGGCTCTCGAACCATAGACTGCCCTGGTTTGCTCAGTCCTCGTTACCCTGCTCCGTGTACCTGTGGCATGTGGTGCCTCCTGCTAATCCTGACCTTTAGCATGACCCATTGCCCTGCCCATACCGCGGCCACCAGCCCCCTTTTGATGCCTCTGTTCATGTCACTCGCTTCCTGCCAACATATAACTATCAACTCAACCTTCTTCAGAGGAGGATCCAGAGGAGATATGGGGTGGCAGTTCTGCGGGGACATTTGGCCTGTCTATTGTGGCCAGCATGAGAGCCTAGGAAATCTTAATTTCCAAACAGCTGGTGCATCCAGATCTGGCAAGAGAGGAAAGGTATATTTCCTTCCTTTTGCACAGACTTTTCTAAACTAAATTCAGCCCATTGATAGAAACAAATGGAAACCCTACTGGGCAAGATTATTTTTTTTTTTCCTCCAGTTAAAACATAAAACTAAAAGTACCTTAAAAGTAAATCAGCACTACCAGGGGCCAAGGGCTCAGGAGGTGGTGGGAGCACAGGGCAGTTATGATCTCTGAAATACTGTTGAATGTTTGAAGTATATTTTCAAACAAGACACAAAAATGAGCAGACAGCTTTGTGTTCTTTGGACATTTTCTCCCCCAAGTCTGAGCTCCAGCAGTCACTTCAATGTTGTCTAGAAATTTCATGTCTGCCCATGGTTACCGAAACAGTGTTCAGGGGAGGTCACTGTACTTTTTCCCTCCACACCTCATCTTAGGCCAATCCCCCCCCCCCCCGCCCCGACTAATATGTAAAGACTCAATTCCTTCATAGCTCCAGCCACATGTAGATAGTAGGAATGCGAGCTACCTTAAGTTCTAAAGCCGTCATGTTTTAGAAGGTGTTCCCACCCCCACCCTGCTATGGTTTCTGCACTTGGCATCTCAGAGCCAGCCAATCTGAAACATCCATTTCCTCATTTATAGGACATCTCCATGTGATTAAATATTTACAGTGTCAAAGGTCCCTTTTCCCCCCATCATGAAAGCTGCAAAATTTAGAGCAAAATGGAGCTATAATTGTGAAGAAAGGCATAGACACTTAAATTCGGAGTCAAATAAAATAGCCAGAGAGGCATTTCTTCGGCTCTTTGGTTTGGTGGTAATGGTCAGGATGACAAGGATGGTAATAAAAAGGACAGTAGGGTCATCCTAGCGTGTGATCCTGCAAACTAGATTTCTTGCTGACTGAAAGACTGGAGATTTCAGAGTGTGCTGGGGCCAGTGAGCAAAACAGGGTGGAAGGGAAGCCTTTGGCTCTCCTGAAGACCATCAACTTTGTGTAAGTGGGGGCTACACCCCAGTACTCATGAACCCTATGTGCCCATGCACTCCCACCTCTTGATGCTATCCCAGCCACCTCAGCACTGAGCTGGTCCAATATATCAATCAACCAATACAATACGTCATTGTAAGGTGAAGGCTTGCCCAAGGAGGCAAGTGGGGACTGAAAACCAAGCAGCCCTCTGCTCATTAGTCTCCACCCTCTGACACACAGGCTGTGTCCAAAAAAAGAAAAATGGGTAATAAATGCCATTTGCTTTGTACCAGGATACAATGGTCCTAGTCAGGCCTCAATTCCAATGCCCCCATGTAGTAGTTGGGTAATTAGGTCACCTCAGGATCTCTGAGCCTGAGTATCTTCATGGTAGATTGGAACACATGTCATGACTCATGGGGGAACTCATGAATACTACATGAGGTAATACAGGGATGGGAGAGTACACTTAACACAGAATCTGCTCAGTCACTAGTGACGCTATTACACTGCTGTTTGATGCTGAGACCCCAATGCTATGTTAGGTCACCACCCTATTGGTTTCCTACAATTTCCAGAGTGCAGTCCCATAGACTAGCTAGTATGAACAACTGAAATGTATGGCTTCCAAGCTCTTAGGCTGGAAGTCTACGGTTGGACTGGAGGCAGGACTCGTTTCTTTGTAGGCATCTAAGTGTCCTCTATCTTTCACATGGGATTAGTTCTCTTTTGGCGGACTGTTGTGTGACAGTTCCCTCCGTGGTTCAAACATTGCATCCTGCAGGAAATTTCCATTAAACAGGAAAGCAAACAACTCAAAGTATTTTCAGGAAGTCCCTGAAACTGACTAGATTCACTAGGTCCCTCCCTTCTAGAGAAAGCAATAAAAGCAGAGAGTCCCCCCTCAGACAAGCAGAGATGAGCTGCAAAGAAAGATCTCAAACAAGCCACCTGTAGGCTGTGCAGTATGTTCCAGGTTCCCAGCTTCGTGAGCTGTTGTCCATGCTGGGGTAGGCTTTGGTGATACATCTGTCTGTCTTTGAGTCATTTCTGCCCCCTTGCCCATATCATATACCTGTAAGTAACTCCAATAAAGCTCATGGTTCACCAAGTTGAACTTTGGTGGTATCTGCACTTTGATCTATCCTGGCTTGCCTCTCTGGGGTGAGTAGATGTGTGTATGGCATCTCCCCAGGAGAAGTTTTGTCATGGAACAGAGACAAAGTCTCATCACTGCACCCAGACTATCCTCTAGGGAAAGACTGGTCTCAAGATTAAGATCACAAGCACATTTGGTACAGAATAGAAAGGAGCTCAAAAACATTGCCAGTTGTACGTGAGTGAGTGTGACAGATCCTAACTGAGGCCAAAGATACAAAGCCTAGTTGATAAAAACACATTTGCTTGGTCTCTAAAAACCCGGAGGTGGTGGCACACATGTCTTTGGAAGGCATATACTTAGCATTAGGCATGAAAGAAGGACCCCCGAGAAAATAGGCCATAAACAAATAACCTTGACCTTGAAGCCAACCATTTCCTGGATACCTTGCTATGAAACAGACTGTGTAGATAAAACAAACCAGCCCATGCCAGAAGGGGGTAGGGGGTTGCCACGGCCTCAGTGTACAAAGCCCCGGGGCCTCATTACACACCACCTATGAACAGACCCAGCTCAGATAGCTCCTCCAGCTCAGGCTCATCGATTGGCTCTTACCCTTGTTATTGTTGACAATATCAACTGTGTACTCAGGGACTTTCATACTCAGGTTAAGGGCTCTGAGGTCAGAGCAAGGGATGTGGCTGGTACTGTCTGCTCTCAGCAGGGTTGGCCATGTTTCCTAAGCAAGCTGGGCCCTTTCCTGCCTCTAGATCTTTACATTTTTGATAATTTTACCTGAAATACCCTCCCTTATCCTTTACTTTTTTTTTTTTTTTTTTTTTTTTTTTT
>OU015756.1:59713679-59724788 GCA_907169655.1 Acomys percivali
GGGGACAGAGAGGGGAAGGAGGGAGGGGGGAGGGGAGGGGGAGGGGAGGGGGAGGGGGCACTTGGCTGGATAGACCAGGCCCTGCCTGCCTGCCTTTGCAGTGCTGTGTTCTCTGTGCCTTCATATGCTCCTGCAATGGGTCTTTAGTTCCAGCTGGCTGCAGGGAAGCTGCGGGCACATGCAAACCCTGAAGGATCGATTAGTCTAGAGCAGGAGTTCTCAACCTTCCTCTAGCTGTGACCCATTGGCATAGCTCCTCGCGTTGTGGTGACGCCCAACCGTGAACTGTAACTTCGCTGCCATTACAAACCGTGATGTAAATATCTGTGTTTTAAGATAGTCTTAGATGACCTGTGTAAAAGGGTCATTTAGCCGGAGGGGTCACGACCCATAGGTTGAGAACCAATGACCTAGGGCTTGGGCTAGCCAACCAGTAAGTCTCAATGGCATTTGTCGTGGTCTTATTGGTGCTCACTGAGGAGACCTGTGAAACCATTTACGGAAGTACTTTGAGTGGACTTTTAGCCATTAGGGAGAAAAGGCCTACATGTACAGCTCAGGCAAGCAGGAGTTAATTTCCCCCCCTAAACACAAGGCGTCCAGTCGCCAGTGCTGGTTGCTATTCAGCGTTACTATCCAAGAGCCTGCAGGCTATTATCTTCCTGTTGTCAGAAGAAAGTGCTACAGCTGCAAGCATCATGTGCATCTTCAAGACAAGAAAGGGAGAGGCTAACTTTCTCCTAGCAAGATGCTGTCATTTCATGTCTGGGGAAGTCTGCATAGAGACTTCCCCTTATATCTCACCAACCAGAGCATGGCCACGTGCCCACCTGATGTCATAGACGGGTGGAGAGAAATGGGATGTCCGCCCCATGCCTCGTGATCCTGGGGACTGGGAGGGGAGCCTGCCTTCCTCACTATCAGCCCAGCCCAGATGCAAAGCTAGGGTTCTCAAAACAGGGTCAAGGAGAGAGGGGAAGAAATGAATGTTGAGAAATAGAAAGCTCCAGGTGCTGCTCCAGTACGGACAGATTTGAGGCTCTCTGGACCGGAAGATGACCATTTTTCTCTTCCCACTCATGGAGTCCCACTCATTCTTTGGGTTTTGCCCCTAGCAATTTTTTTTTTAATGACATCAGTTGTGAAGAGTTGAGCAGCCCTTTGGCATATTTACTTCACAGCCCTGAATTGAACTTCATCGCAGTGTTTATTTGTCTGGTGTTCCCACTTTCCCAAACTCCTTAAGGAATCGATTATATTATTTTCATCTACTGTCTAGCATGATGCCTACCTAACACATAGCAAGTGTTCTGTGCTTTAGAATAGAATAGATGCAAGATGGAAAAACAAAAAAAACCAAAATGAGCATGTCTGCCCAGACATCTTCAAGCATGAAGGCCCCCACCAGAAATGCACAGTAGCTGGATATTTAATCCAGCCTCGCCTACTTTAAGGAGGATTTGTTGTCAGCCAAGCACTAGGGGCAAGGCAAGAGAAGGCTCATGGAGGTACATTTGCACACAAAGACAACTAGCAATACAAAATAGCTGCTGATAATTGTCTCATTAGAGCTAGTGGAGTGCAGTGGCGGGGAGGAGGAGGACATCGGAGCAGGCATGGGCTAGTAATTAAAAGCCACAGGTGTTCTAAGTCTTAATTAATCAACATGGCCCCACCTCCGCCCGTCTCCAACTTCCTAGCCATATAGGAAAAATGATCAGATTTGAGTGCCATCTCCTCCAGCCGCCCTGCCTACTTCTCAGTGCACCTGCGGCCCAGTGGTAAAAGGGCCACATGGTAAACAGCTAGGGAGGTGCTGCAGAGAAAAGGGAGCCTTGATAGTCTATGGCTGAGACAGTCTGCTGTTGTGTAGCTCGATATTGATCCTGTTTTAAGCAAGCATTAGAAGATCAAGTGATTCTTTATTTCGAAATTGGACTGCATTTGAGATTTCTGTCAAGGTGTTATTGGAAAAGGGGGTAACCAAAGCCACATGAGCAGCACAGTGAAGGGTGTTGGGGTTCAGAGGCAGGACAATCAGTGGAAGTGCCTTTTCAGTCGAGGTGGACCTGACCTCCAGGTTCTCCCAGCATCCCTCAGTCCTACTTGCTGACGGTCTGGTAGGATCCCCAGGGCTCCATGTCCCACCAGTCTAAATGAAACAACAATGAGATTCAATGAGAAACTCAGTGTCAACAAGAAAGCTAAAGGGCAATAGAAAAAGACACCCAAAGTGACCTCTGGTGCCCACATGTACATACACAGGAGAACTCACTGTCCCCCCATGTGCGCGCACATGCTGTAGAAAGAGGCTATTGATATTTACTATTAATAGATACAATTATTATGGTGATGGTTATTACTTAACCTGTTCTCATATCAGTAAAAGACTTGGACACTTGTTAGGTTTTTAATATGCCTTAAACACTGGAACTGGGTAGAAATTAACCCCCTAAGCTACCTTGTTATCTCCCTGATAACTCATGCCATTTGCTTTATCTAGTTGGACTATTTCCCATCCAACATTCTCATGCACACTTACGCATGTTTTCCATTTAGGCTGCTTCTCTCTACCTCTAGATCCTCAGAGCAAGCTCCTCCCAGCCACCCAGTTCTTTAGGCCAACCCACTGCGGCTCCTCTTTCTTCTCCCTCCTCTCCTATCCTCACCCCCATGCCCCCCTCCCCCACCCCCTCCCCCCACCCCCTCCCCCCCTCTCCTCATGTGATCCTTCTGTCCTCCCAGCCCAAGAACCTTAGCTCTACCTACATCAGTTCTGCCCAACCCAGGTATGTAGGCAACTTTAGTTAGCCAATCAGGGATCATTTTGGAGGCAAGGTTACACAAACGTCATTTTGGGTGTGTGAGGGTTTGTGCAATAAGAACCTGGAGAGGGGGGGCAAGCAATTAACATCTGAATACATGGTGGCTTCAGATCAGCCTCGGCAGGCACATGCATGCACTCAACGTGTGCATGGACACACACACACACGCAACACACACACACACACACACATCATGACTTAGTGACATTTGTGTTTCTATAGCAACGGTAAATAACAAGATCTAGCAGCACAGCTGGTTCTTAGTGCTGATCCTAGGTAGCACTTAGTACCCTTGAAATCTGAAACATCTCAGGTGATCTGAGAAGATTCATGCATGTACAAAGTCACAGGTGCTGCCGTGCCTAGGCCAAGTTGTAGCCTCCATTTGTAATTGCAGGAAATGCTAATTTTCAGTTAGTGGCTAGTACACACACACACACACACACACACACACACACACACACACGCTAAACTTAATAAAAACACATCAGAGTCACACCTGAGAGCTGAGGTCCAGTACTTGGCCCTGCAGACTGGGCTTCTCAGCTCTTGGGGAAGTCTTCCAATGGCTCTCACTAACTGGGAGGGCAGGGCAGGAGTCCAACAACCCATCCTCATCAGTCCACAGCTCTGGGAGCATCAACAGGACCAATCTGGCACCCGGTTGGAAGCTCCTGGTCCTTAGTCCACAGGGAAAGTTTGGAGAGGATTCTGCCACCAGCGGGGGGATCCAGCAGCAGCAACAGGGCCAATGAACTCCGAGGAAGAGGAAAGGCAAGACGCAAAAGCACGCACGATGACCCTCCTTCTGCCATGCTTTCTGTGTGGGACGCCAGCAGACGGTGTGGCCCACGAGCGCATGGGTCTTTCCTTCTATCGAGGCAATTGGGACACAGCTTCAAGTGAGGCTCCTTACTCACTTGATTCTAACTTGTGGCCAGTTGACGTCGAACCCAACCGCTATAGTTACAGAAAATAAAGATGTCATAAAAAAAAAAAAAAAAAACTATTGGAGTTCACAGTGCCAGGCTAGCTATTGCTGTTCCAAAGTCCTGCTAATCACATGGTGTCCATATGTGACTAAGGCCAATCTGCGACGCCTGCCATTAATGCCTCAGGATGTCATATCCTACCTACTCATATAATCACACAACAAGTTACATTCTGCCCCCTTAAAAAGCACGTTCTCCAGGGCGTGGCGGCACAGGCTGTAACGCCAGCACTTGAGGGCATAAAGGCAGGAGAATATGGAGTTCATGGTCATCCTTGGCTACTTGGCAACTTGGGGTTAACCCAGGCTACGCAAGACTCCAACTCAATAAACCAAACCAAAGCAACATGAGACGTATTGAGCTAGGCATGGTGGCACACATCTGGAATCCCAGCACTGCAGGGGTGGAGGCAGGGGGACGATTTCAAAAGCCAGCATAGGCTCTGTAGAGAGACTCTATCTCAAAGAAAAAAGTTAATTGTTACAGGGGTTGGCTTCTCTGACCTGAAACCCCAGCTACTTAGGAGGCTACCATAGAAGAATCTGGAGAGCTTAAGGCCCACCCAGCCAACTTGGTAAAATGTTGTCTCCAAATAAAGTAGCAAAAAAAAAAAAAAAAAGGCTAGGGACTCAGCTCATTGGCAGAGCACTTGTCCAGGGTGTTTGAGGCCAAGGAGCCGGAGTCAACCACAGGAAGATAAAAAAAAAAAAAAAAAAAGAAAAAGAAAAGAAAGAAAGAAAAGAAAAGAAAAGAAAAGAAAAGGTCCACTCCAGGAGCTTGCCCTGGACAATGCTGTTCAAATACTGAATTTTTGTGTTTCCCATGGTCTTGCTTCCTACTTTCTAGATCTTTCACAATCTCTTGTGGTGTTCTTGCCTCCTCAGACGTGACTTCAGAGAGAAAAAAAATGATTTAGGAAGAGAGAAATCAAACTCTGTCTGGAGAGGCTGCCTGCTTACTTCACAAGAGGAGGAAAATGCTGTTCTATTAAAATTCAAATAAGGAACTCCAGTGACTGCTTTTTTGAAAAGCAAATACAGAGCTGCAATCATGATTGAGGAGGCCAGTTGCTTAGGGGAGTGGCTGGCAGGTCCCCCTCCCTGTTTATTTTAGGACCAATCTGAATGAAAAGGGGGCTGGGGGTGGGGACAAGATTCCTAGCACTGTTGGGAAAGTCAGATCGCTGTTTTACCGTGACTAGAGTTCAGTTCCTTCCCAACTGAGAAATATATCTATCAGGTATGAGTTCCCCACCTTAATAGATTATTAAGGATACCTTCAAAGATTAGGTTCCCTATCCGTAATTTTTAAAGATCAAAAGCCTAAGGGCAGGAGAGACGGCTTGAGAAGAGCTAGCACTGGTCTTGCAGCGGACACAAGCTCTAGTGCCCTCTTCTGGCCTCTTCTGGAACTGCACTCACGCATGTACACGTAATTTAAAAAATTATAAAAAAAAAAAAAAAAGATTAAAAACCCACTTGGCAATAGGAAAAACCTACAATAAAACAATAGATAATTAAGAATAAATAAAGTTACATGGGAGAAAAAAATCTCAGAGAACCTAGATTTATAAGAGCAACAAATTCTGTCTTTGCCTTGCTACCAACTTTATTTAGAAAACAAATGAGACCAGAAAGGGGGAGGGGCAAAGGTGATGGGGGAGGAGAGGATAAGAAGAAGGGAAAATGACATATACATATGAAACCTTTATAAGGAAACTGTATGCTAACTTTTTAAACAGTGAACTAATTCTAAGAACATACCTTCAGAGCCATCTGTTTGACTCTATTTTTCCCAGTGAGCACTGGTACTGGTTTACTTGACTGTTGAACATACTTCCTCTCCCCCCCCCCCCCCACCCCACCCCCCGTCCGCCCCTTTGACTTTGAATTTGTGAAGCTCATGTCTTGACATGTTCTTGGCATGTTCTCTAGAGGACTTAGTAGGTCCTCAAATATTTGCTGACTGGGCTTCAAAGAGGTTTTGCCGGCTGGGGAAGAGCCAGTAGATGATTTTTGTCTACACAGGCTAATGAGTAGTAAAACACTGCTTCACTGCTCACGTGAGCATCAGCATGCAAAGCAAGCCTGGAAGCTTCGGCTGGTCCCTAAAGGGGCTCTACCGTGGCTGGAAGGATATAGATGGACGCTGAGGAGGTTGGGAATGAACAAAACCTGGTCCACCCGAAGGCTGAGCATGCGCAGGATTCTCCTCGAGTTAAGTGACTAGTTCTGAGCATCAGATCAACCTTGATTTCATGGTGGCTTGTGTGGTTCCCTCGTCTATACCTTGGAGACTTGAACATTCGCCTTTCCCGGAGAAAGTTGAGAGGATTCAAGGAATTAGTGCAGACGACACATTTAGGCAAGCAGCGGGCACACCGGAAGTGCAAGTTATTACCTGTGTCGGGCGCGATGCTCAGTGCGTCTCGTACTTTGCTAGTAGAACTAACAAAGGAGTGGAGATGAAGAGAAACCACGGGAGCTGGAGGAAAAGGAGACAGGTAGGCACCTCAGTTCTAATTTTCAGCCAGTCTTCTCTTCCCTCTCCTGCAGAGCCCCGCCTTTACCAATGCAGAATCTAAAGCAGCCCTTGCTTCTCGGTCACCTCGGTCTCGGTACGGCATGGTGTTCTTTCCCTGGAGAGCATTCGGAATCGCTCGAAGAAGTCCATGCCCGCCGAGCTACTGTTTCTGCTGCTGTCTGCTCCATGTTTCCAGAAGGAAAGAATAAATGTGCTCACGGGCCAGCTACAAGTCCTGGCGAGGGGCGTTGCTCACGATAGGTGCTCAATGACAGAATCCACACTTGTGCGCAAACCCAGTAAACAAGTGTATCAGGCACCGGATAGAGATAGCCAGCTTCTGTCGACATGGCATCTTCTTGGTCTGCAGTATACTTCTTTCAGAAAGTACTGGGGCAAAGCGATGGTTGCTCCCAACAGATCTTGTTCTCACTGTGTGCTTGCTCTCATGACTCCTTCAAGAACAATAGGGTTTGGATGGCTTGCCTTCCAGAGGATCTTCGGGCAACACCACCACTCCCTCCCACCTCCACACCCACCTCCACACTTCCTCTTTCTCACCAGGCTTACAAAGAGAGAGGTGTAGAAGCAGGGAGACGTTACCATGACAGCTGCTAGGGTGTCAACAAAGTGGTGGGGGCGGGGGAGGGAAGGGAGGGAGGAGAGAATTTCAGAACCTTCTCACTAAAAGTGCTCCGTTTTGTGGTTTTGGGCAGATAAGGAGTACATGTTTGAATCTCAACATTTTGGGGTGCTTAGCAGGACTCCAAGATTCCCAAACAGGGTGTAGACAGCTAGGGTCATGTTACAGGGGAACAGCCTGCACGCCTTCAGTTCAAGGTCACACGTGGTGGAAAGGAAAAAACCGAAGCGTCAGACTTTCTGGGACGTGTGAGGGCAGGCTAGGCAGAGTGGAGGGCAGGAGATAGGTGACCAGAGCTCACAAGCTGGTGACCAGAGTCAGGCCCCCTCTGCAAGCTGAGTGGCAGACTGTGACATCATGCGACAGTGCCAGGGGGTGAAGGAATACAAGGCTGGTGTTCGGGCAGTGTCTCCGTCGGCATTTCTAGTGCTGTGGTAAAACGCCTTGACCAAAGGGTACCTGGGAAGGGGAGGGTTGATGTCGCCTTGTAACTCTCAGGTCGTAAACCATCACTGATGGGAAATCCCGGTAGGAGCTCAAGGCCAGAATGAGGAGACTGGAGTTAAAGCAGTAGGCCGAGGAGCAGTGCTGCTTACTGGCTGGCTCAGTTTGCTCTCTTCTATAACCCAGGACTACTTGTCCAAGAGTGGCACCACTCACAGTGAGCTTGGTCCTCCCCCACTAATAATGATCAAGAAAGTGCCCCACAGGCTTGCACACGGGGCAAACTTACAGAGACATTTTCCTTCTTCTCAGATGACTGTAGCTTATGTCATCAAGTTGACAAAAACTGGTCATGACAGGTAGGTTATTCTCCTCCCTCCCTCCCCAGAATCCTTTCACATAAACTTTAAAAAAAAAAAAACAGGATTTCTCTGTGTACCTTTGGCTGTCCTGGACTCACTTTGTAGACCAGACCAGGCTGGCCTCGAACTCACAGAGGTCCATTTACCTGCCTCAGCCTCCCAGAATGCTCACATAAACTTCTACACTATGCTTAAAACTCTCAAAACCCATTTTACTCACTTACATTTACTTTACATTTTACTTACTCATTTTTTTTTTTTTTTTTTTTGGAATGGTAGATAATCTGCCTTGCAAAACTTGCTGAAGCCACAAAGCCCTTTTCCTAGCAAAAGTCTTTCTCGTAGACTAAGGAAGAGGTCAGTGGACCGGGACCAGAACTTGGCTATGACCAGCCCAAAGTCGCCTTCCATTTCACTCCCCACCCCTCCACTCTCTCCTCGTGACACCATGCTTACATCTGTTGGGAAATTATTATCACGGCCTGGTTCAGAATATGACACATTATAGCCATCTGGAGAAAACTGTCATAATAAACACACAAGCTGACTGTGTTTACATTAAGTGATAGCTCTTCAGAGATGATGTTCTGGTGTGGCACTCAGCTGACACAACTGTGCTGGGTGGCTCTGTCCAAAATCCGACGCTGTAATGTAAGTCAGTGGTATCCACATGGGGATCTGCCAGGAAGACAAAGAAGTGACCTTTGGGGTTCCTTTTGGGGAGTGTCTTTCATCACGAAGCATCCCAGCCAAGCTTAGCAGGGAGGTGCTGACTCTGGGGAGTGGGCATGCTCAGTGGCACTCTGACATTTCTGCCTAGCCACATGTGTCTGCTCTAGGACAGTGCTCCTGGCGGTGGCTGAAGTGCTACCTTCAGATGCAGAGTCTTCAGTCACATGCCATCCGCTGTAGCTCTCTAGGTCTGGGGTCAGATTCCTACATCTACTTCAGACAGCTATACTGATGAGAGATACAGTTTGAAAATACTGGTCTTGTGGGGGGGGAGTGGGCGGGGTTGAGTTTTTAAGAAGTTCAAAATAGTTTAATCAAAGCTGCAAAAAGCTTAGCTGGCTTGCTCTTATATCTTTATGTATATATGTGTATATACATTTATACAAATATATAGTTAATATATTTATTATGTATAATGTTATAACATATATATAGTTTGTAAAATAATAATCCTTAATGCATTATTTTTTTCTATAGCTAACTTGTGATGTACAGAGTGACCAAAGTGTAATTCGCAGAAACAAACAGATCTGTTTGCCAGATATAAAACTCTCATGTTTTTTAAGAAAACATTATCAGCATTCTTGGAGTATTTATGTATATTTGTTATCTGTATATAGTGAGGGTTCTACAGTATCTAAATCCTGGGCATTTAACTGGGGTAAGTGTGTGTCTGTGCACACGTGTGTATGTGTGTGTGCTGTTTGATATTAGGACTGAGCTAGTATTTTTCTTGCATTTTATCTTCCACAGTCAAAAGACTGTCTGTTTTTCTGGCGTTAGCTCCGAGGTTAAAATAAATAGCTCCTGTACTTTTGTCTCTTGATTCGTGCCTGGGGTTCCCTAAATCCCACGGCCTAAAGACCTCAAAGCAAACAACACTGGGACAGAAATGGACACGTTCCTGGGTGGGCTATCACCAGCTCTTTGGAAATAAATGTCGCTGCATGCAGACAAGCTTCCATTTGTCCAGAATTACCTAGCTACATGGAAGCTGCCCACACCTCTGGCACTTGAAGTATTTTCAGCTCCACCCACTCCCTACCCATTTTTAGCTTGGAGGGATTGCAGCGAGCGGACCGTGTGCAGCCGTGTGGAAATGTCACCCAAGGCCCCTTCGCAGGTGGGGCCTGGCAGAGGGTTACCAATTCCTCTTCTTGAAACTATATAGGTTACTTCTCAAAAAACCCTTTCGCACAAGCTCTCACACCTAAACTCAGGAAAGTAGGGCAGAACCCCGTCTCTCTAGCTGTTACTGGAAGGCCTGTGCGTGGGGAAAGTCAGGAGCCAGAAAGTTTGTGGACCTCCAGCACATCGGGGTCCCCACTCTCAGCTCTCAGCATGGAAGTCATCTGGGAAAGCTTTGAGAACTGCAGACGCCCAGCCCGGCTTATCAGTGGCTGCAGTCTGGGATATATGTGGAGGCTTGTTGTTTGCTTGATTTTGTAATTTTTTAAAATTAATTTTCTAGGTTTGTATAGTAAGCAATGGGCTTCATTGTGACATTTTCATACACTTGTGTCATTATACTTTGTTTTTATTCATCTTCTCTCACCTCTACCTTTTCCCTAGACCCCATGTCCCCTTGCTAGCTGGTTCCTTTATTCCCGCAGAGAACACCCCCTCCTCCCCTTCTGGTTCTGAAGGTATGTTCTAGACATCCCATTATCTTCCTTTCCTCTTAAGATCTCTTCCCTCAAGCCGGGCATGGTGGCGCACCTTTAATCCCAGCACTCAAGGAGGCAAAGGCAGGCAAATTGAGTCCAGGACAGTCAAGGCTACACAGAGAAACCCTGTCTCAAAAACAAAAACAAAGAAAGAAAAGAAAAAAGAAAAAGAAAAATCTCTTCCTTCCATGATCTCCTTTCTAGTTTCATCATCCCACACACAGATACACATACATTCATGCAACACATAATTTTAAGTCTAGGCCCCACATATAAAAGAAAACACGTAATTTTTGTTTTTCTGAGTCTGGATTATTTTGCTTACCATAATGAGCTTCAGCTCCATTCACTTTTCTTTCCATGTTGTGATTTTACTTTTCTTTGTAGCTATGAAGTTCCATGTGTCACATGTACCCATGTACCACAGCATCTCTCCGTACCACACGTGAGAACATTCCCAAAGGACCCTAAATCAACACAGTACAGGGATACTTGCATATCCGTGTTTGCCATACAATTCACACTAGCCAGGAAACGGAGTCAGCCTCGATGTCCATTTACACATGAATAGGCAATGTGGTACTCCATGCAATCATAAATAGTGCCATGAGTTTTGTTTTCAGAAACAGTGTGTGTGTGTGTGTGTGTGTGTGTGTGTGTTTGTATACATGTGCCCCTAACTCCAAGCAACAGACAAGACTGAGAGCCGTTAGCTTGTCATGTGCTTAATCATACAGTGCAGCAAAATAATATGCAAATTTAGTTAACTGAAATGTAAATGAAGAAGGTTGGCTTCTTTGATTCATAAAGAGCAGTAAAACAATCCTCCTGTACTGCCTAGGTGTCATATCAGAAGCCAACCTTTAGCAGTGGCTCTCAACCTTCCTAATGCTGTGAACCTTTAATGTAGTTCCTCATGTT
>OU015756.1:59724798-59744618 GCA_907169655.1 Acomys percivali
TGCAAATGACCCAACTTGAGTTCCCAGTACCCAGCTCACCAGCACCTGTGACTCCAGTTCTAGGGGGATCCAGCGCCCTCTTCTGGCCTCCATAGAAACCTGCACTCATATGCACATATCCTCACATAAACACACAGGTAGATATATGATTAAAATAATAAAAAAAATAAGTACAAGAAAAAGCTACCCTTTGGAATTGGGCAAAGGATATAGTTCCTATTAGAGGAAGGTTTGTAGCCAGGGATGGTGGTGCATGCCTGCAATCCCAGTACTTCAGAGATGGGAACAGGAGCATCATGGATCTCAGGGTTCTGGGCGAGCTTACCTGACTGAGAGAGACCCTGTCATTAACGAAAAGGACAAGGAGATAATTTATAAGGTAGAATCTATGATGCAGTTAGAGTACAAGAAAATTAGGTACGGTGATACTTGGGAGGCAGAGGCCGGCAGATGTCTGAGTTTGAGGTCAGCCTGATCTACAAAGTGAGTTCTAAGATAGCTAGGAGTACACAGAGAAACCCTTGTCTTGAAAAACAAACCAAACAAACCAAGCCAAAACAATAACAACAAAAACTAAACCAAAACCAACCAAACTGAGTCAGGACAGGCCATCAGAGCTGTTGACCCCCAGAAGCAGATGACCCCCAACCCTTTAACTCATTCTGGCCTCGATGGGACCCCAGAGTGAAATGACACTTGGTGTGTCTACAGTGCATTGCTGCTGCCCTGTTTAAGCCAACAGTCAACCCACTGGGGGTGACTGTGCTTCCTCTTTTCTGTCGCTCTCAGTTTCTAAGCCAGACTGAGGGTTTTTCCAAATTTGTTCCCAAATTAGAGTCCCATGTGTCATTTGGTGCCTTACTGCCAGTGTTCTAACCTCCTGCCCATCCCTGCAGGGGGAAGTGGCTGAGCACAACCATGTCCTTTCTCTGTATCCAGTCCCTTTTTGCTACTGTAGCAAAGCATGTGACAAAGCAAGTTAAAGGAGGGAAAGTTGATTTGGGACACACATATCATGCACACTCATACATACACACATACACATATATACATGCACACATACACATAAACACACAATACACACATACACATAAACACACATATACACATGTACATACACACATACACATAAATACACATATACACATACACATAAATACACAAATACACACATATATACACATACCACATATATACACATACACACATATATACCCATACACACATATACATACACATACATACATACATACATACATACACATAAACATAACATACACACAAACACACATGAATACACACACACACACACACTCATCAGCGCTGGGGCCAGGGACATCATGAGTCTATAGTGCACTTGCATTCAGAACAGGAGGATCGGAGCTTGGATCGACATAACCTACAAAAGAAGTGGTCTCTTTGGGGCACACTTGTAATCCTACTGATGGAAAAGGGGGATGCAGAGGCAGGTAGGGCTGGAAGCTCACAGGCTAGCTAACCTGGCACATGTGGTCAGGTCCCAGGCCAACCAGAGGCACTACATCAAATGAAAGCTCTGAGGCTATCTTTTAAAAATCCACGGGTGAAAGAATAAATACATAAATAAATAAATAAAATCCATGGGTGTGCCATTCACAAGTGCATATCCCTCAAACATGAGAACACACACACACACACACAGAGAGAGAGAGAGAGAGAGAAGAGAGAGAGAGAACCCAGACAGAGCTGGCTTGGAATTCCAGCTAGTCTGGGCCAGTCACATTCTATACCACACTTCTTTGGAGGGTAACAGCAGTCAGTAGACAGCCTGAGGTGGCTAGGGCACTCCTCAGACTGCAAGTCCTAGTGGAATGGGAGGCAATAGGCAAGCCCATTCTACCCCACTCATAATTGCAGGCAACAACCCCACCCACGTGTAACGGGGCTGTAAGCTAGGTGGAGCGCCTTACCTCTGGCCTTTTCTGTGTTTTTATAAATAGGATTAAAAGATTACTCAGAGAAAACTCTGTGAGGCCAGACTCTGGGACCTGATGGGCATCATGCAGAGATGGACGAAAGATCAAGCAGCGGGTGCCACTGCAAAGGCGCGGGGGAGGTGGGGCCTGATTCTTATTCCTCATTTGTTCCAGAAGTATGTGTGTGTTGGGGGAGGAGGCGTTATCTCCCAGCAATTTGAGCCAACCCACACATCTTGACTTATCGTTAATGAGAGCCATTTTCTAACGTGTAGCATGCTAATTGACAAGGCATTAATTTCAGCAATAAAAACAAATGTTGATACTCATTTGCAAATAAAAAGAAGCTTCGGCTGCTGACTGACACATCCCTAGTAGGAGGAAGTGCAGCCACCTCAGGCGTTAGCCCCTGTGACCACCCTCATATGTGCACTTCTGACACTGACTGCTTAACAGGCGCACCATGTTACCCTGGTTTTGCTAACAGACCCAAAAGGGAGTTACAGAAGCCTAACATGAAATAGGACCTCATGTGACTTAAGTTTTTACAAAGAGAAGTAGACTAGATCTCAGTTGCTCTGAACCTGGATGGATTTTTTTTCCCACATCTCCCTCCACAACCTGTATTCCTTCAAACATGATGTGGACGGGAGTGTAACTCACATGGCTTTGGTCACTTTCTTCTGGAAGCTTCTACCGGGATTCCATTTTCCTGGACTTAAGCATATACCTCAGTAGGGGTATATGCTTTCCAAACCTCAACTGTTCCTGGCTGTTTGGAGGCTAGTGTTTGTATACTGGATCTGAAAGGACTCTAATTATTTGTTCTCCGCAGGCTCTCATTTCTTGCAGGCATTGTCATTACAAGTGTTGCTTCATTTAACTTCAATAATTGTCATATAGTGTTTGCTTACTGTTACCTCAAATTCCAAAATCAACCAGGCATAGAAAACTTTCTCTTTTGGCAGAGCTAAAGACTGAGCAGAGGTCCCCTGCGGAGTGACAACCTCCCCACTCTCCCCCACCCCCACCCCCACCCATGCTTGGTAGGGAACTTCTTGAGCAGAAAGGATGTCATCTTATTTTCTTTTTTTTTTTTTTTTTTTTATTGTATATGAGTACTTTATCATCAGATCACATTATAGATGGCTGTGAGCCACCATGTGGTTGCTGGGAATTGAACTCAGGACCTTTGGAAGAGCAAGACAGTACTCTTAACCCCTGAGCCATCTTCTCCAGCCCTTTATTTTCTATTCTTATTTCCAGGGTTTATCGCAATGGCTGGCACTTATTGGCCAGCATCTAGTGGTTGTTAGGCCAAAGGAATATGGCTGAGTTAATGATGTCTAGGGGTGGAGTGCATCATTCTAGTGTTGGCTTAGAGGAGGGAAGACAGTAAGTCACACAATAAGCCACATGTTTACAACCTTCACTGTGTGCCGGGCTCTGCTGTAAGTGGTTTGTGCACAGACACTCACTTAATTCACATGGTAATTTTATGCAGTAGACACCCATAATCTCTGTTCTATAGGAGATGCAACTCAAATGCAGAGACATTAACGACTTGCCCAAGATCACACAGGCAATGAGAAAACCAGGATCTGAACTCAAACACTCTGCCCTGAGAATACATGCCCACAGCCTGTGCACGGTGATGTACTGAACTGGGGAAAGTGTCCTCTTCATCCCCACCTCACATCCCACACAAAATAACATCCTAGGTGGTTTCCGATGAGCGATGAGCGTCTGCCAGTCACAAGGCATCATGACCCGGGGGTGACTCGGGAACTTGGGTTGTTTTCTCAGACATGGAAAGTTAGAGCAACCAGCAGGGGGAGACTGTGAGAGGCGGGGAGGCGGGGTGGGGGTGTGGCCTTGAGTGAAAGTGCATCTTCTGATTTACCTCAGACTCACGGGAGAGGGAAAGCCTTAGCTGGCCGCTGGCTGAGGTTCAGAAGGATAACATATCCTTCCTCTGGTCCTAGGGCAGGTGTTGGCAGCGTGTGCAGTCATCAGTGTTTATGAACGATCGACCAGAATGTGCAAACACCTAGCCACTGCAGCTTTCTCCTCCTGGATGTTCACGGTCAGAGACTGCTGCCTACAGACACCTCCTCCTCCCGTGTCTAGCTAATGCCTCTTGCTCTGCTGTACATCTGAAGTTCTGGGTTAGCATTGCATTGTTGCTGCCTCTCCAGTTTACCGAGCCCCCACCCCCCCAGCTCTTCTGCACACGTGCCTCTGTCCTTTCTTCAGTCCTTCATCGCCGCACATGATGCCACAGGAGACAGTTTTGATTCTTATCCCAGACTCTTTATGTATTTTTGAGTTGCATCTGTGTGTGTGTGTGTGTGTGTGTGTGTGTGTGTGTGTGTTTCTGTGTTGCAGGGTGATGTAGGGAGAGACTGCCGGGGAAGAAAGAAGAAAATGTTGACAGGGAAAGAGGAAGAGGAAGAGTGAAGAACCTTCCTCCCCCTCCATGCTGCTGAGGCAGACCTAGTCTCAGAGAGGCTGAGTAAGGCAGGGTCTAGGAAGAGCGACTCTAGGGACCATGGTCACCTGATTATCAGCTATGCAAGGACCTCCTTTTGTTATGGGGAACAAGAACTGTGTGTGTGTGTGTGTGTGTGTGTGTGTGTGTGTGTAAATTTTCCTGATAGTGAGAACTAAACACCTCTCCCTGCTACAGACCGAATATGGAGTCTACGAACTCCAATCAGAGACTCTAGGAGGCTAAGGATTCAGAAGGACAAAGATCAATTAAGGATCCAGAATTCAGTGCAAACATCCATGCCTGAGTTCCTGCAATGAACCAGCTAATTTTCCCTGGCCCTTCCCCAGGAGCCGAGTTGGACTTGTTGCAGAATTGCTTCTTATGTTTTCCAAACATCATATATGTATGCGCCACTTCACGGATATTTTTGTCACATTTACATAGCATGCATATCATGACTGACTTAATGCGTTTCTCTTCACTGGCTCGACATTAACTCCCTTTTTACAGCTTGGGCTGGTGTGGCCAATAATAAAGAGCACAGTTTGATGTTCTAGACACTTTCCCCTAAGCATGTGAAAGTAGACTACTCAATATTAACTCACCAGAGTTAGCATTGCTCATGCTGTCTATCACGGAAGCTCATCACCCCCTGGGTAAGACACTCCTCACCGGCAGGAAGTATTCTGAAAGAGACCCTTGGGGTCAAGGCAAGGTTGAAGGAGCAGAAAGAGACGCTGGTGAGGCTGAGCTTGGAGAGGAGAAGCCAGACTAGAGACAAATTTGGTTTTGCTTGATAGAGAATTCTGGGGGCTCTCATGGTTTCACTGTTAGAGGCAAGCTGAGGTTAGGGCTGGAGAGCAGCGCCACAGCATCTTGGAAAGGACCTGAGTTCAGTCCCCGGAACCCAGTATCCACATGGTGGCTCGTCAATAACTCCAGTTCCAGGGGATCTGATGTTCCCTTCTAACTTCGTCAGGCACTGCACACACACACACACACACACACACACACACACACACACTGCAATACATATATACAGACAACACACACACATGCCCTGTACACACACATACACACAGCACACATATATACACATACACACATGCAGACCACATATACACACATGCCAAGTAAATAAATCTAAAAGATCTTTAAAAAAAAAAAAAAAAAAAACAGACAGCTGAGGGTCTAGCAGAGAGCTCCCTGCCCCCAGCATTGGTTTAGAAAAAATCTCTGCCAGTCTCTTATATTTCATTTGCCTGTTATCTCCCTACTATGGAAAACAATTTGCATAGAAACAATCACTCTTAGCTCCCAGGAGTCCTTGGCCTCCCGCTGTTTCCTCACTGGCTTTGTCTGTGGTATAATCACAAGATCCTACCGTAGGGTACAGTTAGGATCCAGCAAGCCAGAGCCAGGCTTCAGGCATGGGATTCCAGATCAAACACTTGAGAGGAAACTCTCTCAGGAATGTACCTGCAAGCGGGGTGGGGGGCTGGGGGGCTGGGGGGATCGGTAGGGGTGGGGGGTGGGGACTGAAATGAAGGGAGCAGGCAGGCAGGGAGGTGGAGATGGAATCTGTGAAGAGAATAGTGAATGGCACACACAGAACTTTCAGCTCCATGGTGACGGAAGCTGGGATTTAGAGGGCCAGACAGGGAGTCCTTTTCCTTGCCTTGGTCAGAAATGACAAATGGACACTCACTCGTGTGTTTCTGCTTTAGTGGGGACTATCGACATGCTGTCGAGTGGCACGTGCCCTTCTGGTGTCTGCAGGAGAGAGCGGTTTTGGAATTATTTTCCAGGAGTTAGGATAACTGGTCCTAATAATTTGTGTGTGTGTGTGTGTGTATTACTATGTGTGAGAGTGTGTGTGTGTGTTGGGGGATGGGGCATGTGTGTTAGTGTAGATACCTGCACAGGCCAGAGGCATGAGCTGCTCGCTCTTTGAGCTGGTACAGCAGTGGGAGCTGAAATCAGGTCCTTCTGAAGGGAAGTTTGTGTTAACTGCTGAGCCGTCTATCAAGCCCCTACACCTGTTTTGTTGTTGTTTAAAGCAACTTATTTTGAAAGAAAACAAATCACTGGCGCATTTCTTAAGCCGGGCATGATGGCGCTTGGTACCTGAATCCAAGGTTATCTTTGGCTCTGTGACAAGTCCAAGGCCTGAAGTGCGTGGAACCCTGTCTCAAAACAATAGCAACAATCCCAAACCAACCAGAAATTAAGCTTATTTCTTTAGGACAGAGGCCATATTTATTTTCTGCCTATCAGTGAATTGCAAATGATACCTAACATGCATCAAGTGCATGAATATTAGCTCAAATAGATTAAATTATTTCAATCACCAATTAATTATATTAGTTAACACATCTGGGGGTGGGGGGAGGGGCACCAGAATGGAGAAGTCTGAAAAAGAACTCGGAAGTCCCCAGCAGTACCACCTCCAGACAGGGCCTGCTGATGACTTTGTTTCTCCTTTTCTTTGCATATATTTATTTTTTCCCCCACATGAAACAGAGTACGTGTCTTATGATGAATTTTGTATCCTGCTTTTAAAGATTAATGTTATATTCTGAGACATTTCCAGGATCATTAGTGTGATAAGCCATCCCCTATTGACTGAGCAACACTGCCATGGCTGTGGATCATGGCTTATTTATTAACCGTGCCTCTGGGGCCTTCGGAATGCTTTCGGGGTCTCAACCGGAGCTCAGTAAATGCTCCTGGCATTTGTGGTGGTCTCTCTACGTGACAGGCTCTGTACCTGCCCCCGAGTCTGTATGATATGAATTTGGCTTTAATGACCAGGTGGAGGAGCAGTTGAGGAGCCCTCTTTTTGGTCCCTAACGGGCAGCAAAGAATCGAGGAGGAGAAAGTAGGCGAGTTGGATGAAGATGAATTCATGCTGTCTTTAGGTTCTTCTAACAATCTGTCCTTAACTGTTCTGAGAGACTTTGCCCATTGCCCGAGCTGTTCCCAAGGCCTGGAAGCAAGGCCTCCCTTAGCTCCTTTCTCTCTCTCTCTCTCTCTCTCTCTCTCTCTCTCTCTCTCTCTGTCTCTTTGTCTCTCTCTCTGTGTCTCTCTGTCTCTGTCTCTCTCTTCTTTTGGTTTTTCAAGACAGGTTTCTCTGTGTAGCCTTGACTGTCCTAGACTTACTTTGTAAACCAGGCTGGCCTCAAACTCACAGAGAGATCTGCCTGCCTCTGCCTCCCCAGCTCTGGGATTAAAGACGGCATGCACCACTACGCCCACAGGTCAGATTTCTTTCTATGATCATTGATCATGACGTGGCTCTACCACGGGAAATGTCAAAGAAAATAAAAATATGTGGGATGGATGAGTGAAAACGCGGGATTAAAAGATCTTTGTTTCCTTTACAAAGACATAAAACATGTGAACCTAGAGGGGAAAAGGAGCACACAGAAGGAGCACATGGCTTTCCAAGCATTTTTCTGGGTAGGCATTTAGGCACAGAGTTGGGCTGACTAGCATTATCAGGCATCTAGCGGACAGAGTTGGCACCACCAGGAGTTCCAGGGATGCTCCTGGTGCAGGGACCACAGAAAAAGGGAAGAGAGCGAGTGCCTCTTCTCCCTCCACTGCTTTTTTACTACCGAGAGAACAGTGCAGACAGGCTGCCCGTCTGCCCAGGGTTCTTGGCACATGACAGCCCGCAGAGTGTGGAGACCTGTGAGAGCTACAGATGAAACGACCGTGCAAGGTTCACAGACTTGTCTGGTGGCGATACCGTCAGCCAAGGAAGAATCCACCGCTAATATCTGCTTCTTATACATTATTCATGAGAACAGGAAGAGAGCCGATAACAATCAGAATGATGCCACTGTCCAGAGATTTTAACTACTGCAGCTCGAGGGCATTTTAACACGCATCGGGGAAAAATTATTTTCTGCCAATTTGAGGTCTGGAAGGCTCTGGAAGGGACCACAGATGCAGATTAGAAGCTGTGAGAGTTTTCTTTGAGAGGGGGTGTGGCTTTCCTCCAGGACCCCTTCCCCCCTTCCCTGGCATTGGGACCTCCGCCCTGTCATTTCTTAGTCTAATGGAAGAATTACTAATACTCTCCTTAAAGAGCGCTAGGTCTTCAAATCACCCTGTATTTTCAGACCTGTCCATCAAAAGACAGAGACCAGAAATAGGACTTTGGATTTCAATATAAATTATTAGCTTCTAATCACTTCAAGCCTGAGGGACGAGTGCTTTGTGAATAGAGAGATTTTTCTTCTTCTTCTGCTGCTGCTAAAATTGAACGTATCCCCCAATTTCTGATTCCTTCTACCCTGAAACCCCATGCACGCATCCCAATGCATGTCAAAAAAAGCAAGGACGTTCATATGTTGGAGGGAGGAGTGAAAACAAGAGGGAAAGCCACCCTAGTTGTCCCAAGGATGGCTCAATACATTTGTTATTTTGTTTTTCTATCATTGTTACTGTTGTTGATACATTATTACAATGTAGACCAGGCTAGTCTCCAACTCTCCATCTTCCAGCCTTGAGGTCCTGAATGAGGGATCATAGGCATGCATCATCATACTGGCTTTTGCAATTTTTCATCTGTTAGTATCTGGACTTTACATAGATTGTTCCATCTGCTTAACCATGGTGTGAACACCTCAGACCACCTCCATTCACTGATTGCTCAGTGATGGAAAGCTATCATTTGTCAAGATAATTTATAAACCATTTGCTAACTCAAACACGAGGCAGCTTTGGCATCTGCCTTCACACAGTGTATATAGTCTTGGCTGGCAGACAGACATGTGGTTGAGTCATTGTCTAATATGGTGTTTTGCACATATGTAGAGTGAGGAGGCAATGGATGGAGGCTCCACTGACATCTGGGCTTTTTTTAATGAATTATACATTTTACAAAATCTATATTATAGAGACACAAGTAGCTAATCTGCTGGCACTCCATGAACTCTGCCTTGGAAACCCGGAGAGTTGATATAATAATAATAATAATAATAATAATAATAATAATAATAATAATCATAATCATAAAATACAGGAGAGAGACAAATTAGGATTGAGGATAGGTCTGTATGTATGAAAAGACCATGGTGAAACCTGTTGCTTCATATGCTAACTTAAAAAAAATTCAGAAACAGGAGCTGGAGAGTTAGCTCGGTGGATGAGAACACCAGTTGCTCTTCTGGAGGTCCCTGGCTCAATTCTCAGCACCCACACAGCAGCTACAACCATCTGATTCCAGTCCCAGGGGATCTGATGCCCTCTTCTGGACTCTGCAAGCACTAGACATGCACATGGTAAACATACATGTACGCAGACAGAACACCCAGATACAGAAAATATATTTTAAAAATTTAAATAAAAAAAAAACCCAGCAAAACAAAAAGCAGGAGTTATTTGGAAACCAGGAAAAAAAATCCTTGAGGATTAAAAATTTTAAAAAAAGAAAAAATGTTAAAGGAAAAGAAAAAGAAGTTCATAGGATAAGAAGTGCTAGGAGAGGGCAAAAAATCATAAAGTTCATAACAAAAATATCTAAAATGTCACTGTAAAATATTTTTTTACAGGCCAGGTTATTTCTTATAGGTGTTCTCTGCACATTGCAGAACCTTTGTAGCCACCGAGGCTGTCAAGTCACACTAGCTGAGAGGTACAGGTAAAATTTATTACTGACATACCAGAAGTCCCAATTGTTGATGTGTCACGGTCTCTCAGCACTCGGGAGGCAAAGGACCCCGAGTAGCTGTTACAGACTGCTTATAAAGGCTAAAACCACAAGCCAGGGGGAGGACCTGACCTTTAAACTGATTGGTTGGGCTGCTGTATCTGAGGTGTGTGAGCAGGATGATTGGCTCGGGCCAGGTTAACTGGGGGTCAGAGAGCAGGGTGTTTTTCCTAAGGCTGCAGGTGGTGTTTTGCTGGTTCTTGTAACTAAGGTGGAACTAGGGCAGGGGTCAAATGGCCCAGAGCTTAGCCTTGTTTTTCAGGCTTTTCTGAAACCAGCCACAGGTTTTGAGGTGGCCAACCATAGTGGAGGCAAATGTGAAAGAGAGCCAAGGCAGAGGCTTGTTCTAAGTAGCTCCTGGGGTGCATAGGTATTCACAGGATGGACCCAGCCAGGGCTATTTCATATGGAAGGCTCAAGAGCACAGTGACTCGGGACCGCAAGAGCTTGGGAGGACTATGAGGTCTCGTGTAAGGTGGAGTGATGGTTGGTCTCTATTATCAATTGGAAAGCTGAGGCAACTAAAATCGTCTGGGGGGGATGGATCTCTGCGTATGTCCGAGGGGGGACTGTTGTGGTTAGGTTAACTGAAGCAGGAGGGCCTACCCACTGTGGGTGGTGTCATTCCCTGGGATAGGATTCTGGGTTGGAGGAAGGGAAGATGGTGAGCTGAGCATGATCATTCATGGCTTTCTTCTTCCCGACCATGGATACAATGTGACAAACTGCTTCAAGCTCCTGCCTCCCAGGCTGCTATGACGGCTGGAGGTTACCCTCTGTGAGCCAAAATAAATACTTCCTTCATTGTTTCTTTTGTCAGGATGTTTTATCACAACAGGAAAAGTAACTAAGCAGGAAAAGGGGAAGGCGATGGATGTGAGACACAAACAGGGCCTGTATCACTGAAGGCCTATGGGTCAGCCTGGACTTTAATTTTACCAGCATGAATTAATTAGATTTATATTCTGGAGAGATACTTTGATGGCTGTGGGAAGGGGGTGCAGGTGTGGCCATTGGGACTTGCATGACATGGGGCAGGCTGTAGGGTTTCTCTCTTCTCTATGACTCTGGGAATGGGAACATTATGGGATGTTTGCCTCCTGGCCACATCCACTTAGCTGATTGGTCAAGTATCTGGTTGGTGAGACTGACTTAGTGGGGCTAGGGACACATAGCCTACCTCCTCCTTCGGAACGCAAAACACTTGTCTCCTGGAGGATGTTACGATTAAAAATTAAGGCAGATTGATGGTGGATACAAAGTAGATACAAGGTACCAGGCAGCAGATATTATCTTATGTGGAGTTTATTAAATGAGTATGGGGGTAGAAGGAAAGGAAGGAAGGGTTACCAGAGAGAGAGAGAGGGAGAAAGTAGAGACAGAGGAAGTAAAGGGAGAGGATAGAGGGTGCCCCTTGGAGGTTTGTCCTTTTATATGGCCCTAGGCAGGGCCACAACCCAGTGGCAGGTGGGCAATGACATCACTGAAGCAGGATATTAACAGAAAGAGTCCACTGTAAGACTGAGACCTTTAAAGAGATCTCTAGTCTATTCCCGGAGTCCCTACTGAGAGACGGAGTCCTTTGTCGATGCAAACGCATAGGAATTTATTGAGCCGATGCAACAGGGTCTACCAAGTTATTTCCGAGTTGGAGGCCCTGAGAAGCAGCGGCATGGGCCTTTTATAGGCTTTAGATAAAGAAATGCGTTTTACAGTATGTGACTGGTTGAAACAGTCACAGGGGCATTAGGAACTTTCTTAGTTGGGAGGGGTAAGTACATTCCTGGGAAAGTGGAAATTTTAAACCCAAGCTGTAACACAAACTAGCTGTCCTTGAGTCAAACTGGACTCTTTAGCACAGGTGGGCTGTCCTTGAGTCAAACTGGACTCTTAGCACAGGTGGGCTGTCCTTGGGACAAACTAGACTCTCTAAGCAGATAAGATTTACAGACTTTGGCCTTACTGAGGGGTCTTTAAGGAGAGGGGGCTGGTTCCTTCACCACGACTGCCTTAGCTGAGGCCTCCCCCCTCTCCTAATCCTAGGGCATAGGAGGCCCTCCTCATCCCACCACAAGCTGCTCTTTTCTGTTCCTCAGGGCGGTAGAGGAAGCCCCGGCCTTGGCGAGCCTGCTTGAGTTTGTCTCTGCAGACCTAATCTTCCACATCTGATTCCCAGGTCTGGCTGAGGTGGTGGTAGGAGGCCAGGGCAGGGTGGGCACTCAAAGCACAGGAGAGCTGGAATCCTCTCATACTGTCTTGTCCACCCGCCCAGCTATACCACTTCCTCTCTTTCAGTCCCATCTACCTCCTGGTCTGGTTGGGTTCAGACTCTGGAAGGGAAGAGTGTGACTGACTTACAAGAGAATATAGCCATCTTTACCATAGCCTGTGTGTGTGGGGGGGGGAGGGGCATTCCATTCCTGTTTGGGACAGGCGATCAACTCCAAGGGAGTGGTTCTCAACTTCCTAAACTGCAACCCTTGACTACAGTTCTTCATGTCATGGTAACTCCCAATCGTAACATTATTTTGTTCTTGTTATTGCTACTTAATAACTGTAATTTTGCTACTGTTGTGATGATAGAGGTTTGCCAGAGGAGTCACGACCCACAGGTTCAGAACCTCTCTAAGAACATATTCAACCAGCTGGCAGTTACAGTTAGTGAACAGCAACAGCAGGACTCCAGCAGTTTCCTCTTACCATTAAAGGTGTAGCTGTAATGAGACCCAGTGTCAGGCAGTAGCTGGGCCTAGTGTACACTGTACAGAGTGAGTTTTGGGCTAGCCAGGGCTACATTGGTGAGCACAGTGAGTTTCGGGCTACCCAGACTTCCCAGACACTGTCCCCAACTTCCCAACAAACAAACACACAAACAATATTTTAGATAACTAAATTGGCATTTGAGGTCTCTAATATACTGGCATAATATTGCTGTGAGAACCCACAAAGTTTAAAGAAATATTCTCTGCACAGCCTTTGATATGCAACTAAAGTTTTACAGATGAAATAATCATGCAAGTGATTAAATTGTAATTATGACAGACGGTGGCTGCCTATTTGGATAGACTTAAACATATTATAAAACTCTGTGTTAACCCTGGCCAGCCTTTCCCCCTTCCCTTGATTCTATTCTGAATTTCAATGAATTTTTCATCAGCTTATTAATTAGTACAAATCTTGAACTGCACTTTGTAATTAAGGTCTTATGTGTTCCTCTAGAATCTCACATTCGAGTTAAATGCTAATTTTTATTTTAAAGAGAAAAATGAGGAATTTGACAACTGCCTTCCTTCCTGGCAATAGAATATACATGCTGCCTGTCAAGAAAGATGGAGTGCCTGGATTTCTCAGATAGGGAGTGATAGATGACCCCTCGTGCGACTGCACACTCATTTGTTCAGTACCATAACCCATTGCTGACAGCGGTTCCTCCAGAAGCCTTTGTGAACTACACGTAGCACTCTCCCACAACATCACCTCCAACCCACTGACCTACCAGGAGTCTGGGCAACTTTTCTTGGCACTTGGCGCTACGTCTGGGTTTGCTCCAATTTCTAGCAATTCCAGAATCTTCTAAAAGAAACAAAGTTATGCTGTGCGGGTCCTCTTTACCCACAGCAGCTCTGAGGGCTAACCTCTGCTGGCAGTTTGACTACGAGCAGAATCAACTAAAATCCAAGCTTCTGGGCACTCTGCTCAGGGAATTTCCTTGATCTGACTGTCAGGAGGAGGAGGGCCCAGACTGAATGTGGGTAGTGCCTTCTGGTGGCAGCCCAGGCCAAGGGACGTGGCAGAAGGAAAAGGCTTTCTGTCTGCTTGCCCTCCGGCTGGCTGGTGAGCCCATCTCTCTTGTTCCCTTCCTGGCATTTGGACCAGCTCTGTTGGCGTTCCAACTTAGGCCAGTGGCTCTCCAGGGTCCCTCCAGCCCTCTAGAGGGTCACTGGGCTGCAGAGGTACCAGAGTCACGGCCTGAATGACAAAAGGGTTCTTGGCCACTCCAGTATAAGGCAGGCTTGTTGGACTACCAACCAACCTACAGCACACACACACACACACACACACACACACACACACACACACGAGTCCTGTCCCTCTAGAGGACCCTGCCTAATACAGTAGTAATACTGGTTCCACTGTCTGCTCTCAGGAGCTGATTCTCTGTGGAGCTCCAGTATTCTCTTGTACATCTTGTGGGTTTCAAAGACTGGTATTAGCATCCATAGGAGAGAGAGAACAGAGGTCACTGCCTGTGTATAAAAAACGGGGGTTTCCCCACACTCAGGATTCCCTCTTATAAAAGCCCATACTGTTTTCACATCACTCAGGGACACTTGCAGGCACTGACACTAGCGGCTGTGGATGGTGAGTGATGACATCTTCTGCACTTGACCCTATGTTCTCCATTGGCGCCTATGAAAGGGGGTGCTTGACTGGTGAGTTCCCATGTAGAAAGTGTCGGCCCCTCTGTTTTTGGCTAGTGCCTAACACTGTTACCATTATCTCTGTGTCTGTCTGTCTGTCTGTCTGTCTGTCTGTCTGTCTGTCTTTGTCTCTTTTTGCCCCCCTCTTGCCCCATGTGATGTGATGTGGTGTGTGAGTGTGTGTGTGGGTGTGTGTGTTTTGCGTGAGCATGTGCCACCATAACCTTATGAGCTAGGTAGGTATCACTCTTCTCGTTTTGCAGGAGAAGAACAACACAGCGACCTCACATGATTGGTGTCCAAGCCAAGGTTTGGAACGGAAGCAGTGTGGGTCCAGCACTTGAACTCTGAGCGTTTTCCTCCTTTGAGCGGAGGGACCCCGAGCTTGCTTTGGCTGAACAGATGTGTGGGGGTAATGGTGTGCATTGCAAAGTTCCAGAAAGTCCTCATGCACTCACCTCATGTACATTTACAGAAGGAGAAAGCTTCCTGGTGGCTGCCTATGTAGGTGTTGGCTGAGGCGGGTGCCTGGTCCAGGCTGGGTGAAAAGAGGACACATTGCTATTCCCTCTGGTAGCATCTCCCCTGGGGAATCCATTTAGAGTTGTCCTCCCCTGGTCCTGCTCCACTCTGTAGGCCAGCTGCCCCTTCTGTGGCAATCATTAACAATGGTAAATAATAATGATGTGTCACCGGAGTATTGTGTCACCGGAGTATTATGTACTGTTTTGCTATCTCGGGTTCTTGGAGGGTGCCTGTGAAATAAGCTATGACCTTGCTGGCCACCAGCTGAAGAGGCACACAGTAGGGCAACTAGAAAGGTATGTAGTGTGAGATGTGGATGAATTCTGCAAAGAAAATCAGAGTGGTGATCTAGAATAAGTAGAATAAGAGAGGGTGCTTTAGTAGAATGGCAAGTTGGCCTCTTTGAAGAGGTGACATGGGGGCCAAGTCCTTAGCGTGTCATCTACTTGCTGAGTGCTGGCAATAGCTACTGCTGGGTCACAGGGAATAGCTCAGTGGACAATGATAAGTGTTCTGCTAAGGACAGTAGGTATGTAAGGCCCAGAGGGCGGCCATGATGGAAAATATGAGCAACAGAATGCAGGGGCACAGGAGTCCTGGGAACGGGGTAAGGAGGGGACAGGGTAAGATGGACATTCATTAGCTCGACCCCTGGCACATCCTCTGGTGAGCTGTTCATCCCTCAAGACTCTGCTACCCCACAGCCTGTCATGCGCACGTCCTGCCCTCACTGTCCATCAGCTGCTTCCCGGTGTGTAACTACTGCAATGGCCCAGCTACAGCCTTCTCTCTTTCTGGAAACTCTTTGAGAGTTCAGGTCCTTAGGAATTACTCCTAGAGTCTGATTTGGTAAGAACAAAGATCGGGTTAGGTAATTCTGGGGTATATAGTCCCTAGACTGCCCCCTGCAAAAACAAACAAACAAACAAATAAACCCTCCAGAAACTAACTCATGACCAAGGGCTCAGTCCAGTGCCTTGTCTGCTAGGGTAATAGCTACAACTACCACTGCCTAACATCATCTAAGCATTTAATAGTTCCTGAAGTGTATTCAGCCCTCTCTATGAATATATTCCACTAACAAAACTCCAGGATTGACCTACCGAGGACTCTATTTTACTCTGTGAAAGCAGGGGCACAGGGAGCTATCAATTCACACAAGGACACCATGTCTCCCATCCAAAGCTGAGTTCTCAACACTAGCTTTTACATTCTCATTGGCCTGCATGGTCCCGCTGGGCCAGATGGCTTTTGTTCTCCAAGCGTACTCTGCCTCTGAGCCTTTGCTGTCCCTGCTGTCCTGCTGTCCCTCTTCCAAGGGCCACCTGTCTCCATTTTCTACGGCTTCTGAACACACGGCAAAGTTATCCGCTCAAATTACCTCCAATTCGTTAATCGTGGTTTTGCAGATCAGCTCAGACAGCCTGACCCTTCTATTTATGGTCTTGCCAAGCTAAACTCGGGCATCAGCTGGGGCTTGGTTTCGCATGGGAGCAAGCTCCGGCTTCTCTCCGGGTTCCCTGCCTACTGCCAGAATCCATTTCTCACACTTGCAGGGATCAAGCCCTGTTTCCTCTTTGTCCATTTGGATCCAACTCTCCTGGCTGCCCAGATTCCTAATGAACAACCAATCAGAGAAAACTCCATCCACAAGAGCCCTTTTAAATTCTCCAATCTCTTTTGCCAGGAAAAGTCTAGTCCCTTTAGGGCGTTCAGCCGAATCGGTGAGGCCTACCGACCTTGGACAATCTTTAGATTTTAAAAGATTGGCAGACTGGGGGAGCTTAACTACCCCCACAAATTCTCTTTTACAGCAGCACTCAGGCTAGTGGTTTGACCAACCAAGAGGATGAGTGTGTGCATTGTGGGCTGAGAACACTGTCAGTCAGCTTACTGTTCTATCACACCACCTGATCTTCTGGACCCAGATCAAGTTGACTGCTTTGGCCCTTCCAGAAATTACATCGCCCCCGCCCCATTTTCCAGTAGAGTATTGTATTTATTAAAATAGCAACAACATAAACACCCCAAAACAAACTGATCCACCTACCTACCTACCTAGGTACCTACCTACCTAGGTACCTACCTAGGCTGTATGTTTTTTGAGAGCAGGAGCTTAGGGTCACCTCTGTGTTCCTAGAACCTGGGAAGCCATCTCTCTCAACACATAACGCTGCTACAGTGATGTGCTTGCTGAGCGAGCTCTCCAGACAACAACATTTCTTTCAGAATCACTCACAAAAAAAAGAAAGGGGTTGTCGTAGGTGACAGCGCATGCTTCCAGAGGTGTGCTTGGAACCTTCAGAGCTGCCATGGATACCCCAGGTCTTTGACAGTAAGTTTTCTCAAAACCCCTCTGCGGAGAAGCCTAGGCGACAGTGAGGCGGGTGGACCACTAGGTGTCACTCAAGATTCAATAAAGAGACTCAGAAAAAGCCATCTCCACCTTTCTTGGGGAGGAAGCTGATTAGATCGTCCCCACCCCATTGTTTTCTGTTGCTTCGCAATTCCTTACGGTTGGGTCCACTGTTCCTCCTCTGCGGACATCTGCTGGGTCTAACATAGGACAGCAGTCCGGCATCGCCAGGGTTGGAGTCACCTGACCATCGAATTCAGTTTTTTAGACGTGTGTGTGTGTGTGTGTGTGTGTGTGTGTGTGTGTGTGTGTGTGTGTAGCAGCCTTAGGGTGGGGTCGGAGCTCCCTCCACCCCCACAAATGACCGAGGTCTGCCCCTAGGACCAAATCCCTAGTTCCTGACTGGAATGGGAACGGTAATAGGGTCTCTCTCTTAGAAACTGAGGCCTCGGGAGTGATAGCACACCCACTCCTTGGGACCAGCTCCACCAATTAACCACCGGATTTAAGTTCGGGACTGAGAGGAAAGGGCTAAGCGAGAGCTTGTGAGGAACATCTTGGCCTGGTTTCTGGAGGCTTTTTCTGCCCCTCTGGAAGTCTAGGCCTGGGGGCGAGGCTCACCAATTGCCAGACTGTATTTTCCTTCACCCTCGGCAGAGGGCGCCCTTCCCCCATGGCAGCTCCCCGCCGGGCAAAGCCCCTGAGGCCCCCAAGGAATCTTGACCCTCCCCAGGTTGTGAAGGGCCAGAGGGGCCTGCTGGCATGTTACACTGAGATAATTCCAGACTCGCTTAGGTCTGACCTTGGAGACAGTCTTGAAATTGTTCTACCCCTTTTGCCCCCTGCAGCCCTACAGCGCATTATTATCTTAAGTGAATACTGAAATTCATTTGTGTTTCCTAGAGCTCCTGGAAACCGAGAGGTTGCCCCACTGAGAATCCAGTTACAGAAGCTTTTTTTCCCCCCTCAGAATGGAGAGTCCCGCCAGGTTTCATACACAGAGTGAAAATTTTGATCTACCAATGCAATAAATTCTTTGGCAATCTGGGAAACACTCCCGCCTCCCCACTCCCATTCTATTTGATCCTTCCTCCTTGCATGAAAAGAGCCATTCATTCATTTACTTTTACAACCTGTATTTTATCAAGCACGTTCTGTATGCCGGGTACCTGGCTGGAGAAAGCAGTTGGCTTGCTGATTTGGGTAGAGTTAAGTCTAAGAAACGATCTTATTAAAGAGATACTTGTAGGGACGAGAGCGGGCCATGGCTGGGATGACTGGAAGGGAGGAGAGGTGGGTTTGGCGTGGGGCATGGCAGCAAGCCCTTATCTCAGGCAGGACTCCTCTGTCTATGCCCCCATCTTGGGCTGCAAACCTAGAAAAGTTACAGCTACCGGAAGTTACAAGCCATTGCTCTCCAGGCGAGGTAGACAGAGGTAGAGCGTGGCCGGACTCTGTTTTACCCCTTTGCACTACGCCCCTGGGCTGAAACATCAGCCATTTTGCATGATGAAGCCACATTGCTTATTTCTCGTAAGGTTTAACGTGGTTTGGAAACAAGAAGCCGATCTAGGTACTGTCCCCGGCTTCCTCGTGTTTGTCAGAGCCAAGGACGCACCTAGGGCATGAGAGAGAGACCCAAGGAGGAAGACTGAGAGGTGTTATAGATCGGTGGGTCTGGGTCTGGGACCTTAAGAACAGCTGAAAATAAGAATTAATGTGTGCCGTGTGACTCTTCCTGAGGAGATATGAAGAAATGTCTGTTGACCCCAGATAGGTCATCCATGACTGACCAAGGGAATAATTCTTATTCAATCTACCGTGGTGAGCCAGTGAGTTTACTAGGGCTACTTACTTACAGGAGCGTGGTGACGCAAAGGCTTGTGCACTGTTGAAGAGCTCATCCCCCAAACTGGTAACCACGCAATCCCCACGGCTTTCTGCACATTTCTCTACACGACTCAGCTCGGCTGTCACTACTTAGACAATGTTGGGAAGAGGCGCCTCTTGTGAGTTTCCATAGCTGCTGCTGCTGCTTCTTCTTCTTCTTCTTCTTCTTCTTCTTCTTCTTCTTTTTTTTTTTTTTTTAGTTTTTCGAGACAGGGTTTCTCTGTGTAGCCTTGGCTGTCCTGGACTCACTTTGTAGACCAGGCTGGCCTCGAACTCACAGAGATCCGCCTGCCTCTGCCTCCCGAGTGCTGGGATCCATAGATTCTTGAGACTCAGAAGTTTTTGTTTACTTCCTCAACAAGCCTTTTTGCATGAGTGTGCATGTGTGTGTGAGTGAATGTGTGTGTGTGCGTGTGTGTGTGTGTGTGTGTGTGTGTGTGTGTGTGTGTGTGTGTGT
>OU015756.1:59744628-59761477 GCA_907169655.1 Acomys percivali
GTGTGTGTGTGTGTGTGTGTGTGTGTGTGTGTGTGTGTGTGTGTGTATGTTTCAATTCCAAGGAAATATCTACGGGGATACAGCAGTTAGGATTGGGTTCTGGATAGTTGGGAAAGGTAAGACAAGCATAACATACCGTTAGCTTCAGGAAGACAGAGAACATGGAAGTTTGCTTCCACCATGATGCCTAGAGTCTGATGGATGCACAACAAGTGACTGAGCTCTCTGTGTTGTTCCCAGACTGCCAGAAGCAGAAGGAAGTCATGGTTTCCACCTGCAGCTGCAGGCAGAGAGCTCTTTTGAGTAAGCTGTTCAGACCATTGCTCGTCCTGTGGTTTCCTACAGTTGGCAGAGTCTCTCCCACTGCCGGCATGGTCTTCCTGTTGGCCTTGGCTCCCTGCTTGCTGCTCAGTACGTGATGGCTACAGCCTTTTTCTGATTCTTTAACCATGCCTGTGAAGTGGACAGCTTTTCTCACCTGTGTGCCTGCTCATCTCTGCCTATGGCCTCAGTATCACCAATGAATGGAGCACCTTTCCTTCCCCTGGGTCAGCTGGGCAGTGAGTGGATCTCCCACGCCTTCCCGTAGCTACTTCACAGTGCATCCCGTTGACCTCCTTCAGAGGATCATGACCTGAAGTGACCTTGGGTAACTGCTTGTCTAGTCCCTGTCTGTGTGTGCACCCTCCTTGAGCACTGGTACTTCCACTGCCTTGCCCTCTTCGATAGCACTAGACACTCAAAGGATGTGTGGGGCATGGGGACAATGCTCCATAAATATGTGATAAGTGACCTGAATAGGAGAAGAAATCTGGGCTGGAGTGCTGGCTCAGTAGTTAAGAGCACTGGCTACTGCAGAGGGTAGAAGCTTGGCTCCCAGCACCCGTGTGGCAGCTCACTATTTAACATCAGCTCCAGGGACTCTAATGCCCTCTTCTGGCCTCCTCAGGTACTGTACTCACATGGTGCACATAAACATACGCAACAAACAAAAAAGCACAACTTTAAAAATTAATTTAAAAAAGAAATAAGCGACCCACCTGACCTTTATTAAAGATGCCATCCACTGTCTATGTGCTGCCTGGCTTGTGAATCCATTATGAATTTAGCTGAGTTTAAGACGGTAGCGATGTTCAGAGCAGCCTTATTTGTAATAGCCAGAATCTGGAAACAACCTAGATGTCCCATAGCCAAAGAATGGATAAAAAAAACCGTGCTACATTTATACTATGGAATACTACTCAGCTATTAAAAACCAGGAAAATTTGAAATTTGCAGGCAAATAGCTGGAACTAGAGATCATCCTGAGTGAGTTAACCCAGACCCAGAAAGGCACACATGGTATACACTCACTTATAAGTGAACACTAGGCCAACATGGATGTCCTCTGAGAGTCTTCACTCAGCAAAAGATTGGGACAGAGGCTGGGACTCGCTGCTGGACTCCAGGTGAGAGTGGTATCGAAGAATAGGGAACTAGAAGGACCCAGAGGATCCAGAACCCCACAAGGAGACAGACCATCAAGGCTGACGGATCTGGAACTGGGGGGGGGGGGCGCTGGGCAAACTGTTGCACCAACCAAGGACAATGCATGCAGTAAACCTAGACCCCCACCCCTGAGCAGATCTAGTCAACGAACAGCGCATTCTCCACGATTGTAGGGAGAGTGGGGACTGCCTCTGACATGAACTCTGATGCCCCCAATTTGGTCACTTCCCCTTGGTGGGGAGGCCTGGTGGCACACAGAGGAAAGGGAAGCAGGCTATCCGGATGAGACCTGATAGGCTGTGATCATATGGTAGGGGAGGAGGTCTCCTTCTGTCAGAGGGCTAGGAGAGGGGAATAGGGCGAGGGAGGGAGGGTGTGTAGGGAAACAGGAAGATACAAGTGAGGGGATAACAATAGGGGTATAATCTGAATAAGTTATTTTTAAGAGCCAGCAAAACAAAAACACCTTCAAAGATAAAAGATGGTAGTGACGCTAGTAGTGTGATGTGGGTCTTTCATGTTCAAGGCAACTCTTGTAGCTCCCCCTAACTCTCATGTGCCAGAGACTAGAGTATGAAGAGAATGTGCTATGTGACTCAGCCTCATCAAACTTGTTATTTTCTGTTCTCTCTCTCTCTCTCTCTCTCTCTCTCTCTCTCTCTCTCTCTCTCTCTGTCTCTCTCTCTCTCTCTGTCTCTCTCTCTCTGTCTCTCTCTCTCTGTCTCTCTCTCTCTGTCTCTGTCTCTCTGTCTCTCTGTCTCTGTCTCTCTGTCTCTGTCTCTCTGTCTCTCTCTCTCTCTGTAGATTGTAATTTGTGAGGAGAAATATTTTATTATATTTTTGGTTTGTGACAAGCTGCCTAGGCTTGTTGGCCTGAAACTCATTTATGTAGCCTCTGTTGGCATCAAGATTTGGATTTCTGTAGTGATTTAGTGAAGTTGAGCATCTTTGATGACTTTATACTTATACATTGTACATATACTTTGGAGAAATTTCTATCTCAGTAAAATGGCAAACTGAATGTTGCATTTATACCCCCAACTCCCCGTCCCCCCATCCTCCAGCACAACTGAAAACCTTGAAGCTCTTTTTAAAGATTTCTTTTGCTTGCCTACTGTTCTCTTTACCATTTTTTTTTCTTCAGAAATTTTAGTTGGATTTTCTTTTTAGTGCCACAGGCTATAAAATTGATTATTTCAAAGAAGTCTCAGGAAAGGGTTTGTATGAAGGTGTGTATGGGACGGGGTGCTCAGCTTTTACCACATGCATAGAGAGAACAAACAAAACTAAGGAGACAGTGGCTGAGATAGACAGACGTCACCTGGCTGATTCTTAGTCTGGCTTGTTTGTTTGTTTTTTCATAAACAGATTCTGAAGAAAATTTGTGAATATCTTTTTTTTTTGGGAAAAAAATTAATGTAAGATGGAAATTCATCCAACACTTCAAGTTCAAAACATGAAACTTGAGGTGAAGGTGGATGTGCCAGCATCTGTCACCTGCATGTGACCATGTGACTAAACCGCTCATTTATAGCAGGCAGCGTTATTAGGAGACAAAAAAAATAAAACGAATGCAACCCCTCCATTTGTATAAGCAGATCAGGCTGCATAATTGGTACGGCTCAGAATAAATGAAAACGTCGGCCTTACTAGAGGGCAATTAAGAATTTCAAAGCAGAGGCTGGAGATATGGCTCAGCTGTTAGGAGTGTGTACTTTTCTCACAGAGGACTGAGTTTGAGAACCAGCACCCACATCAGGCAGCTCACAACTACCTGTAGCTCTGGAGAGTCTGATGCCCTCTACTGGCCTCTTGGGGCACTGCACCCACGGGCACAAACCTGCATAAAGACATACATACTTCAATATTTTCAGGCAATGGTAGTATTGCATTGACCCAAACTCCGGGCCCTTTTAAGTTCTCCCAGGGGCTTGAATCACTCAGTGGGAAGCCTTAGCCGGTAGAGGCTCATCAGCCTCGTCCAGGGGCTGATCAATGCCACATCTATGTGGTAGGCTTCCTGTCAGGGTTAGTCATCAATTCACAGTGAGGCGACAAGTGTCCGAGCACACCTGTGAGGGCTTATCCAGGTTAGGTTGATTTCCAGGAGAAGCGTCACCCTGAAGGAAGGCAGCAGCATTTCCCGGGCTGGGGTCCTCGACCGTGTACAAAGCAGGAAGTGAGCTGAGCGCTAGCACTCAGTGTTTTCTTTGTCCTGATCGTAGAGTCAACAAGATCAGCTACTTCAAGCTCCTGCCACCACGGCTCTCTTGCCATGATGGCATGATGGACGGTATTCTCAAACTTCAAGCCCAAACAAAACCTTTCTTCCTTCTGTTTTTCTTTCTTTCTTTCTTTCTTTTTTCCTTCTGCTTTTCTTATCAGACTATTGTATTCCAACAGCAGGAAAAGTGGTCAAGGCATTTCCCCTCTTCATCTATACAGCACATGTTCCAGGACTGCAGTGGATCCTTGGAACAGTAGACAGCGGTAAACATGCTGTATATAGAATTCACTTGTATCATACATACATACATACATACACACACACACACACACACACACACACACACACATCCCTGTTAAAAGTATTAGTTTTTTATTTAAAGGAAGCACTTTATGGCTTCTCTTTGACACACCCCCATTTCCAGCGCCATCATTTTTTAGCCTCAAGTCTATTTATATAAGGTAAAAATGAAGAGTCTTTGAACACAAGCTCTGACTCTGTGACAGCAGACTGGATAATGGCATCTGCTACTCAGTGATAGTTGGTGGGTAGCCGCACTTAAGCTGTGGATACACAGGACAAAATAGTGACTCAGCCCAGGCAGGACAGGGTGAGGCTTCACGGCACCTCGCAAAGTGGAAAACTATTTAAAATGTATGAATTATTTATTTCTGGAATTTCCCGTTTAAGATTTTTAGATTTGTGTTGGCCATGGATAACTGATACCTCAGAAAATGAGGCCAGGGATAGGGGCGACTATATTGCATATGCTTTTGACTGAAGTTAATCTCTTAGCTTCCGCCATACTTGACCATCTGTCTATGGAACCATTTAATATGGCCTTTTTGTGCTAATATCCAATCAAATTATAATGTTGTCATATTCAGTGTTTTTGGTCTCCATTTATATCTCCTATTCCCTTTCCCCAGGGCTGAGCTGGGTGATGCTGTGTGTTTAGTATATCCTCATTAACATGTTTAGCATTCGATTCTGAGGTAAGATGAGGGTAGGAGGAGGATGCTGATGGATGCGGGTCTGCAGTGGAGGAAGGATGCTGTGAGAAACAAATTCTCATAAATGAACTTTCAAAGCACGTAGTTATTTTCTATTTTAGAGATGATGAAATGAGTCTCAGGGGGGTTAAGGAGCCTAAGGGTCACGCATGGATTAAATTTAACTCTGAAGCTAACTCTGTCGCTAAATTTAACTCTGTTGCTAAACCTGACCTGTCCCCTAACTTACTGCAAACTGTATGATTCATAAAATCTGATGATAAGAAGTTGTTCTAAAAATTGGTCAGCATGAGTTTTTTTTTAAATCTTTATAATTATTTTGGAGATAGGTGCAATCATTTATGAACACAGAACATAGAATATAGTTGAGACTTTTAGTATTTCAGTGTTCATAAACATCTTGTCTAAACTCCAGAATTAAGTCAAGTCGGTGGCAATTTATTAAGTAATTAATAGGTATAAACACAATGCTAGATGCTGTAAGTCAGTGGTTCTCAACTTTCCTAATGCTGTGGCCCTTTAATACAGTTCCTCATGTTGTGGTGACCCCCAATCACAAAATTATTTTCATTGCTACTTCATAACTGTAATTTTGCTAGTGTTATAAATCTAATGAAAATATCTGTGTTTTCTAGTGGTCTTAACTGACCCCTTTGAAAGGGTCATTCAACTCCAAAGGGGTCACAACACACAGGTTGAGAACCACTGCTCTCGGGGCCACAATATAAACAGAAAGATGTCCCTTAAAAAGAAGGGCAAGACAAGCATTCAAGTAGACAGAGAGACCCAGGTATGACATGTCTACAGAGACATCCACAGAAAGTATGTCTGTCCAGAAAGATCAGGGAAGATGTCCAGAGGATGGTGGCATATTGGGTTGGCAGGGCAGGATCCCAGGGGACTGAAGATGGCAGTCATGAGACGGGTGAGGAGATCGGAGATCGAAGACTGATAAAATGAGGTGAGGTCAGCTCATGTGGGAGACAGTGGTGTATTGAGCTTAGGCAGGTCAAGAGCATGTGTCAGAGATCCTCAAAAGCACATTTTCTCATCAAAATTAAGAACCCGCATTATGCAGAGATTACTAATATGTAAGCGAGAGATTCTTCTAAGGGGATTGGGGAGATGACACAATTTTGAAATCACCATCTCTCCATCCAGCCCCAGGATAGTTGTCTATAGCTCCAGTTTGACTCCCATGGGTGCAGGTTCTCCTCGACTGCCTGGCAACAGCCTGAGAGGAAAGCCATGCTTGCTTAAGAAGGTAGCATCTTTGTGTTAAAGGTCAGCACTTATCTGGCTCCTTCTGGACTATTCTACCCTTCCTGGGCAGCTACACAGTTCAAGACCTTCAAGTTAAAAAAAAAAAAAAAAAAAATCCCCTACAGGGGATAGAAAAGCTAATTGACCATCCTCTGAGTCAACCAGCCATGGAATTCTTGATCCCTCAGGTATCCAAACCAGCTTAAGAAACTGGACAAGAAACAGCTTCTTAAAGACCCCAGGGGTCCTTAGGGAAGATGCTTGACCGCAGGGTTTTCTCCTTGGTTTCCTGTGGCATTCCCTATAACCAGAAGCTGTGGCATCATTCACCATACAGGACACTGATGACAGCATACAGGATTCTAGAAGCAAGGAATGGAGAGAGAGAGAGAGAGAGAGAGAGAGAGAGAGAGAGAGAGAGAGAGGAGAGATGATTCCCCATTCTAGCCCAAAGTAATGGAGACAATGTTTAGTTTGTGTAATGCTCACGCCTCTGAAATCACCTCTCCGCCTAGGAAGGCATGTGGAGCCCTGTAATCATACTGTAATTTGGACCTTGCCTAATCGAATGCATTCTGCATCTGGGAACCACAGGGCGATGAAGGAGGCAGAGTGATTTCTCTGTTCCTCCCGACAACAGAAAGGCAGTACATCCAGGAAAAGCGGCACACCCCGGGGGATGCAGCTCATCCGGGAAAATGGACGATGTCTGAGAAAATCATTACCTCTGGGAATGCAGTACATCCAGGAAACGCGGTACACCTAGGAGAGCGTCACCTCCCGGAAAGTCAGTACATCTGGGAAATGAGGTACAACCAGGAAACACAGAACACTCAGGAAAGCCACTGTACCCGGGGAAAGCATTTCTGATCCACTCAACCCTTCAACCTGCACTGCAGGCTGCATAGCTCTTTCACAAGGCAAGGAGGGACAGGCTTGCTCACTTGCAGAGAGGATGGGGCACAGGCTTCGGGAGCTGAGCAGACCTAGACTCAAATTCTCTCTTCTGCCCATTAACTCTGCAATGCAAGCTCTTAGTAGCAGCCCCCTCACCTCCTCCCTCATTCCTCCTCCTCCCTCCCCTCAACTCCTTTTCTCCCTTCCTTCTCCTCCTGCTTTTAATTACATGTTAATGACGTGTGCGCATGTATGTATGTGTGTGGGCACACACATGCCATGTGGTGGTGGTCAGGGGGCAACTTGTGGAGTTAATTCCCTCCTACCACATCAGTCCCTGGCTGTCAGGCTCGGCAGTGGCCGCCTCTGTCTGCTGAGCCGCCTTGCTTGACCGGTTGCAACCTTCTGGAACCACACTTTGCTTACTCGTGAAGATACGAAAGTCTATACTTTGATGAGTTTATGATTAGAGTCACATGGATAACATACGCAAGCCCAGGGTTGTACTCAATCATTTTTAAAAATTTATTATTATGTCTATAAAACTATTCCTTCCATTTCCTTTGCAGGGAGCTGTAAAAGACATGTTTAATGCATGGCTAGCTGGCGGGCCTGGCAGCAATGACTCCAGAAATTCCAGCTATTGGATGGATTTGGGGCGGGGCTAGGGAAATGTTTTATAGCTGCATTTGCATACTGGCTTTACATCATCTACATTTGTTCTTGTAGGTACCTCGTCAAGGAAGGTGATGGATAATAAATTGTTCAAGGTTCTTTATAGCGGTTCCCTGAACCTTACAAACAAACCTAAGGTACCATTTGCAGCTCCATGAGCCAGCAAACTGACAGTTCTATTATCTCCCAAAAGCTTGGTGCCATCCTCACACAGAAAGGTTTTCCTCATTCACCTTATTCAGCTGTTTATTCTGCCTCATCCTTGGCAGGAACCCAGGCTACTCCCTCCTGCAGGCCCTCAGAAGCCCCTCTTTTCAGCTGGAGGCTGAGGAATCTATGGCGGGGGAGTTGCAGGCACTGTTAGCTTGTTTACATCAGAAACTTCTGCTCATTTCCCATTGGTGAGAGTAAGGGGCCCCACAAGGAGCCCAAGGCATGTCCATCCCTTGGAAGGGTGTCCAGACACAAGTGCCGTTTGTGGTTGAAGAAAGTACAGCTTAGCGAGTTTCACTGGTCAGATCAAAGGCAGAAAAAACAGGGATAACTGTGAACCGGCAGCCTGGGCTTTTGAGAGATGGCCTCCCATGGTAGCCCAAGTTTTAACCTGGAACTCATTACATAGGCTTGGCTGGTCTTGAACTCATGGCCGTGCAGCAGTGTGGGATTACATATGTTAGTGGCCACAGCTGGCTCCAACGCCTCCTTCCAGGGGTCAGTGATCACGGGAGGAAGAAAAATGAGGTGTTAGGAGAAGGTCTGAGCACTCCCCATGCAGCCAACAGCAGAGCCACAGAGGCCTCACACGCACAGTAAAGATGTCTCTCCTATACACACCTGTTCCTTTGCATCCAAAGTGAAGATGCTTCAGCACCACGGGGGGAAGAGGACGCGTTCAGTCCTGATGCAACGTGATGAGCTGGGGAAGGTTGGTAGCAGGGAGGAGGACTCCCCTTCTCTGAGGAACAGCGGAGGGGGGAGGTGAGGTGGGAGAGGGAGGGTGGGACTGGGAGAAGAGGAAGGAGGGGGCTATGATTGGGCTATAAAGTGAATAAACAAAACAAAACAAAACAAAACAAAACAAAAAAAGATGTCTCCCCACACATCTGTTCACATTGAACACCCCCATTTGACTCCAGACAGATGGGTGACACGGATCTACTTAAGGGTCTTTAGGTAACGTCTCCTCCTATGATCCTAAGGCCTCTTAGTCCATGGTACCCGTGGTAGACATCAGGGGCGCACTCCCTGCTCCCTACTTTGGGTGCAGCGCATTCTCACACTGCTGGGGTGGGTGTATGCTCCTTTGGCAGTTCAGCCGCGCCTTTGCTGGAGACTTATTCTCAGCCTGGGGGGTGGGGAGCGTCTACCCCCCCCAGGGACTCTGGGGAGACTGTGTTCTTCCCCCTCTCAGACGTGGCCTGCAGCAGAGACCCGCTGATGCAGAACCTAAAGTTGGGCCTCCCTTGGTCCATTTTCCAGGACCTATGGGAGCAGCTAAAGTCGCACTTCTCTTCTTGCTTGCATCGCTCTACCTCTCTCCCTTGAGATTACCCCTGTCCCCATATTCTAGTCCTGGGAAACCTGGTCCATGACAGAACCCAGGGAGGAAGTTCTCTTTATTGCTTCCCTCCATTCTTGGAGGACACGGGAAACAGCTGGCCTTTCTTGGCAAGCACTGTGTCACTGGAAGACTCCTACTCCGCCCCCCCCCACCCCCGTTCTGTTCTTTAGCTGAGCAACTATAATTCCATTAAACCGTGGCTTATGGTTTAATTCTTAACATCCTCAGTCCTGTCCAGGACACCTGAATGAAGTCACTGAGCAAGAACGGGGCACTGAAAGGATTGTCATGCCACTAGCCATAAGGAAGAGGAAGGATTGGCCATTTCAAACTGCTTTCCCATTTTTTTTTTTTTTTGTTTTCGCTTTTGTTTTTGTTTTTGTTTTATGTCAAGCAGTCATCACAAGTCTGTGGGAGGAATTCTTATTAATTATTTTCTGTGTGGAGTCATGAGTAAACAATGCTTAAACAGCTTCCTAAGTTCACGGAGCAAGCTTAGCGTAAAAGAAACACAGCAAAGAAGAAAACGACAGACCCTGGGCTGGCTCCAAGCATTCACTTCTATCCTGCTGCCTAACCCTGAACAGATCTCTTTATGATGTCTCAGTGAGGAACTGTTTTTGGCTGACATTTAGGAATGCCCCAGATGATGTTTTGAACACTCAAGACTCTATTTCTTCTCTTAAAAAAAAAAAAGGAGGTCAGGGAAGGAGGCTTCTTGGGATTGGTGCATTGGTGGGCATCTTCACCACCATGAGAGACTTCGCTCCACTGGGCTATGGTCCTTGCTTTCTTGGTTCAACAGTGAGAAGGAAGAAGATCTGTTCCCATCCCGCCCCAACACACACACCTAAGGAAGATTTCCCATCATTTTATAAAGCATCTCTCTTCAGATCTCACTGGCCAGGCAAATGGCAACATCTGGGGACCAAGAAAGTGCAAGCAAGTGTTCCTCTCAAATGTGTATGCCTAAGGTCTTCTTCTCAGTCTGGGCAGATCTACTGAGCATAACTGTGTTCCAGTCACACTTCAGGGCATTAAAAGATGACTAAAAGCAGGGATATGTGCAGGTTATAATAATCATAAGGGGTGGAACTCGAGAGAAGGTTTGGCCATTAAGAGACCTTGATGTCTTAAATCCAGCAGGATATGGTATTTTAAATTTTGTTCAAAGTTCAGAGGATGTGGGCTCAGTTCCCAGCACCTGTGTTGGGTGGCTCACGGCTGCCTGTAACTCTAGCTCTAGGGGATCTGACACCTTCTTCTGGTCTCCATGGGCACCTGTACTCACACACACACACACACGCATAAAAGTCACTAAAAAGAACCACAATGGGCCTGAGGCATAGCCTTGATGGAGTCTAGTGACCCTTCTGGTAAATGTGCACCTTTCATCAGCCTCCCGCCTAACTTGTCAAGAGTAGTGAGGCGCTATGGTCTAAGGCAAAAGAAAGGGATCTAGAAGGACAAAACATTTAAAGCTGATACATTGTGAAAAAAATTATATATATATATATATCCTATATATATATATATATATATATCCTATTAAACTGTTTAGTTGTTCCTCACTTGTTTCTGAAGAGGAAAACTACATTTCTTTCCATCATAATTAAAACAAGGGCAAAAATCACTAAATGGACGATGAGAAGAGAGGGCTTAGGTTGAAAGGATGTGGTAAGTCTCACTTCTTGGTCACGTAAGGTGAGAAGAGGGATTACAGGACCCATCACCATGACTGCCCAGGAGGAGAGCCGGGGCAGTTCTGAGGGAGAGATGTGTTCTCTCATTAGCATGGAACCCAGGGACATCAACCCATAAAACATGTGGTGCATAATAGTAGTTTTGTATCAAGTGAGAATATTTATTTGTTGTATCAATCCTAGAAAAGTCTAGGATCAAAAATTTAAATACCGTATCTTGCTGGATTTAAGACATCATTAATAATAGATATGCCATTATATTATGTATGACGATGATACAGAAATCTCTCCCAATAAATCATGACAACTTCTTATTAGCTGTAAGCAGCATTTTAACTTAAAAGATGCTTAAAAAAAAAAGAAAAAAGTGCACCCATGATAAATGGTTACCCTTCCATGACTACATTTCTTCACGGAAATAAAGCGACATATTATAGAATGGAAGCTCTCCTGTGACATAAGGACCCAGGGAGTGAATTTAGCACTCTGATTTCCTGACCCTTCTCAGTGTTCCTTCTGTCAGCCACTTAGCCACTCCCTCTCACGCGGTGTTATGGCAGACTCTTTTACAGTGGTATGTCCACATCTTTGTGGATTTGGGTTTTGGAAGCCAAAAGATCCAACTATTGTTTCAAGTGAAATGGCTGTTTCTTCTGAATCATCTTATACAGTGGAAAGGAAAAAAAATGATTAGGGGGTTTGATATTGGCCCAAGTTACCAAATGGTAAGTGGTTAAACAACAACAACAACAATAACAACAACAACAACAATAACAACAACAACAACAATGTGCTTTTCTTAGACTGGCTCTCATGTAGCCTGGGCTGGCCACAGACTTGCTTTGAAACCAAAGCTTGTCTTGACCTACTGCCCTTTCATGCTTTCTTCAGTTCCCAATCTGGGACTGTAGAGGAGGACCGCTATGCCTGATGGGTATGGTTGACATTTTAAGGCTCAAAATATCACCAAGGTAGAAAAGGCAACCCGAATTTATAATTGGGAAATCACCAGTGAAAGAAATGGCAAAGTATCAGAAAGGATCGCAAAGGCAACAGTGTGAGGTCGTAATTGCAATGGGGGTATAGAGTGCCCCACTCATTGTCATAATAATGGCTTTTTTAGAATTGCTACACACCAGGCCGGGTCCAAATTTTCACCTTTTGGGGATGGAGCAATGGCTCAGCCATTGAAAACCCTGGCTGCTCTCCTAGAGGACACAGGTTCGAGTCCCAGCACCAACATGGCGGCTCACAACCATCTGTAACTCTAGTTCCAACGGACTCACCACCCTTTCCTGGTCTCTGCGGGCACTGCATGCACACGGTGCACAGGCATACATGCAGACAAAACATCTATACAATAAAATAAAAATAAAGGCTAAAATATTTTTAGTTTTAACACCTTTCTGAGCATGTGCATGTTGAGATCGACAGTAAAAGCTGATCTGGGGATGCGGCTAAGTGTTAGTGAGGAGAGAAATTTGGAAATATGGGCTCTGAATAGTCGCAAAGACCTGACCGTTCAAGCCTTCCTCTCTCTTGCTTGTCCTTATCAGGACTGTTTTAATATTTCTAAGTCTTTCCATGCTAAAGTAAGAATCCCAAACATCGTACCCCAAACTCTGCAAAGTTCTCTCCCCAAAACAATCATGTTCTTCTCTTGAAGGAATGATCCCCACTGCACTCTCCATGAGCACGGGTTCTCCCTGGCGCTCATGCGCAGTGGACTCTTTCACCCTTTGTCTTAGCTACTCCTCTTGTTTCTGTGGTTTAAAAAAAAAAAAACCCTTAATGAAATCAGCTTGCAGGTTTATTTCAGCCCATGGTTTTAGGGTACAGTTTATCATGGAGGAGAAGTCATAAGAACAGGAGCTTGAGGCAGCGGCATCCAGAGTCAGGAAACAGAAGGATGCCTGTGTGTGCTCGGCTCAGATCTGGATCCATCCTAGGGCATGGTACCGCTCACAGTGGGTGATTAAGACAGTCTCTCATGGCGTACCCAGAGCTCCGTTTCCCAGGTGATTCTGGACCTCATTGAGGTAACAACTGAGATCTCGATATCACTTCCCCGTTACAGTTTTGGGTCTGATTGAAACGTCCCTTTCATATGTTGACAAGCCAGTGGAGCAAGTTCAGTGGTAGGGTTTTAAGGAAGTCATCAGACTTTGAGGCCTTGGATACCGTTCCTGGACGGGTCCGTCGATGAGTTTATCATTTGACGTGCTATTGGGAGGCGATGGAAATTGAAGTGGGGGTACCAAATTGAAAGGTGTAGCTCCCGGACAGGATGCCCTTAGGGACCTGTCTTGTTTCAGGCTCATCTCTCTCTCTCTCTCTCTCTCTCTCTCTCTCTCTCTCTCTCTCTCTCTCTCTGTGCTTTCTAGTGCTCAGGCAAGCCGTTTTCCTCTGCTCTGCCTCCTCCCCATGGTGTCCTCACAATCCAGCCATCTGATTCCCAATCACAAGCTCTAAACTCGTGAGCTAGAATGAGGTTTTGCTCCTTTAAGTAGGTTATCTCCAGCTAATGCTACCACCCCATTACTTCTCAGAAGCTGCCTCCAGTAGACATGGTGGCCTGAATTGTGTCAAGTCCCACCCTTGTCTCCTTTGGTGCTATATTGAGCATATTGAGCAACATGGACCCCTTACTCCTCTGAGGCACTCATATCCTAAACTTCTGGGACCCCACACTTCCTTGGTCCTTCTCTTGTTGGATGATGCTGTTTCCTTTCTAGAATGTTCAATTTCTTCTGTATTTAGTCTCCTGCTCATCTTCTCCCCCCTCCTCTCCCTGAGTGATCTCATCCTCTCCCATGGTTTCAGATAGACCAATCAAGGACAGATGACTCTCAAAAACTCCAAACTCCTTTCTAACTACCAACTGTGTCTAACCACACAGAAGTCCCATAGGCCATTGCTGTGTTCACATCAACATGTGAGAAGTTGAGCTGACTGCCTGCCTCTCAAACTGATGATTCCTGTATTTTTTTTTTTATTTAATGAATGGCACTGTCATTCACTCAATCTAGAAATATTCTGTCCCTCCCCCACCGTGGCTTCCACAGTGACATCATTGCAACATTACTAAACCTCTGCTGATGACCCGACCCATTCTCACCACTACCATGGCTCTCCCTTCCACTGTCTTTCACCAAAATCATTACAAAGGGTTCCAAACTGTTCTGAATACTATCTTGCTCCTCCTTAACCAGTTCCACAAAGTGATTGTTTCGGCAGTTCAAACATAAGGAAATTGCCCCCAGCTTTTTGTCATTAAAATCAGACTCCTAGACATAGTAAAGTCATTTCATTTCTTGTCCTGGCTCTGCCTTCTAGACCTGACTCTGCCTTCAAGACCTGGCTCCGCCTTCCAGACCTGGCTCTGCCTTCAAGACCCTGACTCCATCTTCTAGACCTGGCTCCGCCTTCTAGACCTGGCTCCGCCTTCTAGACCTGGCTCCACCTTCTAGACCTGGCTCCATCATCAGAACCTGGCTCCGCCTTCAAGAGCCGGTTCCAATTTTGAGATCTGGCCCATCATCATACTCACTTTGATGCTACAGCTCCTTAAAAATGCTGCTTGTGCTTCATCTCACGCCTCAGACGGCCACTCTCCTTTTAACTTCTTCACATCCCTGTTGTCTCATCTGGGAAACTGCTTAAATGTTTCACCACTTCCTAGTGGTAGCGCTGTCCAGTTTTGGGAGGCACTTACCAAGCATAGTAGAGCACATTTCCAGGTGGTCCCGGAGTGGTCAGCTTTGGGACCTGACCCCTATACTAGAAAGAGCTGGCTGTCAAAGCCTTTGAGCATTAAACAATGTGAGTATAGTACAGAAAGATTAACTAAGAAAGTAAAATCTGGGTTAGCATCCTTAGTGATGTCATTTCCAGACTGTACAACCTTGGTGAAGTCGCTTGACCTCTCTGCTTTTAAGTTCTTTTTAGATAATCAGATCTCGCAAGGGTTGCACAAGGACTAACGAGATCATGAATAAAAAGCCCTTAGCTACGAGGTGGCACATGCCTTTGATCCTAGCACTAGGGAGGCAGAGACAGGCGGATGTCTGTGAGTTTGAGGCCAGCCTGGTCTACGGAGCGAGTTCCAGGACCTCCAGGACTATTAAACAGAGAAACCCTGTCTCGAAAAACTGAAGAACAAACAAAGAAAAACAAAACCAACCGACCAACCAACAACAAAGGAAAGAAAAGCCCTTAGCTGCATGCCGATAGATCCCCGACAGAGGGCGCTGTAGCCTTCTTTGCAATTTACCCCGCCCCTGGGGAATGCAGCCGGATGAGCATCTGCTAAGAATAGAATTCCCTTGGCTCTTGTTTCCAGCTCAGGGAATATCAGATTTGCTTGCTTCTTGGTTATGTCTGCCTTTGTTTCCTTTAAGGTGTCTTTTTATGTTAAATTTTGTTTTTGTTTTTTAACTTAACATTACTACGACTCCCAGTGTCTTTTCACAGCATTTGATCATGCTTAGTCCAGGAGGCAGATGGGGGAGCTTCTGATTTTCTGGGTTGCTTTTGGGAGGACAGGCTGTTACTAGGGTTTCTTGGTTGATGCCAAGTAATCTAGCTATAAGCAGAAGAAGAAGAAGAAGAAGAAGAAGAAGAAGAAGAAGAAGAAGAAGAAGAAGAAGAAGAAGAAGAAGAAGAAGAAGAAGAAGAAGAAAAATATCGAAGAAGCCCTTGGGGGAAAAAAAACTGTGTGTATGTGGTTGGAGGCAGGAAGTGAGACGTTTCTTCTGGACTGAAGCTAACAAAAAGAAATCTAAAACATGGATGCAACAGAAAAAACGGTTCTAATGGAAACACTTCCCAGAGACGGAAACCGTCAGAAGGTTCTGGCCTGGGTCATTCCTGTTGCCCTTGTGAGGGTGTGGGTGGTGCTCTGTGCCTCTCTCTTCCTCCTTTGATTCTTCTAATTCTTGAGGGCCTTAGGAGATGGAGCTGACTCATCATTTGGATTCAAGCGGGAGGGGTTGGCCCAGGCCGCTCTGCCTCAGACCGCTGGGCCAGATTAATAGCATTAGTGGAAAGTGTTCCAACTGAATGAGTGAGCTGGGCTCTGGCGAGGTCACTTTCCATCGGGGACTGCCAAGGCTGATGTCACTGGGAACTTGCATTTGATTTCTCCCTTTTATTTTGTACTTTTGTGCAGAGGTTAAGAGACAAGGCTTCTCTGTGTAGCTCCGGCTGTCCTGGAACTTGCTCTGTAGACCAGGCTGGCCTTGAACTCAGAGATCTGCCTGCCTCTGCCTCCCGAGTGCTGGAAATTTTTGTTGTTGTTGTTGTTGTTGTTTTTTAAGGCACAGAATGTCTTCTTTTGCCAGAGCTCATCTGTCATCATTCATTCAAGATGGAGCATATTTTTTCCACCAACTATACTGTATTACCCGATTTCGCTTTTGAAGATTATTTGTATGCCCAAGCTCATGCTAAGGAGTCAGCAGGTAGCCACTGTGGTTATCGACACTGGGTTAAGATGAGGTAGGATAACCAAGGGCATTCAGCTGCCGTGCTGTGGCCGCCGTCAAACTGAACAAGGGGTGTGAAAGTCACTTGCGTAGAGTCCCGCAAGGAAGGTGGTTCTTAGGAGCTCTCAGACAAGTGGGAGCTGAGCTGAACGGCCTGAGAAGACGGCACGGGTGAAGTGAGCTGTAAGGAGGAGGGTTAGCACAGCTGGGAGTTAACAAGAACATTCCAGAAGGGAGAGGACACGGGAAGGGCCTGGGACACAAAAAACAGTAAAGAAAACAAGTAACAATGTATACGGCTGTCTGGTGGGGCATCCTGAACTCTCCCTCCCAGGTATAGTGATAACCTTGGCACAAACGTGGATTACAAGTTTTTCTCAAAGTTTATCTCCTTGGCAAAGGGGTGATGCTTTCTCAAGATCACCTCAGGCACCTTGCCTACAGCATCTCTGTTCTAACTCAGTTCTAGGGGCCAACAGAGCACCAACAGTAAGGGTGACCCTGGGGGCCAATAGGATACCCACTGTAAGGGTGAC
>OU015756.1:59761487-59775856 GCA_907169655.1 Acomys percivali
GTAAGGGTGACCCTGGGGGCCAATAGGATACCCACTGTAAGGGTGACCCTGGGGGCCAGTGGGACACCCACTATAAGGTTGATCTTGGGGACCAGTGAGATACCCACTATATGGGTGACCCTGGGGCCAAAGGGACACGTGCTGTATGAATGACCCTAGGCTGCCCCTTTGTACTTACAACACTTGGCTCTAATGTGAGTGTGTAGTTCCATGCTGTGATGCCTCTGGTAAAATGGCTGGCTGCTGCTCGCAATCTTAGGCTTCCCTTGACCTCTTCCCCTGCCACACCCCCAAACCCGTTCCAACGGTCTCGGGAGCATCCACGTGACCACGAGGCTTATTGTCTCCTGAGTGGATGGAGAAACGCGCAGCTGAAACTTTAGGACTGGGCAGCCATCTGGCAGGTCTATTATCTAAATTAAATAGACGGCGGACAGAGGGTTTAGAAAACTCCCCAGTTCCCCATCTGGTGTGTGGAAATATCTGAATCCTGCATCAAGAACCTCAGAGCCCGATTTGCAACTAGGACGGACTGTCCTCTGGACCTGCGCCGAACACTGATGAGATCAGCGCCACAGGTGTGGTGGCTCATTTGGCTCTCGCGATGGAACGGGTCGAGGCGGGAGGTGAGGGAGGCTGAAATACAGCCGTAAAAGTATCAAGCCCTCTGTGTTGTGGCATTTATCAAAGTCATGCCAAGTGACCAAGAGATGCCAAGTGTGAGCATTCTGTCCGAATAGGAGCCACAGGGTAAGAACACCAAGAATTCGTCTCTGTATTATTAGAGATATCTCCACAGAGGGGGCACATGTGAAAATTCACATCACCTGTTAAAAACTCTGATATGTGGCTTAAGCCAGCCAGTTTTGAACATGCCACTCAAGCATTGGGAGGAGCCAAACATTGTAAGTCCAGTCCCTCATGTATGGTAGAGGTTGGCACCTCTCTGAAGGTGAAGGGTCTGGGAACATGGTCTATTCTCTATTTTATTCATCTTAACTCTAGGATGCGTGGCTCCCAACTTTGTTTAACATAGGAATGTCTTGGCTGTGGAGGTGGGCTAGGTGGAGCTGATACTAGGACCAGAGTTCAGTATTTCCTTAAGAAACTACAGGACAATTCCCTAGAAGGAGGTCCACAAACCACAAAACGTGACACAATGGAAGATGACCAGGATTACGGTATACGCTTTTGCATGTAATTGACATTGTAATCTGTGACCTACGACATCTTATTATATTCGCGTAATTTCTCTAATGTGATTTTCCTGAGACCGTTGTGATATGTAGCGGCAGGTGTCTTTATTTCATAATCAAAGACTCTATAGTTTGTGACCACATGGCATAGATACCCATGTTTTCACACACCCCCCACCCCCGCAGCTCAGGGCTGCCTGATGGGCCCAGCAGCACTGTCCTCCCCATGCCTCTCCCATGCCTTCCTTGATCTTATTTTCTCCCTGTTAGCTCTGCTCCAGCCCAGTGATATCCTGGACACACTTCTACTTCAGAGCCCAGGCCACCCTTCCACTGGATGCCCCTCTGCCCCCCCCCCCCCCGCATCCTCCTAGGCTTTTGCTCAAATACCTCCTTTCCAATGTGATGGGTGGGTAGGATTTGGTTTGGCTGAACTTAGAGCAGCCTGGGAGATATACCTCTGGGCAAGTTTGTGTGGGCTTTAACTGAGGAAGGAGGACCCACCCTGAATGAGGGTGGCACCACCCCATGGATTTGGGTCTCTAGCTTAATAAGGAGAAAATGGTGTGTGTGTGTGGGGGGAAGGCCAGCTGATTGCCAGCATGCATTCACCTCTCTGCTTCCTGTCTGTGACCCCAATGTGACTGCCCTGAGATGCTCTTGCCTTTGTCCCTTCACCAGTGTCCTTAAACTGTGGGTCAAAGCAAACCCAACCTTCCTTCAATGGCTTCTTGTCCGATATTTGGGTACAACAAGGAGACAGCAACCACCATACCTCCGTGGGTTCCCGCATTTAAAACTGCAGCCCTTCCTTCTCTTATTTGTCCATCTCATATATGTCTGATATGTATCTATATGCTATTATATCTAGTTTGGATGTGTACCTATTTCTACCTCTCCTACAAGGGTTTTTAAATTGTAGCAAAATGCAGGTCACATTTATCACTTTAGCAGTTGTACGGCACACAGCTCAGTGAAATCAAGCAGATTCACAACCATGGACGATGGTTACTACCCTTCTCCAAACTTCATTTCATTTTGCAGAGTGGGAACTCTGCACTGTGGGTGAATATTAATAATTTATATTCGCTCATATATTAGTAAAGCCCAGTTACTCCTCAACTAGTAATTTTCTCAAATAACCATACGTGGAGACTATGATTTATTACTAAGCCGTAGGCACTATGCTGGGCAGATTCTGAGCTATTCTAATCCTACTACCCTTAAGACCCACATAAAAGCCAATCTCGTGCCAATCTGATGACTCCAGGGCAACTTCTTCTCCATCAGTCTGTCCTCATGGCCGTGTGCTCATTGTCCATCCTGCCCCATGGAGAGTCCTGTCTTTATGGCTTCCTTTCCTCCTGCGACCTCTTCTGCCTCCTCATCCTCGTGGTCCCTTGATCCTAAGCTTGCCCAGTCATAGGACTCAGCATCTTTATTAGCCATTCAGGGATAACTGAAGAACATTCCTTACATCACACATCACATGGGCCCAGGAGATGGTTCAGCATTCATAACAATGCCCACGGCGGGGCAGTAACCAGATCTCAGGGCACCGAAACCAACATCTGAAAACACAGTGCAGGAGACCCTCCTCCAACACTGCGCCTACAAAACAGTAACTTTTCCCTCTCCCTAAACCCCTGGAAGATTTCATTCTATGTACTTTACTGCCTCTGAGAATTTGACTATTCCTGTTAAATGGAACCATCCAATATTTGCCTTCTGGGGGATTGGTTTATCTCACTTGACATACTGTCCTTAAGATTTCACCCATATTGGTAAAACTATCTTTTTAAAAAATTAATTTTTTATTCACTTTACATCCTGACTGCCATCTCCTCCCTTCTCTTCTCCCACCCTCCCACCTTCTTCCACCTTTTCTCTCTCCCCTTCCCCTCAGAAAAGGGGAGCTGTCCCCACACTCAAGAACTACCCTACCCCACCACTTCAAGAAACACCAGGACTAAGCGCATCCTCTTCCACTGAGGCCAGACAAGGCAGCCTGGCTAGGGGAAAGTGATCCAAAAGCAGGCAGCAGAGTCCATGTTGGAGACAGCCCCCACTCCACTTGCTAGGGGACCCACAGGAAGACCAAGGTGCCCATCAGCTACGTACGTGTAGGAGGCCTAGGTCCATGCATGCTTTGGTTGGTGCTTTTGTCTCTGCAAGGCCTAGGCTAGTTGACTTTATTGGTCTTCTTGGGGAGTTCTTGCCCTCTCCAGGAACCTCTATCCATCCCTCAACTCTTCAACAAGACTTCCAGAGCTCTACCTAATGTTTGGTTGTGGGTCTCTGTATCTGTTTCCGTCAGCTGCTGGATGAAGTCTCTCAGAGGACAGTTATGCTAGGCTCCTGTCTGCAAGCCCAGCAGAGTATCATTAATAGTGTCAGGGGTTGGCTGTCTCCCATGGGGTGGGTCTCAGGTCAATCATTTTTATCACGCTGCACAAAACCCAAGTCCAAGTGGATCAAAGACGTCAACATAAAGCCAGATATGCTAAATCCATTCGAAGAGAAAGTGGGGAAGAGCCTTGAACTCAGGAGACAACTTCCTGAAAAGAACACCAACAGCTCAGGCTCTAAGATCAACAATTAATAAATGGGACCTCATGAAACTGAAAAGCTTATTCAAGGCAAAGGACACCATCAATAGGACAAAGGGAACAGCCTATGGGATGGAAAAATATATTTTACCAACTCCACATCTGATAGAAGTCTAATTTCTAAAATAAATAAAGAACTTAAGAAACTTAATCTAAATAAAAATAGGGTACAGATCTAAACAGAGAATTCTCAACAGAAGAATATCAAATGTCCAAGATGCACTTAAAGAAATGCTCAATGTCCTTAGTCATCAGGGAAATGCAAATCAAAATGACTCTGAGATTCCACCTTACACCTATCAGATGGCTTAGATCAAAAACTCAGAGACAGCACATGCTGATGAAGATGTGGAGAAAGGGGAACACTCCTCCATTGCTGGTGGGAGTGCAAACTTATATAACCACTTTGGGAATCAACCTGGTACATTCTCAGAAAACTGAGAATAGTTCTAACTCAAGACCCAGCTATACCATCCTGGGCATAAATCCAAAAGATGCTCCACCACACAACAAGGACATTTTCTCAACTGTGTTCATAGCAGCTTTATTTGTAATAGCCAGAATCTGGAAACAAGCCAAATGTCCCTCAACTGAAGAATGAAGAGACTGTCCCTTTTATTTTTATTGTCTGAATAACACTGTATCATATGCACATACCAAACTTCTCTCATCTGTTCATCCCTTGAAGGACTGTGATGTTCTCGCCCTTTGGTGGTTGTGAGCATAGGCATACACGTGTCTCCTCAAGACCCTGCTTGATCATCTGGGTGCATACTCAGAAGTGGAATGCTTGGACACGTGGACACTCTGATTTTGGCTTTTGAGGAGCTGCCATTTTGTTCTCTATATCAGAGTAACGTTTCGTGTTCTGACTGACAGTGAGCACAGGTTCCTGCTTCCTGTCATACTCCCCAGCACTTGCTAATCTATTTCTTCATCATCAGTCACCCTAATGGTTGTGATGTGATGGCTCAGTCTAGTTTTAGTTTGTTCTCTTTCCCCCTGATGGTTAGTGGGACTGGATACATTTTTTTCTGCACTTGTGGGTATTTGCATATCTTTTCTGAAGAAATGTCTAAGCCCTTTGCCTATTTTTAGTGTGTGTGTGTGTGTGTGTGTGGTGCTAGACATTGAACCTAGGATCATGTGATGCCAGGTGAGTCCTCGGCCACCGAGCCACAGACCCAGCCTTTGCCCATTTTTAAAGTGAGGACGTGCTGTGATTTTTTTTTCTCCTGCTTTAAGCTGTAGGAGTTCTTTATGTATTCTGTATCTGGAAAACTTTTTAAATTAATTAATTGGTTAATTAACTGAAATTATGAGATAATCTCATGGTGTAGGCTTGGCTGGCTCAAACTCAATATTTCCCTGTCTTGGTATCTTGAGTTTGGGCATTATAGGTATGAACCAACATATCTATATCCCCTACCTGGTATATTTTTAATAAGGTGTTATTGGGCTGGGGGTGTAGCTCAGGTGGTAGAGGGCTTGCCTAGCATGCAAGAGGCCCTGGTTCAATCCTGGGCATCTATAATCCAGGAGTAGTACACATGCTTGTAATCCTAGCACTTGGGAAGGCAGGAGGATCAGAAGTTCACTATCATCCTCGGCTACATGAAACCCTGTCCTAAACAATTTAAAAAACAAAGCAGTGTTACTTGTAATTGTCTCTCATATAATATTATCAACTGATTAAAATTATAAATATTTCTTCAGTTTCTTCATTGCTGAAAGCCTGGAATCTAGCACTGTGATAGGCCCAGGTGGACACTATTGAATGAATGAGCGTGGGGACTATATATGATATATTAGGACTGTAAGCCAAAGCAACCCTTTTCTCTCCAACTTGCTTTTTGGCCATAGTGTTTCACTGCAGCAATAGAAACCCTAACTAAGACAGTATGGTGCCAGGATTGTGGGGTGTTACTGTAATAGGCCTGACCGTGTTTGCGGGGAGGATTGTGGGAGGGCTTTGGAACTCTGGGCTAGAAGAGTCACTGAGTGTTGAGAGCTCAGTGGGATGTTCTGCAGGAGCTTGGAAGAAAAAAAATGTTGAGAGCGATGCAGATGATGGAGGCTTGGCTTGTGAGCTTTCCGAGGGAAACCTAAAGGTATGGCGGCTATTCTTATGTCAACATGACACAAGCTAGAGTTATCTGAAAGCAGGGAACCTCAATTGAGAAAATGCCTCCATAAGACCCAGCTGTATAAAGCATTTTCTTAGTTAGTGATTGATAGGGGAGGGCTCAGCCCATTGTGCATGGTGCCATCCCTGGGCTGGTGGTCCTGCGTTCTATAAGACAGCTGGCTGAGCAAGCCAGGGGGAGCAAGCCAGTAAGCGGCACCCTCCATGGCCTCTGCCTCAGTTCCTGCCTCCAGGTTCCTGCCCTGTGTGAGTTCCTGTCCTGATATAGACACATAAGGCAAAGAAAACCTTTTATCCCAAACTTGCTTTTTGGTCATGGTGTCTCCTTGCAGCAATGGAAACCCTAAGACAACAGGCGATTTTATTTTATTTTCAATGTGAAAAAAAAGCTTTCTTTGGTCAAGGAGGCCATTGCAAAGAAAAGCATGGGTAAAGAACACAAAAGACACTTGGTGGCACTTAGTGTAAGTGAGGGTACACATGCTTTCTTGTCACAGTCCCATGCCTGGGAGCATCAGGAACAGAAGCTGATAGCAGCAGGCTATAAGATTAAAAAGACCACACGGCAGCAGTGTTTGCAATTGCCCCAAGGTGGAAATAACTCAAACGTCTGTTAAGAGTAGAGGGGGGAGGTGACCCAGGTGTGTTCAAATGGCCGAAATATGTACAGCAATGAAAGTCAACCAGGCCTGTGTCAGCTAAGGTACCTTGTAAGATTTGATGTTCAATAAGAGACCAGGTATATATACATATACATATACGTATACATGTACATATACATACATACATACATACACACATACATATATAATAAAGATATACTCATGAAAGTTATATACAGACAACACTCAGTGATACTGCCTGAACATGCATAATTAGGTAATAAGAGTATTTTAAAAGAGTGAGGCCATGGACACTGTGACTTTGTCTGTAGTTGGGGCCCTGGAGCATGGGACTCAGGGAGAAGTTAGATGGGCTTCTTTCCCTTTGGCTTCAGACTTTATGTACACCCCAATCCATTTGTCAGGTTTTGCGAGCACAAACAGTGAAAAGTCAATCCACTTGCCCCTCACTTCAAGCCCAGGAGATTGCAAAGACAAGCTGACCTATCAGCCACCAAAGACTGCTCGGAGTGAATTCTGGGAAGGTCCTCGAGACAGATATGAACGCCTTGATTTGGGATTAGGAAAGTGCACGAATTTTTCCCACACAGCAATGGAGGGAGCTGGTGCCAGAGCCTTGGAGTGGGAAAGGTGCCTCTGAATGGCCAAAGCAGATGGCGCAGCAGCCATGTGTGCTTTTTGTCTTCCTCTTGGCGCCTCCTCTCCAGGCCTTATTCCTCACACTCTCTGACATCTCTACAGACTGTCTTCTGGCCAATGATATCATTGTTGTAGACTTTTCCCTCAGGCTGTGTCCAGAGATGAGCTAATTTTCTAAACAAGTTTGTGCTGTGGTATACTGAGCTGGCCAGGTGCCCCAACTCTCCTCTCCTCTAGGGACCAAGAGGACTATGGAGATGTGGTATCGTGTGGCAGAGGAGCGATTCTCATGGAACCCATGCCCTTTTCCAGTTGGTGGGAGAGACTTTCAGGTTGTCCCACTAAAGGCACCTTGTTTCTCCTGGCCTCCCTGGGATGGGCCCAACTCCCGTATTGATCTTACCTTTATCACTGAAATTACTTTTGAAAAATGGGGAAAAGGCAAAGGTTACAGCAGAGACTCTGATGATTGGGTGGGAAGCACCATCCCAGCTGGTATGGATGCACCCTATGACTTATGGATGATGTACCCTGTGACATACGGATGCACCCTGTGACTCATGGATGATGTACCCTGTGATGTATGGATGCACCTTGTGACATAGATGCACCCTGTGAGGAAGCAGCTAGGCAAATAGTCCTGCAATACCCATCCTCACATCTCACTTTACAGTCAGAGTCTCAGCATGTTCACTTTGCTCCTTCCTGCTCATACAGCTCAGGGTAGCAAACCAGGACTCATATTAGGTACTGGTCTCAGACCAGCAAACAACAGCTACGGGCCTGATTGCACCAACTTTATATAGTCCCTTGGGCTAACGATTTTTATAATTTTAAAGCAAAATATAAACACACACACACACATATAGCTTTATATATATCACACATATAATAGAAATGAGTGAGCAGTGAAGAGCCTACATAGACTGCAGTATCTAGCATTTTGCTAAATACAATTTGCCCATTGTTTGACTTGTCTTTAGAGAGAGAAAGCCACCTTAACACACATTTCATCTTGACTCATTTGAACCCCTGAATCTCCAGTTTTTAATGGTCCTGGCAGATTCAGAGGTCATTCTGATTCTTCTAGAAGCATTCAATGCCCATAATGGGTTTTAAAAATTATTCTACTTTGTGTACATGTCCGTGGAGGCCAGAAGAGGATGTCAGATTCCTTGGCAGTGGAATCACAGGTGTCTGTAGCTACCCAATGCGGGTGCTGGGATCCGAACCCTGCTAGAGCAGTAATGGTGATGCCACCTTTCAGCTGTGATAATAGGTCTCCCCAGAGAACCTCAGTGGCATCCACGCCTTGGCTGAAAAGAAAAAAAAAAACAAAAACAAAAAAACAGAGAGTCTCTAGCTTCATTTCCCTTGTTCTGATTGGTTTCTGGGTTCATGGACAGTGTTCTAGAACTTTCTGGAAGCCTAATCACTTAAATAAAGAGTAGTTTGTGAAATTAGTCTATGATGTACACATAGACATATATATTTAATTCTCAATGGAGTGCCAACTCAAACAGTGGAACCATTATGAATAAATGATGCCTTTCATCTAAGCTGGAGAGAGACCGTGGTTAGCTTGACTACTACCGTGCACTCACATAGCTTCGCCCACACACAGGCACGTGCACTCATGTTCCCAAACATTCCAATTATCCACAAATACACTATAACTTGTGACCACTAATGTTATGTTACCAAGTGCTTAGATGCATCAGGCATTGCATTAAGAGCCTCACCTACATTTTACTTGTTTAACATTCACCACGCACCTATAAAATGGGCATTAGAATCATCCATATTTTATGTATAAGAAATCGTCCTTGATCACACTGGTCTAGGGGTGGTGATGTCTGAATTCCAATCCAGATGGCCACCTCTTTAATCACCATTCTAGAGTCTGTCATGGCCAGGGGCTCAGTGGGACGGAAATGAGGTCTATGGAGAAAACACAAGGACCCTGTCAGACTTTCTGTGTTCTTCTCAGGGGGAGAGCTTGGCATTTGCACCACACACTGCAGCGACAGCCTGTATTATGTACTGTTTCTATGCTGCTAACAGGCTTTTCTGATGTTGTCTGTAAGATGAACCTTGAATGCGTCAAAACTCATAGGAAAGACACTGAACAGTGTGGAATACCACTGTATTCTTTAGATGGCCCGTGGAAAATTTGGCATTTTATTTAAGGCACATTCTTTTTTTTTTTTTTTTTGGCTGGTACAACAGTTTTATTTATTTAAAATTTTCCATTTTGAACATTTTATTTATTTTTTAATTATTATTAATTTATTCTTGTTACATCTCTATGGTTATCCCATCCCTTGTATCCTCCCATTCTCCCCTCCCTCCCATTTTCCCCTTATTCCCCTCCCCTATGACTGTTCCTCAGAGGGATTACCTCCCTCTGAATATGCTCAGTCTCCACACTTGAGTGGAGAGAGGGGTTTGACTTTCTCATGTACTCTGGTGCCTCACATTTGACTATGTCCCCTGGAGGGGGAGACCTAGTGGCACTCAGAGGAAGGACAGCAGGTCACAGAGAAGAGACTTGATACCCTATGAGCATATTAAGGCACATTCTTTTGCCTCCTAAACTGGTGTAATCCAGCCTCTGAAGCATTGGTTTCACCACTGTGGGGTTGCACATAATTTTAAATACAATTTCATGCTACAGTAGGCAGTTGCAATGACTCCCACAGTTAGCACACGTGTTTTTCTTTGCTTCATTCAGTTTTGCCTGTTTTTATTCTTACTTTACAGAAATCCTATTTTAGGCACGCTCCTTAAGCCCCCACATTCTATTGGACTAGAGTAGGAACAAGCATTGCAAATATTTGGTGATTAGCATAAATCGCATTTATCGATGGCTGACTTTTATATTAGTAAGACACAACAAAATAGATCCAGCATTAAAATTACCCAGAGCTTCATATAATCTTGTGCAATTACTCAAACGGCACTTGGAAGCTATATGCATTTCTAGGACATCATTATTAATATCAGTAACCTGTGGATGTGCAGAGGTGACTGCTAAAGATTTCCACTTGCTAGAGACAATGCAGTTGGTAAGAAAATGGTGGGTATTTGCATATTGATTCCCTCAGGAAAGATTAATGAGTGCTTCCTTTACTGCAGAGGAAGAAGTTCTTAGTTTAAGGTGATTTAAAGGTTGGGATTGTTTAAAAAAAAAAAAAAAAAAGGTTGGGTTTTTTTTTTTTTTCCGAAGACTCATTTTCTGAAGTGCTAAAACACCCATGCCTCAGAAGGGTTATTATTTTCCTTGTTGCTATTATGAAATACCAGACAGCAACAACTTACAGAAAGAGGGTTTAGTTTGGCTTACAGGAGAGGTTCTCAACCTATGCGTCACGACCCCTTTGAAAGTTGCATTTCAGACATTTACATTATGATCTATAACCGCAGCGATGAAAACAATTTTATGGTTCTGGGTCATCACAACGAGAGGAACTGTAGCAAAGGGTCATAGCATCAGGAAGGTTGAGAACCGCTGCCTTAGAATTCGAGAAGACACAGTCCATCACTGTGGAGCAGGTATTACAACAGAAGCACAGGCTTGCATCCTTACCGAGGAGGTAGCGGCAGTGCCGGTGTTCGGTGTTCAGCTCATCTTCCTCTCTTTGTTCTCTCTCAGCCAATAGGGTGTATTCCCATCACAGGGACAAGAAAGCCCTGCCCAGCCAATACTGGTGAATTATTCTTGAAGAGAACTCCACTTGTAGGGCTTCTGGCCAGGATCTAATTGAGATAAACAAGTACAAAGCCAACAGCTCCTTTCTAGCACTGTTTATTATTATTACTATTATTATTATTATTACTATTATTATTATTATTATTATTATTATTACTATTACTATTACTGTCAAGGCAGGGTGTATGAAGCTACGGCAGCCATCTTGCATTACTGGGGAAGCCATCTTGCATTACTGGGGAATAGCATCATGACATACTGAGAGGAGCCCTGACGGTTGAACCACTGACTCCACTCTCCCAACCACTGTTACACGTGAAAAAGAAACTCCTAGCCTTTCACCCCATTTTTCACTTGTTCCATGCAATGGGAAGCCTTTTAGCGATACATCTATGCTCGCCCTTCTCCTTTCCTTCTGGAAGGAACTGGAGACCTCTGTGCAAGCTATTTAGTGATCTTAAAGAGTAGGCAAGACCTTCCACTCCTGGGGTGGGTTTTTTTTTTCCCCAGAACAGTTTACTCCCCCATTGCCCGGCTGTATTTTTAAGAGCGTTTGAAAATGTTCTTGGATGACCCGTTACTGGGCTGTTTTGTGCTTTCCTTTCTCAGAGAGAAAAGGCTCAAGTGTGAGCCTTGAAGGAGGGGAGAATGAACATGCAGCTTGCAAAGTCACGGTGAGAGAGAGGGTAAGTCGCTAGCTAGCACCATGGCCTGGTATTTGGGAGGAGCTGGGAGCTCTCCGCATGCGCAGCATCCATCTCCAGTTCCCCAGGTGCCATTCTGATTTGTTTCTGTCCCTCTCTGCTGTTCCTATACTCTTTGCCTTCAGCCCATTTCCTGTCTGCCCCCCCCTTACCCCTACCCCAACACTCAACCAAGGCATCTAAGACTCCTTCCCGTGGCCTTTGTCTGATGATAGACAACGTCTTGCTTTCTGAACTTTCTCAGCTCTCAAGATTGGCCATGGCTTGAGGTAGAGTCAGTATTATCCCACCCACTCTATTTCCTCCTCTGTTCAGAGTCCCATAGCTTGAAGGCATTTTGAGTGTGCCCCCCTACCCCCCACCCCCCCCCCCACCCCCCCCAATCCCCCCACCCCTGTTCCACCTGTCTTCTACAACTCACAGACATGGCCAGTTAGCCCAGATCTGAAGCACGGGGCTTGATGAGTCCTGATCTAATTATCTTGGCTCCTTATCTGTGCAGAAAGCAGGCTGCCTCGTGAGGCTGCTAGAGTAAGGAGCAGCGTGCCTGGAGGCACAAGGGCTGTCCCTGGGATGTGACACAGGAGAATAATGACTCCTGTCCTTCTAGAGTGCTGCTGAGACCTCATGCAGACAGCCGGAGGGCAAGGTGCTAGCCTGTCTCCTGAGAGAGCAGACAGGTGGAACATTTGACAATAGAAAGCTGATTCTTGTCTAGAGATAGTACCAGAGAAACACCTCAATGCTGCTGTTTCTCTCTGTGTCTATCTGTCTGTCTGTCTGTCTGCCTTCCCGCCTTCCTGTCTGTCTGTCTTTCCACTTTATTTCAATCTCAAGCCAGTGCAGTGCTCACTGATTGGCTAGTGTACTTCCCTAGTTTGTCCCCAGGACCTCCCACCTCTGCCTCCCCAGGATTGGGCAACAGGTGGCTGCCATGCCAACTTAGCTTCTCTATGGGCTCTGGGGATCCATCTGTGGTCTCATTCATCCTTGTACGACAAGCATTTTATCCACTGAGCTCTCTCTCCAGCTCTCCAAGCTTCCGTACTCTTGCCTGTCAAGCCTGACCACCAGGCAGCTATTAGGACACATGTGGGAGGACACAGTGTAGTGACAGGGGGCACTTGGCTGGAGAGGCAGAGACCTCCGGACTTAGACGGCTGCTCTGACTTCCGAGCACATGGAATGTTGGTCTGGGGGAGATGGAAGCTCTCTGAAGAAGGGCTCCAGAGCAGGAAGGGAAAAAGCCATGACTTCAGTCCATGAAGGCCTGGTATACAGCAGACAGTGTGAGAACTGGGGGGGTGAGCTCTTGAACGGGGTACATGAGCTCAACAGCGAGAAGCTAAGACAAGCGGCCAAAGAGCACATCGGTTCTCTCATACTTCCACATGTCTGGGCCACTGGTGGAAGGTGACTCCACATTTAGGGTGAACCTTCCTGCTACAAATAACCTAATCAAGGAAATCCTTTATGGGTGTGTCCAGGGGGCTCAACTCATGGTAGATGCAGATCTTGTCTAGTTGGCAATCAATATTGACAACCACAGTGCTCACATTCGAGTTTGGTCTACCAGAAGTTTCTAAAGGAAGGCTAGATGGAGCTAGATTTGGTTCCTGGCTTTCCTCCTTCATCACCCAAGTGGGATCTTACTCGCCTGCAGATTAACTACAGCCTGTAATGAGGTTGTGTCTGTCTAAAATTCCTCCACAATTCTGTCCTGCAGCAGTTTGCGCTGTAACTGAAATTAAGTAAGATGTTCTATACTTTTTACAATAATGTCTGGTGATGGGGTGGGATAGTTACTATTTAGAAGGGTATTTAAAATGCTTCCTTTTCAATTCTGGCCAAAAGTAAAAAAAAAAAAAAAAAAAAAAAATAGACATCACAGATGCTGAGCAAAAAGCAAAGCTGATGTGCTTCTAAGTGGACCTGAGTTGGTGAATCAGAACAGCGGGAGGAGGCTCCTGGGACCAGCCATTAGATGAAACTGCTTTGGTCAGAAAGGCTGTGGCTTCCTTTAGGTTTCCTGGGCCAGATGTCTCTTTTTCAGAACTGCATGGTAAAGTGAGTTTTGCATTTGGGGCCTACGGGAACCTTTATTTGATTATGCAGCAGCTTGCAGGATGTTTCCACAATCATAGCACTTTTGTTCCTCCATTCTCTTCATCATCACTCGAATAGGTGAGGCAGGGAGAAGGCACAATCCTGCCCATTTCACAGATGGAGAAACCCAGGCCTAGAATAGCTCAGTGCTGTGTCCAGATGTTGCCACCTGCCCATGAGTCAGAATAGAATGGGAGGCAGGCTGACTGTGCCATAAGAATTCTGTCCTGTGTGTTTAGTAGTTATTCAAGGACTATGCAACAACTACACGTTTTTCTTTTCTTTTCTTTTCTTTTCTTTTCTTTTCTTTTCTTTTCTTTTCTTTTCTTTTCTTTTCTTTTCTTTTGAGACTAGGTTTCTCTGTGTAGTCCTGGCTGTCCTGGAACTTGCTTTGTAGACCAGGCTAGCCTCAAACTCACAGATCCACCTGCCTCTGCCTCCCGAGTGCTGGGATTAAAGGTGTGCATCATCTTCACTACACATTTTAAAGTTTTGTACTTTCCATCAACAGCCTGAAACCTTATGGCTGGCAACTAAAAATTTGTTACTTTTAATGATTCTGGAAGACAGCCATTTGGGCACAGCTCAGCTGGGTGGTTCTTCTGTTTCCTGTGATGTCATGAGGTATCTTTTC
>OU015756.1:59775866-59792039 GCA_907169655.1 Acomys percivali
GCCATCCTCCTGTTCTCTCTCAACACTGCTCCTCCATCTGTGACCACAGTCCCAGATCAAGTGGCCACCATGCCACATCATTGCAGTTGTCTGTCACTGGGCTTGGGCATTCAATGTGTCATACTACTTTAGGTCACCAACAACCCCCCCCCCCCGGTAGCCAAGGGAGTCAGTACCTCTTTTAGGGGGAGGTGTTTCGAGACAAGGTTTCTCTGTGTAGCCTTGGCTGTCCTAGACTTGCTTTGTAGACCAGGCTGGCCTCGAACTCACAGCGATCCACCTGCCTCTGCCTGGGAGTACCTCTTATAACTCCAACCCCTGACTGTGGTTCCCACGTTTACCTTGTACTTTAAGGCAGACACTGTGTAGTGGTAGCCAGGACCTTAACGGACCACTTCCCAAAGCCAGTGTCTCAGGTGGCTCTGCCATCTGCCTATGAAACAGTACACACTGCTGGGGATGCTCTGGGTCCAGCAAGCTCGGGTGCCTGCTCTCCTAAGCTGCAGAGCTCCAGTCTCCTTTTGTTCTGTTCTGTTCTATTTTGAGGCTCCAAGGCATCCTGGCTTTCTGAATTAGACAGTGATGTCAAGATGAATGAGTCTGGTTTTGCTTGAATGGTGGCTTTGGCTTGAACTGTGTGTCTGGTTTTCGCTGGCTTTTGCATCTCACGATGCCAGATGAAGGTCCTCTCAGTCATTGGTTGCTGGCTCCTGTGGTTGTTTCTTCATGTGGAGCAGAAAGAGCAAGGAGCCTTTGGCAACCTGTTTTTTAAGATTTATGGCAAGTTGTTCCTTGATCACCAAGATTCCTCTGTTCACCCGCATCAGGACTGCTTAGCTATTAAGTGGGGGTTCCTGACTCCTTGGAATTCAGGGTGATGGTTCAGGGATACCATACAGGGTTGTTCAGGGTACCATGAGAGCTCTTCAGCCAAGACATCCAGTTCACTAAGCCATCTGCCCTTGGGGCTTTTTTTTCTCCTTCCTGCCTCACTGTTGGTGCATCTCCACAAGGCCTGGGGAGCATACACTGACCCATGCCTACGGCACAGTGAGCCCGTTTCCATTTGTACAAACAATATTTGTTTATGGGTATGGAGGCTCAAGATTTATGTCTGTTTAAAAAAAGAAAAAGCCTAAGACCAGGGTTGGAGAGATGGCTCAGTGGCTAAGAGTACTTGTTGCTCTTGCAGAGGACCTGGGTTTGGTTCCCAGGACCCACATGGTGCCTCACAACCACCTGTGATTCCCGTTCCAGAGGATCCAATGCCTTCTTCTGACATCCATGAACCCCAGAAGGGCACATATATATGCATACAGGCAAAACTCTCATATACATAAAATAAAAGAATATTTTTTCTTTTGGGGAGGGGGGTCTAGAAACAGGGTTTTCTCTAGGTAGCCTTGGCTGTCCTGGAACTCTCTCTGTAGACCAGACTGGCTTGAACTCATAGAGATCTGCCTGTCTTTGCCTTATGAATACTGAGAATAAAGGCTTGCGCCATCATCCTCATCCAGCATGAATCTTAAAAAAAAAAAAGAAAATAAATAAAATCCCAAATGCACTGAACTTTCTAAGACTCACATCAGAAAATTGGAATTTTTGTCAGGGATCAAGATGTCCCTCAGAGGGACAGGTCCCCTCAGGCTCCTTGCTCTGGTTTTCTAGAAGGTTGGCTGTCAGTCATCAGCCCCCCATAGGGCTTTTATTTTATTTATTTACTCACCCGGTGTTCATTACAGGAAGCAGTTCAGCCTGGCACTGGGCAACCTCAGTTCAATGTGGGCTATATTTTCTTGCTAATGAGTGGCTCTAGATAAGTGTGAGCATCTTCTTTGCTTCAGTGCCTTTATCTTCAAAATGATAAAAAGCAGCCACCCCGGGATGGCTCGAGGAATTCATCTGTGTAACTTGTGCCTATACTAATTAGAATTCCCCACTTGTTACCTCTTCTTCACCGACCATCTAATGCCAAGTGCAGGAAGTATGGTTTTAAATGGTCACTTTGGCTTGAACTGCATATCTAGGTTTAGCTGATGCCTACATTTCATGATGCCAAAGGGCTTGTCAGTCATGGTGCTGGCTCCTATGGTCATTTTCCATCCACATTAGCAAGAGCTAGAAGGTTTTGGCAATGTGTTATTTGATTTATGGTGAGTGACATAAATAGTGCTGGCACTGGGAAATCACTAAGAGGCTGTGGTTTGTACCAGGTCTCCTGGGAGGTGTCCATCTAGTAGGGATCACAAGGCAGGTACCTGTGTCATAAATATCCCAAGAAATCCAAAGCTCCAAGGAGCATAGGAAAGCCCCTCACTAGCCATCAAAGACTTGCAAGTCAAAGCACCAGTAAGATACCGCCCTCTGCCCTCCCTGCCTCTGCAAAGCCGCTACAGTGGTTTTAACAAAAGGCAGGCAATAGCAACTGTTGGATGAGAAAGTAGAACCCTTGTACACTGCTGCTGGGAATGGAAAACGGTGAAGCCACTGTGGAAAAGTCTAGTAGTTCTTCAAAAACTTAGAGTTGCTGTATGAGCCAGCAATTATGCTCCCGGGCATATAGCCAAGCATATGTGCACACAAAATTTGTACATGAATATTCATAGCGGCATTATTCATGAGAGCCGAAAGCAGGCACATCCCAAATGTATAGCGGCTAATGACTGGGAAAATAAAAGTTGGCATGTACATACAATGGGATATTATTTGGACAGAAAAGGAAATGGGGAACAGGTCCACGAGACTCCAATGTAGATGAATATTGAAAAACCATCTAAGTGACAGAAGCCAGGCAGGACCACATGTTGTACCATTCTGCTTATGCAATGACCCAGGTACTCAGGAGGCTAAACAGAAGCATCACAACAAGTTCCAGGCCCTCCTGGGATACAGGATGAGGCCAAGGTCAGGCTGAGCAATTTAGAGAGTTTCTGTTTCAGAATTAAAAGTGAAAGGAGGGCTGAGGATATAGCTCAATGGCAGAGTGCTTGCCTATGATTCACAGAGACCCGGACCCAGGCCCTAGATCACCTACACATTTAGATCTTTTATTCTAAGAGTTTGATTCAAAGTCTGTTTGGGTTTTTTGTTTGTTTGGTTGTTTTTGTTTTGTTTTGTTTTGTTTTGTTTTAATCTTCTGTGAGGTTGCAGTTGACACCAACAGAAATCATGAGTGGCTTCCTGGAGGAGGCTACACCTGCAATAACCTCTACAAAGTAAGTTAATGGAGGGGGAAGACACCGCAGGCACAGAGCAGCAGGAACCATGTTCATGGGAAAGAGAACACATAAATGTAATCTATCAGCCAAGGACCTCACAAGGGAGATAACTATTAGCCAAGGACCTCACGAGGGACTGCCTGGGCTGGAGGTAGACCAGTTGTCTTTCTCATGAACAGTTCATTCTCTCTCTCATCCCTCTAACCTGCTTCTATCATGATATTTTTAGGTGGTTCACACACTTAATCGTCCATGATAGGGAGATGTCAGGGAGAGGACTGAGTGGGGACGAGGACTAGTCAGCAGGGGAGTGACAGCAGTTTCTCTCCAGTCACTTTCCTCTTTGTTAGGAGCGAGTCAAAGGCAGCCATTAACAGCACACTGAAGGGCTGAGTTTAATGTTCACAGGGGTTCCGTGGGGTGAACCCTTGTTCTGTGTCTAGGCAAAGCCATATGCAGGGCTTGTTAGCTGATCCCAGGATTAATCATTTTTCCCCAACAGAAGGGTGAAACATCAAACTCTCCACCAATTCCCCCGGTGAGAGTGAGAGGGGAAAGGGACATGAACCCTGCACTGTTCATATCAGGCAGAACTTCCTGGAATTCATGGAAGTCACAGGGCTAGGAGGGAAGGGTGTGGGAGAATGGGGTCAGGGAAACTTCTAGGCCAGCGGCTCTCAACCTGTAGGTGGTGACCCTTTTGGGAGCCACATATTGGATATCATGCACATCCAATATTTACATTATGATTCATAATGGTATCAAAATTACAGTCAAGTGTAGCAGCAAAGTATTTTTATGGCCACCACCACAACATGAGGAGCTGTATTAAAGGGCCACAGCATTAGGAAAGTTGAGAACCACTGTTCTACATAGAGAAAAAGAAATATAATAGCTGAGTCTAATTTAGGATGTTAATGTGTCATTTTTTTGTCAAATTAATAATGACTACAGAAGCAAGGTACATTTTAAAAATAAAAATAGGTATTTCTCCCCATGGGCACTGGTAAGCCATGCCTCTTTGTAGCCAGGGTGACTGACTTGCACAGTTGTCTGGGACGTCCTTCATAGCTTCCATGAGCTACAAATCCTCTTGGCCTGGCGAACTGGAATAATCAGCCACTCTACTTACAATAAAGACACACCACATTCGGTATGTCTAATGACCCAGCATGGCACAGAAACCGAAGGGGTCCCTTCCTGAGTTTCTAAACCTAAGTACGAAACCCAAGGCAGGATGTATGAAAGACCACAAAGGAGCAAGCCTTTTTCCTCAGGTCAGTAAAGATGCTGAAGGGGAGGAGGAACAGCGGCCACCCAAGGAAGCTGTCTTAGACCAGCCCTGTCCAATAGAACTCCCTGAGTGATGGAAATGCTCCATGACACAAGCCTGCTTTAGAGTGCTAGCCTCTGTCCACACAGCTAGAGAGCCCTTGAAATGAAGCCAGCACAACTCAATGAACATACCCTCACTGCTTCTGCCTTTGAGTAGACACATTTGGTCAGTGTCTACAGGAGTAGCCACATTTGGCCAGTGACTGGAAAGCACAGTCTTAGAGGGTGTGAGAACTCTTCCACCCTCTTGGATGTTAAGTGAAGGAATTAAAAGAGAAAACACACCTGAGGTGCTTTGTTAGGGTGTGGGAAGAATCCTGGGTCCCTGGACCAATGAGGTGTGAAAGGAGAAGGCACATCTGTGAATGAGTCAAGACAGGAAAGGGCCACGGCTACCTCAGCGAGGATTCCAAGGTTCCAGAATGATCCGAGCAATATGCGGGGTGTTTGCTGTGTACTTTGGAGTCATCCAGATATGGCACGTGGAATTTCTAAGCCTGTAGATGGTTAGTAGTGGGATCAAGATATGACCCACACAAACCAGAGACCAAACCATAGCCAAGGCGATCTCAGTGGGCAGGGAGTAGCAATAACAACAACAACAACAACAACAACAACAACAATAATAATAATAAAGCCAGAAGATGTCTTCCCCTCTGCCCATGTACTTAGCACTGGATCTGCCTCATAGACCTTGGCTGAGAATAGACTCAGTTTATGTCACCAGGAGGAACAGGTTTAGTGATGTTAAGTTTCGATATGGAAAACTAAAGTCAAATTTATTACACAGACGAGTTTATGGACTCTTGCCTCACATTTATTGTCCATTCTGTGGTGTTCTGTAGTTCCCTCTACATGACATTGTACAAAGTACTTGACCAATGTTGTCTGATAGATGTTTATGACAATCTACGAAGGAAACTCTGGGATTGATTCCATTTTATACCGGAGGCGATGGCTAGTTAGAAAATTCTGCTTGCCGACTTCAAATCTTATTTTCTTCTGTGAACGATATCCACTTTTTGTTAAGACTTTACCTCACTCCAAAGATCTCCTTTTGGTGGGTTTCTGCTCAGGATAATTCACTTCCTAGGCCATGGGGGTCTGCAGATGAGGGGGAAATGATGATTGGCATTTGAACCCTGTTTCTTTTCTTCTCTTTTCTTTTCTTGAGCACACAGATGAGATTGTATTTTTCCAGACTTTAGTGCAGTTAAATGGACCGTGTGAATGAGTTCTGGGGCAAGGGTTATGGAAATATGTGAGAGGGGGTAGGGAGAAGAGAGAGAGGGGAGAAGGAGGCTGGAAGGCGCTCCTGACACAGTACCAGCTCAACGCTAGGGAATGGTTTAAGCCAAAGAAACCACAAGCATGGATTTAGATGAAAATGGGACATTTGGATTGTTGAGGTTCTAAAAACCACTGCTCTAGGAAGAAGACCAGGGTCCCAAAGCTGGGCACTTCCCCAGAAGTCTGTATCCAGTTCAGGCACACACAGAAGACTGAAAGGCAAAGTAGTGTCCCAGGGACACGTGCCAGACAGAATCAAAGACTCCCTCCACCCCCGCCACCTCCCTCCACCCCAAGCTAGCATTTCAGAACTATTGTGGACAAGGTTGCTGCTCCTATGACTCCCCTATTTGAATGGGAGCTTTAGTTTGGGGTAACTGCTTTCTTCAGCAGTGTGCATGGGTCAGGTTGGGTTGATAAAGATAATCTGGGTTTTCCAGTTCACAGATCTCCAGGGCAGAGGAAGCCAGTCCAGACCCAGCGGTGAGAACTGGCCACGCCACTGAGGTCCTTGACCCTGAGCTCTTTAAAATAACCCAAGGATCTGTAGGTTTTCTCAGTGGACGTGATGATATGAGGACAGAGACTGAAATGGGTATTTGTTGACCAGACAGGTTAAACTACGCCAGAGACAAGGCCATGTGGTGAATGGATCTAGCCTCTTTTTATTGCCAATCACCTAGCAAGCCTCTATTGTATTTTTTGGTGACACAGTGTGACCACAGACTGGCCTGCAAAATGACTAATGCAGAGGTGCCCCAAAGAGATTGAGCAGATAAGTAGGTAAACAGAAGGCACATAGTGCTGAATAAGATGAAGGTGGGACACTGTTCCTGCAGACTTGGGCTAGCTCCTTGTGAGAAAGCAAGGGGTTTCCAGACAGAGATGGCACTGGACACACTGTGTGCTATGCAGAAAGATGCCTGGCCCATAAGGCAATGGAAGGCTGAGCTCTTTTTTTTTATCCTATATCCATGGGTCTGTGTCCTGGCACCAGGCTAAGAGGCATCTATGAGTCTGGACAACAGCTCTTCTTCTCCCTAAGGTGCATGCCCACAGGCGTTGCCTGCTTGAGAAAGGGCCACGTCTTCCCCTCTCTCTGGCAGCAGCTAGAGACTACTATATGACACTTTTAGCCACTCCCTGTGGTGAATGCTTTCCCCAGTGTGGGAACGTGACACCGGCTCCTTGAAGTGTCTCGGGTTTGAAACAAGGAAACTTTGCTTTCAAAGAAGTCCGGAGTGAGTTTATCTTGGTCTTCCTGGCTGCTTCTTACCATGTATGGTAGGCTAATCAGGAAATCTGAGTTCTGATAGCTCTTTGAATGTTCTGACAGCTCGGAACCACCAAGAACTGATGAAAGCATGTACACTTTTTTTGTTCCCATCGTTTTTCTTTCTGTCTCCTTGATTTGGTATTTCTAGTAAACCTCCTCATTAAAGCAATATTAAGCTATCTCATAAATATGTATATAGTCTTCTTAATTATCTGTTGATGGATATGGACTCTGATACATTTACATAATGAGCCTTTAAAACATGCAGATGCTTTTCACAATTAGACCCAGGTGGGGGCTGGGAAAGGCAGAAAACACCGGAGGAAAAACAGGCTCACTTTTGACAACACCCAAGGCACTGGTTTACAGAAAACCAGAGCTGAAAGGGGAAAAAAAAAAAACCTGTCCTGTCAAAGAGCTTAGCTCCAACCCACAGATTTCAGATAATATTAGGGATGCTGCCAAGCTAGAAGAGACCAAGTGAAATGCAATTACATCGTGTTCCAAAAGCTGACAGCAAGTCTAATAAAACAGAACAAAGGTGGAAGGCATTCAAAGCTCGGGTGCCACATGGGTGTGGGACACAGCACCACCTTCACCTGTTTGACACTCAGTGCCATGTCACTTTGAATTCTGGGAAGTTAAGTGTAGCCATGACATGTGCTCTCCAGCCAATGGCAGGTGAGCAGAGGTGTGTGTGTGTGTGAGTGCGTGCGTGCGCACGCGTGTGTGTGCGTGTGTCTCGGGAGCCACTCTGGAACAGTACCTTTGCCACTTCTCACACCTTTTCTCTCTTGATATCAGGGGAGGGAAACATCAGCCTATGTCCTTGAGTGGGGATTCTACAGAGCCAAGAACACTGCTAAAACATGCTGACATGTAGCTTCGGCTAGAAACAAGCCTGTGACACTTTAACACAGCAAAGTTTTGGGAACTGTTGTTACAGCAATGAAAAAACGAGCTCATTCTGGACTGGTAAGATTGGGGCTGGAGAGGCTAAGAGGATGCTTCCTTTGTTAAAAGTGATTGCCAGGCATGGTGGCACATACCTTTAATTCCAGTACTTGGGAGGCAGAGGCAGGTGGATCACTGTGAGTTCGAGGCCAGCCTGGTCTACAAAGTGAGTCTAGGACAGCCAAGGCTACACAGAGAAACCCTGTCTTGGAAAAAAAAAAAAGTAAAAAAGTGATTGCAAACACAAGGACTTGGGCTCAGATCCCCAGCCGTCACATAAACAGCTGGACGGTGTGGCACATATCTCTAAGTCTGGGATAGAGGGGATGGAGATAGATGAGTCTTTGTGGCTCTTTGGCTAGCTATACAAGCCTAATCAGTGAGATCCAGGTTTGTGAGAGTCTCTGGAAAAATAAGGTGGAAATTAATCAAGAACACCCAATATGGACCTCTAGCAACCACACCGGTATGTACATGCACTTATACACACATGAACTCAATGTACTATATACACTACACACACACACACACACACACACACACACACACACACACACACACAGAGAGAGAGAGAGAGAGAGAGAGAGAGAGACAGAGACAGAGACAGAGAGACAGAGACAGAGAGACAGCGAGATTGATTAGAAGTTGGGGGCTTGCAGGCAGGTGCAGTGGTACACGCCTTTAATCTCAGCACTGATGAGACAGAGGCAGGTGGATCTCTGTGAGTTCGAGGCCAGCCTGGTCTAGAAATTGAGTCCAAGACGGCCAGGGCTACACAGAGAAACCATGCCTTGAAAAACAAAACAACAATAACAAAAAAGAAGGTGAGGTCTTGCTATCCTATGAACGGCCCCGCTCGTACGTTTGACTCTCAGTGCTCCCTTCTGATCAACTTTCAAACAGACCAAGGAAACTAAGACAAACCCTCTTTCCACAATCCCCAAGGGAGCCACTCATTTGGGAATCCTACATTTTCAATCTAAAGGTGAGACTATTGTAGCTTTTTTGGGCTTCCTGATCTTTCGTCCTCACTAGAGCAGAGGCTCCTGAAGGCTGCTGGGATTCCATCTTCAGAGTGAGTCAATGCAGTAAATGCGTGTGACCCATCTGAAGGGCGATTACAATAGCAAGTGGTGACTTGGGATACCCATTATGCTTTTTTTTTTTTTAAAATGATCACCCTGAGATGAAGATGGTTGTATAAATCTTTGCCTGATGGAAATATCCTAGCAGAGGAGAAAATTAGAAAGTAGCGATGCACGGAGTCCTAAATTAGAAGCTGACTTTCATTGTGAAGCAGCCGAGGGGTCAGGTGAGGAGTGAGGGGTCAGCAGACCCCATCATCTCTGCCCTTGCTCCCTGGGGAGCTTAAACCAAGAAGATCATCTAGACCCAATGGTCTCTTCTGGCCTCTGGGGCAACAGCACATATGTGTGCATAGCCCCACACAGATACAAACACATACCCAGAGTCTGAACTAAAAAGAAATCACCAAGGGGGTGTGGCCTTACTTGGATCTTTTCATCATCTCACCCTTCACAAAAACTCTATTCTTATAACCCTTTTAGGAGAAACACGATGTTTCAGTTGATTTCTCTTCAAGTAGATGAATAGTGTGTGTGCATGGGCCCCCCCCCCCGTGTGTGTGTGTGTGTGTGTGTGTGTGTGTGTGTGTGTAGGGGACAGTAGGACAGAAAGAGTTCATAAGAAGACTTTGGTGAGAGAGCAAATCCTACATTCCAAACGTCTTGTTTGTTTAGTAGGGCATGGCAAATCTCTACTAGTTAATGACTTCTCCCTACCCCTAGGCTCAATCTGATGAAGAGGAGCCATGACTGGTCCCTTGCTGCCATCTGTCCCCCATAATATGCCTTCTGTCCTAACCAGCCTTCCATTGAGAGTTTACTCAGGAGACCATGCCCGTGCAGGTACAGAGGCCAGGCTCACCCTGTGCTTTCTCCTACCCCTGGAAGTTAGCTGCAGTGGTCTTGGGTCTCCTAACTAGAATTTCCACAGTTCCTTTCCTTCCCCCTGAGCTGGAATGGAAATATCCAAGCAGGCTTTCTCATACAAGTGACAGTAGGAGTGAGAACTGAGTCTTTGAGATGATAAACCACTAACATTTTCAAGTGGGCACTACCTTTCCCGATCCTTACTTTCCTTGATCAATAGGGTCTCCCAAGTGGGGCTCTGCGTATCCTATTAAAACTCACGGTCCGTTTTCTCACCTTGAGCCATGGCCCCGCCAGCTGCTGTCATTTCCTGCAGTTGTCATGTCAGTGTCATAGAACCAAGACAGACTCACAGTCGTCCCGGAAGCCAGAGAAGAGGATGAGAGCGAATGCATCATGACATGTGCACGCACGAATGACAAAACCACGAATGGAGAGTCCAGAACATACATATTACAAATTTAAAAAGGGTTCTCATTGATTAGTAAGGAATATCAGATTTTTAAGACAATCGTTTTTAGCTTTGGTCAGACACCATTCTTCCCCACAGATCATTCGGATCACATGTTCTACTTAATAAGGAATATCTAAGTCTATGGGAGAAAAAAAGAAAAGAAAAGAAAAACAAAAACAAAACAGACTACATTCTGTGTTACTGTTTCCTTAAGGCCCAATGTGGGTTGTGGGAAGAGCGATATCTCAGACCAGGCCTGTCATTTCCCAGTCTTTGAGAGGTCCTGTTCCAGTAGGCGGGGTGATTTCTCAGAGACCCAAAGCTTGGGAGGGGACAAAATGTCACTAGCAAGTAGAAAACATGCTCACGTGGTTTTTTTCTTATATAACTGGCAAGCTCTTTAATTGCTTCTAAAGACACCCCCCCTCGATCCCCCCCCCAACGCCCGGCTGATGTTAGCCATATGGAAATGCTCAGAAGAACACAGTTGGATCAGGTTTCTTTAGTCATCTGTAAAATGGCATGTAATTTCCAAACAAAAAAAATGATGCTTAAAAGAAACAATTACAGCGAAGTTCTTTATTTGAAATTTCTCTGTGTGCCACCCGCCCCCGCCCCCCACCCCCCCCCCCCCATCGGCCAAAAAAAAAAAAAAAAAAAAAAAAAAAAAAAAAGAGCTATTCCCAATGGATGGCGTTCTGTCTTCATAACATGCCTTATAGGATCAGGACCATTGCACTGGTGATCCACCCGCCCGCCCCCTGCCACCACTGCCGCCGGGCCGGGTCCTCTACTAATCCTAACTTATTTTACCAGCCCCATAAACCACACATCATCGCACTGCACATACACCGCTACCATATTCAGTAGTATTTTTTCCCCTGTTAGCACTTTAGGGATTCTTTAGACATCATTTGAATAGATGTGACACGTACCTACCCTAAGCCACAGAGTTGTACATCGCCTATCTATACAAAATTTCCCAAAGGTAGTCTGCCTGTCTGCCTGCCTGCCTGCCTGCTATGCCTGCCTGCTGCCTGCCGTGCCTGCCTGCCTGCCTGCCTGCTGTGCCTGCCCGCCCGCCTGCCTGTCTGCCTTTTCCATGTTTGGCAAGTTCTCCATTATTGAGACACACTCCCAGCTCCTGACAGTTTTCTTCTAACTTGGACCAGGTTTGATAATTTGGGGATGGGAACCAAACCCACAAAAATGAGAGGAAACAGCTATAACTAATTAATGGACAAATGAAAGATGCTGCGTCTGATAGCTTGCGACATATGGCTTTAGATGCGACGTGATTCTGTCACTAGCTACAGTCCTTCCCTAAATTGTACTGGGAAAGGATTTTCTCCACGAAGACGTGGTCTCAAGTTTCAGCCTTGCTTTTTTTTTTTTTTTTTTTTTTTTTTTTTTTTTTTTTTAATATGGTCCTGGATCTATTTCACTGACCTTTGTTAGGCCTTCTGCACCTAAACATGACCATGTATGACATCTTAGGGGTTTAGATGGGCATGGATTTATGGGAAGACTGGTGAACTAACTGCAGGGGGCGGTCTGTCTGTCTTTGTTGTCTTTCTGTCACGGCTCAGCTCTGAGGGTTAACAGAACAGAATCCCGGAGACTTTCCTGTCAAGTGCTGAAACAGACCTTGGCTTGTCCCTTTTTATTCCAGCTGTGGAAATCAGTGGGGCTCCAGGAAAGACAGCAACAGACTCTGTTCAAACAAGAACCTACTCCGGAGCTTCCCCCACTTCCGCGTACTTACGAGCCACCAGGGGTGCTTGTTAGAAACTCAGATTTCCAGATCCCACCCCCAGACAGCTCTATCAGAAGCGGGAGAGAAAACTTGAGCTCCGCTTTTCTGAGTAAGTTTTGACTATGGTTCCCAGACTACTGGCTAGACAACCCCTCTTCAAAAGCCTCCATGGACCAGATGCACACCTGATAGGGCAGTTCACCGGGATTCCCTCACTTCCGGTCTGAGGGATGTTTTAAAATATGTCCTCACTCCCCTTAGGCCAGTGGTTCTCAACCAATCTACTACTGTGACCCTTTAATACAGTTCCTCATGTGGCGGTGACCCCCAACCATAAAATTATCTCACTGCTACTTCATAACTATAATTTTGCTACTGTTAGGAATTATAGTGTAAATATCTGATATACAAGGGCTATGTGACCCCAAAGGGGTTTGTACCCACAGGTTAAGAACCATTGCCTTAGGTGGCTTCTTTGCTCGTTTCCATTGAGTTTTGTACCCACATAGCCTAGGTAACAGTAACAATGCTTCCAGCTAAAAAAAAAAAAGATGGAAAAATAAATAAATAAATAAATAAATAAATAAATAAAATAAATAAATAAATAAATAAAAGATGGAAGAACGTGACCGAGAACATCTATTATGTTTAGCATAACAGAGCAGTACCTGGAATTAACCAGAATTGAAAATTTAAAGATATTTTTATTTCAAATCACGTGTGCATCTGTGTAGGGATATGGGCATGCAAATGAAGTTGCCTGTAGCTTGCCTTTGATAATTCGTGAGTTCTGCTGTTTCCTACCCTTTACTCCCCCACCCCTACTCTCACTCCCTAACACTAGAAAGGATAGAAACGGATAGAGTGGGGGAGAGAGAGATAGAGAGCTCTGAATCTACTTTCCTTCTTCTTGTTTCTTCTTTGAGCCTGACTACTGACAAACCACAGCCAACACCCTCTGGATGATCAACCAACAGCCACCCCCTGCCTCTCGGGGCTCTAGCATTTATATACTCTCTGAAAAGTCCCCAGAATTCCAAATGTCACACAATCACAGAAATTATCTACAGCTGGCAAAAAAAAAAAAAAAAAAAAAAAAAAAACCTCTGCTACAGCACAAGGCAGATCACAGCCCCATATCCCCACACCGGGGATTAAAACAAAAAACTATTCTTACACTATTTCAGTATCTTTAAAAAAAAAAAAGAAAAAAGAAACCAAAATTCCAGAATTCTCACCGCAGTTGCCCTCAGGGGCCAACAGAGGGTGTTGTGTCCCCTGGACCTAGGATTACGGGCAGTTGTGAGTGAACTGAATTCAAGTCCTCTGTAAGAGCAGGGTGTGCTCTTAACTGCAGAGATTTCTCTTCAGCCCCAAAAGATTTTGATGTCTTCCTGAGTGCATTTCCAAATAAATGCTGAAAAAGATTATAGACCTTCCAAAGCAACAATAAAAGCTCCTGTCCTTCCCAATAGCATTATTATGCCCCATTATCTGCTATACAGTAGTGATTTGAAAGCCTTCCCACCAGAACGCATTTAGAAACATTAAATAAAATATAATAAACATATGCTCAGGCTGGGGAGATGGTCCAGCACAGTGGTTCGCAACCTTCCTAATGCTGCGACCCTTTAACACAGCTCCTCATGTTGTGGTGACTGCCCCCTAATCATAAAACTAATTTTATTGCTATCTCATAACTGTACCCCACACAGTACTGGGTTGACAGGTGCACCTGTTTGGCTCTTTACATGGGTTCTGGAGATTTGGACTTGACTCGTGTTCATGCTTGCACAGCAAGTGATCTTAAATGCTAAGCTAGTGGTCCTCAGACCTGTGGGTCACAGCCCCTTTGGGGGTTGTTGAATGATCCTTTCACAGGGGTCCCCTAAGACCAGCAAAAAACCCCCAGATGCTTACATTACAATTCATAACAGAAGTATGTGCAAACATGCACACACACATGTGCATGCACACACATCCATACACATAAACATACACACATACACACTCTTTCTCTTGCACACAGAAAACTAAACATATTCATAAATGCAAAAATGAAAACAGGGAGAAGTGGGTAGGTTTGTTTTTTTGGGGTGCCCCAAATGAAGAAATCTAAATTGTGAGGTATCTTTCCAATTTTGTAATCAAGAAACATGGCCTCATTGGCTCTCTGGAGGAAAACAAAAGCAAGCTGGAACTTAGATCGTTCTAAAGGGTCCTTAAAGTTACATATTTGATTGCTGTGTCCTAGCCCCCAACCTGGGCAGACACCCCCTGCTCAAGCGCAGGTCATACCTACCAGAAGACCAGGTAGGCTGCTCACAGACCTCCCTCACACTCTCTCTTACCCCAGACCCAATTCTCTCAGGGTTGCCCCTAGTGCTGCCACAGAATACCAAGGGCAGTTCCCCCCTCCCCCGCTCCTGTGGATCCCTCAGACCATCATCTCCCCCTGATCTCCAACATCAGCAAGCATTCCCTCATGAACACATGCCAGCTAAGCAGGCAAAAAATAAAATAAAATAAATAAAAGCAACACTAAGCCAACACACTCTCTGAAAATCCAGAGAGGACACAGAAACCAAGGAACAAAACTCCCACACAACCATAACACACCCAGAAATCAGCAGCTAGACCTATAATCATCCAAACCCAGATGCCTAGACACTAGTGTAAGAACACAGTCAACAACAGCCAGGGCCATATGTCATTGCCAGCTACACTGCACACAGCAGGTCCTGAATATTTTAGCATAGCTGAAGCACAAGAAAAAGACCTTAAAACCAACTATATGAATAGGGGCCCTTAAAAAGGAAATGAACAAATCCTTCAATGAACCCAGAAAAACACAAACAATTGGAGAAAATGAACAAATCCCTCAAAGAAAGCCAGGAAAATACAAACAATTGCAGAAAATGAATAAATCTCTCAAAGAAAGCCAGGAAAACACAAACAATTGGAGGAAATGAATAAATCTCTTAAAGAGAACCAAGAAAAAACAAAACAAACAACTGAAGGAAACAAAATGGTTCAAGACATGAAAATGGAAATAGAAGCAAAAGAGAAAACACAAACTAAGGGAATTCTGGAAATAAAAAGTTTAAGAATGCAAACAGAAACTACAAAGGCAAGCTTCACCAACAGAATACAAGAGATGTAAGAGAGACTATCAGGCATTGGAGATACAACTGAAGAAAAAGATAATTGGTCAAAGAAAATATTAAATATAAAGAAATTCCTGACACAGAACATCTGGGAAATGTGGGATACTATAAAGAGACTAAACCCATGAAAAATAGGAACAGACAAAGGAGAAGAATACCACTCAAAGGCCCAGAAAACATTTTCAACAAAAATCATAGAAGAAAGTTTTTCTAACCTAAAGATTGTAAAGGTACAAGAAGCTTACAGAACACCAATGAGACTGGACCAGAGAAGAAAACTCCTCACCACATAATAATCATAACACTAAATCTACAGCACAAAGAAAGAATATTAAAAGTTGCAAGGGAAAGAGACCAAGTAACATATAAAGGCAGGCCTATTAGAATTACACCTGTCTTCTCAGTGGAGACTTTAAATGCTAGGAGGACTTGGATACATGTGCTGTAGACTCTAAGGCACCACAGATGCCAGCCCAGATTACTGTACCCAGAAAAAAAAAGGTCAATCACCATAATGGAGAAAATAAGATATTTCAGAATAAAGTCAAATTTAAACAATATCTATTTATAAATCCAGCCCTACAAAAGGTGCTAGAAGGAGAAAGTAAAGAGGTTAAAAACACACAGGAAAATATAGGACATAATAATCTCATATCACCAAAACCAAAAGAAGGGAACGTGTGCGTGCACATGTGCGCACGTACACACACAGACACAGAAACAGACACACACACACACACACACACACACACACACACACACACACACACA
>OU015756.1:59797153-59809497 GCA_907169655.1 Acomys percivali
AGGAGAGGTGCAGGCAGAGGGTAGATGTTCCTGTGAAGAGCAGCTTGGGTTGTGTTGTGACAGTAACATCTTGTCATCTGGGCTTCTAGCTTTTCCAGATGACCATCCTTGTGTGCTTAAACTGAAATAGTGCACGCCACCTGCTCTCTCTCTCTCTCTCTCTCTCTCTCTCTCTCTCCTCCTCCTCCTCCTCCTTCTAGTTGTTTCCCACACGTTCTTAGCTTTGCTGTCTGTGTGTCTGTGCATGTGGAGACCGGAGGAGGGGGTCGGATTCCCTGGAGCTTGTGTTACTGGCAGTTGTGAGCCGCCTGACCTGGGTACTGGGGACCAAACTCTGGTCCTTTGGAAGAGCAGAAAATGCTCTTAACTAGTGAGCCATCTCTCCAAGTCCCAGCTCTGTGATCTTCTATCCGCCATTCCTGCCATGGTCTCATGTAAATAAAATAAATTTACAGGAAAATTACAGGACTCCAGGTACATGGGAGAATATCAGCACTCTTAAATAGTTATGCATTTTAGATATAAAAAAATAAAATATCATGTAATAACTACCCATGTAACCCATAGATGATTAATTAATTCACATTGTATTCGGCATGATGAAATATGATATTAGGAGTGCAGTAGCTGTTTGCTGAATAAATGAATACATTTGTCATTTATTTTCATATTTTAGATGATGAAAATCTTTTGTCTTTTGAGGCTTCATGGTAATTTCCCTTTCCAATTCTTTGGCTTGATAGCAAGGCCATGACATGTGCGTCCTCACAAAACCCACAACCTGTTTAGACCATCTGAAATAGGAAAGCATTTCTCTGGAAACTGTAGCTCTCTTCTTTAACTCTTAGCTACTTTTTTTCTTTTAGCCACACCCTGTAACATCCATAAACACGCACACGCACACACACACACACATACGTACATACACACATTAACATACACACGTCTCTCAGTGCTTCTAATTTTTATGTTCCACATATTACAGTAAAGCATGTGTTATGTAAATTTTACTGTCAGCCATTTTGAATGTACAATAAAATAGCATGAAATATGCTCTCACTGTTGAGCAGCCATTGCTGCTGCCTCTAGCCAGGGCCTGATCTAGCCTATATATTTTAGAATTACTTTGGCCACAGCAAAGCAGAAGACCACATGTTATCATCAGCCTTAGTAGAGGCTTAGACTTGAGCGCATATTTGTGATTTTTGGTAGCTGCTAGAGTCTTGTGACCCTGGGAGAATAGAATTTTGCAATAGATCACAGAATTCATCGAACGAAACAGTAATATGAGCAACTGGTACTTAAAAGTTTTTTGGAAGCAAGATTCCATATTCTTTTTAAAAAATATTTTGGGGATGATGTCATGATTCATGACATGCATAGAATGCATTCTGATGGCTCCCACTGCCCCGCCCTCTCATCTCCTTCCTATGCCCACCTGCCTCTCTTCTTTCATGTAATCTGTTTTCCACACTGATGTCGTTTGTTTGTGACCCTCTGAGTTTGGCCAGGCTGCCTATGTGACTAGTGGTGCCTGGTAGACTCAGGAGTCAGTACACAACTGTAGGCAATGGTTCCCCCTCACTCCTAGAATCTATCGATTAGTCAGTAGTTGAGTAGTAAGGGCTAGCTAGAGGCCTGCGGGCCGTCTCTCCATGCATGACTGGACGTTGATGGGGCGAAAGACTACGTATTCTTCTGTGACTGTGTTAGCCCTGCAAATGACTTTGTAAACATTGGCTGTGCCCACTTTAAAAACAAGGAAACTTGGGTTAGAAGTGCTGAGAACTATCAAGAAGTCTTAGGGTTGAACGGCTAAATTTTGTGAGTCTGCGTAAGACAAGGTCTATAAGGCCAGAAAAGCAGCTGAGGATGCTTGTCAAGGGCGAGAGAGCTGCGGTGGACAGCCAATGATGACAAGAAAGTCAGGGTTGACCTAAGGCATTTCTTGAATCAGGCCCTGTCCCAACAGGCCAGTTATTGGAGCTCAGTGTGGCGTCTCATGAGACTATGCTGACAGACCTCATAGAGGGAGATGCCACCTGTCACTTCCTAAGGGCAACTTTTCTAGCTTTTGGAGTACAGGTGACTGTAAGAGGTCTATTCTGTTTAATTGCAGCTCCTGCTCCCCCCCAGCAAAAGACACTCTTAAAACTGACCGAGTTGAGAAACTACCCATGTGGAGTGAGTGGTCATTATATCCTTCACAGTAGAGCTGTTCTCCCAGATGGCCTGACATTTCAGACCATCCCTACATCCCCGACATTTTAGAACAGCAGTGGGCGTGGCCTCTGGAGGTTTCAGCCTCGGAACCCCAGAGGCTCTGTGGTACAGATATGGTGACCGTCCAAGTACAGCATGCTTGAGAGTGAGTAGAAGACACCACTAACAACCACTAACTATTAGTCACCCCCTTACCTGTGGCTTTGCTCCCCACAGGTCCCTGTTACTCCGATCTAACTTTAGTCTGAAAAACATTAAATGGAAATTTGTGAAAGAAAATAATCTATATATTTTATTTATCTATTAACTTTTACTCTTTATTTATCTATTCACTTGTGTATGTGTGCACGCACGTATATGTATGTTGAATTCATGCGTGTGTACATTGTGGAGGTCAGAGGTCAATGCTGAGTGGCTACCTTTAACCTTCTCCTATTTATGACTTATTTATGAGACAGGGACTTTCACTGAAGCTGGAGCTCACCAATTGGCTAGACTGGAAAGCCACTGAGTCCCGGGAATCCTTCTATTTCTACCTTCCAGTTCTGGATTATGGGCACATACTGTCATGCTTCGCTTTTCTGCATGGGTGATGTGGATATTGACGGGGTCCTTTTGTTTGTGCAGTGATTACTTTATCCACTGAGGTGTCTCCCAATCCCCAATGCATAAACTTAAATCACACAGTTTTGGGCAGTACAATGAAATCTCATGCCATGGAGCCCTACACTCTCCTTGGGACATGAATTGTCCTTTGGTGCAGTGTATCCATGCTATATGTACTAGCTGTATGTTAGCCACTTAGTAGCCCTGCCACTTGTCACAATACTTCCATAACTGTGTCCCCAAACCCCTTGTCCTATTTAATGAGATCCCAAAGTAAAAGGTGAAGGCTGCCACCATCTTAGGCTTGAAAGCCACTTTATAGTAAAAACAAACTAGGTTGTTTTCTTTTCTTTTTTTAATATTTGTATATTTATTATGTATACAGTGCTCTGCCTGCTTGTACACCTGCACACCTGAAGAGGACATTAAATCACATTATAGATGGTGTGAGCCACCATGTGGTTGCCGGGAATTGAACTCAGGACCTCTGGAAGAGCTGTCAGTGCTCTTAACCTCTGAGCCATCTCTCCAGCCTTTATGATGTCTTTTTTTTTTTTTTAAGATTTATTTACTTATTATTTATATAGTACTCTGCCTGTATGTATGCCTACATGCCAGAAGAGGGCACCAAATCTCATTACAGATGGTTGTAAGCCACCATGTGGTTGCTGGGATTTGAACTCAGGACCTTTGGAAGAACAGACAGTGCTCTTAACCTCTGAGCCATCTCTCCAGCCCTACTAGGTTCATTTCTGTTTTTGATTAAGCCTCTGTTTCTTGAGGATTGGGCTATACGCCATCTATAACCATAACTACAACTGGTTTTGCGCTGCCCATTCCAGGAATGGCAATCATGTCTATGTTTCAAACGGCTGCATGACTATCTATGACCACCTTGTTATGCGCACGTTCTGCCCACCTAACAACCATGTCTTTGTGTCAGGAGGTCATTATGACTAACTTGCTATGATGTTCTGTTCCTGTGACCCTGTTTATTTTGCCTACCAACCCCCCTGTTTGGAAACCCCGTGCCCCAGAGTCTTCCTCCTCATGAGAGGTCATGCTGACCTCTCAACCCCTACCTTACTTAGCCTGTGTACATGAATTAGAAAGCTTGCTTTAATTAATTTGGCCATGATGATTGGCTCACTTGTCTCTCTCTCTCCTCCCATCTTTGGGATTAGCAGAGGCAGCAGAAGGTGAACCACGGAAGGACATAAGGGCCGACTTTCTTGGTGTCATTGTGGCAACACAGCAGGACACGAAGAAGAAACAATGGTACAGGTATCATCCTGTCCAGTGTGGAGAGTGATCCATAATAGCTATGCTTTTGGTTTCGAATGAGTAAACTTATTAAGTATATTACGAGCAAAGGTAAAAGGACCAATAGCAAGTGGCAGATAGAAACAGTGAGAAATAGCAAAAGATCACCAAAGAAAGAATCTGCAGCAGGCAGCGCAGAAGGCCAGGGTCGTGTGAGAGAGCAAAACAGGTAACACCATCAAATCGGGGCTTATAAACATCTAAACAAAAATCAACTAGATACATTGGGACAGTGAGCTGGAGTTTCTGACTGAGTTTTCTCTTGATGGATGAGCATCTGGCTTCCCTTCTCCACCACACTATTACCATAGGATAGACAACAGAGATGTCTATTGGAAAAGCTCTCTTCTAGTTGTTCTCAAGGATGCAATGTTTTTAACACTCTTAGCTGCCTGGTTTGCCCTCTCTCTGTCTGTCTGTCTGTCTGTCTGTCTGTCTGTCTGTCTCTCTCTCTCTCTCTCTCTCTCTCTCTCTCTCTCTCTCTCTCTCTCTCTCTCTCTCTCTCGGTCCCTGTCACAAAGCCAGGGGGCCAGCCTGACTCCAGGACTGGGTCGGGAGAGGAGGAAACAAGAGAAGGCCTCCTTGCTCCCATAGCCTACTTTCAACAAACTTAGACAGCACAGGATGCTTTACCAGTATAATCCCCAATTACTGGTATATAGTATCATTATTAATTGCAGCTTTTCTCATCCAGCTGGGGATTCTGGCACATAAATCTCAAAGATAAGGACAAGCTACCATGTGTGGGGACCACAGTCATAAGCCAGGATTGCCCTGGCTTCATCACGACGTCTAAGCAGAAAGGCTGCTGCTCATGGCTACTTAGTGACGGATGTGTTGGATGTTGCGGGAGACTGCTGAGGAGATGGAATGGAAAGAATGCCATGTGCATGACTGCCATTAGCATCTCATGTTGACTCACTGATCAGGACCCTCCACCGGCTTGCCTGGCTGCTGGCAGCTTAGTCCAATAGGTTAGATCCAGCACCCAGCTTCTGCGGGAGGGTTGGGGAGGGGCAGCTGATACAAGAGTTCTCAAAATACACTGTAATTATATGGAATCTGGCCATCCTGACCCACTTCAGTGTGAGTCGGGTTCATGTCCCAGTGGCGTCATAAACTACTCTGTATCATGGGCTTTTAGGAGGCTCTTCCCATAGTTAAATCCAAGACCCATAAATCTCCCAGTGCTGAGGAGAAGCAGGATCTGCCAAACCCAGCTCAGGGTTTTCAAATGCTCAAAAGCAGCGATTTATCCCTTAAAAAAATGCAGCCTGTGAGAAGATAATCCCGTTTCATCCTGCCCATATTTAACCCAGTGTTTGTGGTAGTAGTACGCAGCGTGATGCCTGCCTTGTTGGGTAGGGGATATGTGGGAAGGGGGAACAGATGGGGGAATGGACTGGAAGAGAAGGGTCATTCAGTGGTGTCAGCTATGTGCTCTCCTCTGGGGTCATCTCCAGCTTGACGAGAGTCTATCTAGCAAGAGGGGAGGCTACAGAGTTACTTTGCTTCTTCTCATTTGCCTTCAGTTCAAAAGAATCCTTTTTCTGGGCTGGAGAGATGGCTCAGTGGTTAAGAGCACTGTCTCCTTTGCCAGAAGGTCCTGAGTTCAATTCCCAGCAACCACATGGTGGCTCACAACCATCTATGATGAGATCTGGTGCCCTCTTCTGGCATGCAGGTGTACACACAGACAAAGCACTCATCTATATATAAATCAATCTTTAAAAAAACAAAAAAAAAGAATCCTTTTTCTAAGTGGCATGTTTCTTGGGGAGTCCTACTGTTAGCTCTTTTAATCTTATTCTATCAGTGGAATTTATTCCTGGGAATGCAGCTCAGGTGAGTGTTTCCCTAGTATGTGTGAAGTACTGGGTTTGAGCTTCAGGACTCCAAAAAACCAGGCACAATGGTGCAAGCCTATGATCCGAGAATTGGGAGGTAGAGAGGGAAGATCCAGAGTTCAAGGTCATCCTCAGCTACATAGCAATTTGAGGCCAACCTGGGCTACATGAGGTCCTGTCTCAAAACACAGAAAGGGTTTTTTTTTTTTTTTTTTTTTTTTGGTATAGTACTTTCAGATTGAAATAAAATTATGAACTAGCTGACTGTACAGCGCTGTCATAGACAGCTCTGAGGCCTACAGTCTCCCCTGTTGCTAACACCTTGTTGTACACATGTTACCGTGAACGAGCCCATGACACACCCCACAGTTTACTCGGATTTTCTTGGGTTTTTTTTTGTTTTTTGTTTTTTTGTTTTTTTGTTTTTTTAATACAGTGGTCTTTTTCTAACTTGGGAATCGAATCTAGGATACTTTGTTACATTTATTTATCCTGTTGCCTTTGTGTCCTCTTGGCGGTGACAGATGCTTAGGTTTTTTCTGTCTCCGACGACCTTGACAGTTGAGGAACACCAGTCAGATGCTGCAGCACTCTATCTTTTAAACTCCACCTTATTTGGGGGTGTTTAGGCCTCAATCCCCCCAACCCTATGTAGAGGAAAGAAGGTTAGTGGGGAGAGGGGACCACCTTTACTTCTCCCAGGTGTTTAGGGTCAGTTGGGTTCTTGTGGGTTGTACCCATCTCTGTCAACAGCAGATGTGGGCAGCAGTCTCCTACAAACTGCTGAGCCCCAGAGCATTTCTCTCCATCTGTCTGCTCCAAAGTGCAACACTGCCCATCTCTGGTCTCTTCAAACTGCCACACGCCACAGGCCAACACCGCACATCACACCACACTCGCTCCGTGCTCTCGTTTAGATCAGCCAAGCCCTAGACCACGCCCTTCTCCGTGCCGCACAAAGGAGACCAACACCAGCTGGCAAAGGCCATGCCTCTCATGAGACAATCAACGGGTGCGAGCAAGCTGACACTCAAACTGAAATCCCACACTTGGCATTAGCACAAAAACACATTTACACAACACAGCCGAGTTTACAAAGAAACCAAAACTTCCATTACAAGGCACATCTTGGGATATTCCATTATTTGGGCTTGTCGGATGTATTTTTGGTGTTTCTGCCGTAAAGATTTGCGGGTCGAAGATCACAGAGGTGTAGTGCCACTTTTATGGCATCCGCCAAAGGTAAGGTCAGCATGATTTACGATGACCGAGGTTGACGCTGATCAACCGGCTGAGCTCTCTACCATAAAGCCACTCCATTGCCCTATCCATTCCTGCTGCATTCTTTGGAAGGAAGTCACTATGGCCAGCCCACAAATTGGACCAGGGCAGCCTGTTTAAGGGCTTTACCTGTCTCTCCATATTTTTAGTAGAAGGCCAAGCCTACAGCCAGAACACAAAAATGCCCATGTGGAGATAGGCTGGGTTTCTCAGGCTGGGTTTCTCCCACTGCGGCCATGACAGTCAAACAATGTCACAATAACAGCATGAGAGGGAGCCAGAGCCGTGGGTTGTGTCGGGGTTGGCCTGGTAATGCACACGGCAGTCTCTGCTATCACTTAAATTGCTTCTTAAACTCAGGTCAGAGATAATAACCCTAACCCTAACCCTAACCCTGAGTGTCAACATAATTATCATTCGTTCGATGTTGGAGGGGATCCTTTCAAAAAGCTATTATTGAGGAGGATTAGGAAAAGAGAAAGAAGAACATGTTCAGACTTTTTTTTTTTTTTTTTAATTTTAAAGAACTCATTTAACTGCTTCCTAATTAATTAGTCTGCTTTCTGAGAGCAAACTGCTGTCTAATTGCTAGGGGGAAATTACTCTTAGAGAGGGGATCCGAAGTGTCTACAGCAAAATGCAATTTTTTTTCTCAGTCACATCCTGAACGACCTAAGCTGCTTACCACAGACAGACAACTTCATTGACAAAGTTCTGTTCCCGTCATCTGGCCACTAACAGCTGATGCTATTTAAGACTTGTTTCTTTACGGGAAGTGTTGATGAGGGAAGAGGAAAAAACATCAGGTTGACAGGTCCTGGAATCTGACTGCCCTCTTTCCCCCCCTCCACCTCCACCCCCGACACCCAGCAGACAACCTTCTCCTACTATCTAAATACCCTTCTCATATGAGCACGGTACTCAACACCCTGAGTAGGTATCCTAGTGTGGGTTGAGATAAAAAAAATCTCCCGTGTGATAAATGCCAAGTTTTATTTAACAAGCAAGCAAGCTGGCATCTGGAAAGAAGTCTGCAGGCAGATCCTTAACTTCCAGGAAATCTGCTGAGGATTTAACGTTTCCATAGCAACAGTTATTGCAGAAACTAAGTATGAAGAACATTTCTAGGTTTGCTTCTTCTGTCCGTCATATTTCATCTCAGTTCCAAAGAGTATAGAGGGTCTGAAGACTAAGCCTGTGAACAGATACACTTACAATGGGTTTGTAGTCTGGTAAACACACTTGTAATCTGAAAATATGTGCAGTTGGATATGCAGTTAAGATACCCATCATTTAAAAAAAAAAAAAAAAACTACCCATCATAACCCAGCAATGTAGTATATGGCAGAATATGGGTTGTCCACTCTGCTGATTGTACAGATGATGGAGCTATGACCAATTTCTGCTGCCCAGCATCCCAAGATAGTGTTGCATGTAGCATGCAAGGGGCGAGGGGTGGGGGACAGATCAAAATTCAAAATCTGAGGTGCAATTTCTCCTGAACATGGGCCGCTTTGCATCATTTGAGTCAAAAAAATTCTCAGGTTGAGCAATTGTAGGTCAGGGGTCATTTATACTGTCATATCTAAATTATATTATATACTCTATTTACTCATTCCAATTGTATGTTTTGCATTTCCTCGCCCCCCAATCTTTGAACTCATGTCCCAGAAGAAACCCAAGCCTTCCGGAAGTTTTTGCAACGACTCCTGTTCCAAGCTGAAAAAAAAAAAATTTTTTTTTTTAACTTGAGCTGTTTTCTTTCTCCAGGAACAATGTGCTTCCACCACAAGAAAACTCACTGCCTGGGCTGAGCAGAAACAGGAGGGCATCCTTAAACCCATTAGTGAGGCTGGGGACAATATGGACTTTTTGTGTGTGTGTGTGTGTGTGTGTGTGTGTGTGTGTGTGTGTGTGTGTGTATGTGTGTGTGTGTGTGTGTCTAATGTTTCTAAGAGTGCCAGGAGTGTTTTTGGTTACCCAGCCTCTAAGGATAAATGCAGACCTTTTTAGCTCATTTTAGTAGCTAAGATTTGGTTCCTTCAAGAGGAAAAGAATATATATCTTCTCTTATCTACATAGCTCTCTGATCTCGTTTTGTAGCTTTGGCTGCTAAGCTGCTTGTAGTTTTGCTTCTATAGAAAATGAATTTGCAGCAGGTGGAACTGAAAATTATTGTCAGGGGAGAATGAATTCTGGTGGGGTTGGAATTAGTACTGTTTAATGGGTCCTACCGCTTACAGACACTCCCCTCACTTAGGGCTTGAATCACCATGTTTCCTTTGTAGTGTCACAAACATCACACAGTCCCTAATAAAAGGTTTAAATTCTTTTTGCATCAGTGAAGACGTGGACTCTTGCCCTGTGGCCTCTCATTTATTAAAGGGAGGATGAAAGAAACATAAGGCAGAGTCTCGCATGCATATTTTATCCCCTTGGAAACCGTGTTGAAGTGAACCTTCTCTTGCGGTAGTTATTTCATTCCTTTTCTCTGACATATTAGAGGAGGTTTTAACCGCCTTCTCCAACTTACAAGTTTTTCATTAGGCAAAGTGAAGTGGCCAAAGGTCATGGATATTGTGTCTAAAACCATCTTCATAGCTACGTGATGAAACTTGGCAGGGATTGCCGACTGGGGATCGGGAAGGTCAGGGACCGTGTGTCATTGCTTTCTCTGTAACGTACTTCAAAGACAGTCTGTGCAGCCTTAGTGTGGTCCCTAAAGTTTCCGTTTAAAAAAAGGAAACCAGTTTACATGAGACGTCGTTGTAATTCTGTGCAATGGATGAGAACATATGTGGTGTGATTTTAAAAAAAAAAGAAAGAAAAAGAAAAAGAAAAGAAAAAAAACTGGTATTAGAAAATGCCCCTTGGTCATGCCTGTCTGCTGAAATCCCATCTGGACGCATGAGAAACTAGAGTGCTGCTGAGAAGATGTGTAACATTTGGAAACAGAACTCTCTGCTCAATCCAAGATACACCAATTACCAATAGCAAGACTTTGGGTAATTGTGGTCTCGTCTATGAACTGAAGACAATAATGATGTCATGACTGTTCTGGACCCATCGGTCAATCTTTCTCCCTGCAATCCACCCCACCCCACTTCCTGTTTCCATTCACCACAGAGGCTAGAAACCTAACTGCTTGTAGAGAGGGACAGTCAGATGACTGTTTCTGGCTAAATGAGATGGAAATGGAGATCTGGGGTGGGGGGTGGGGGGGGCTCAGGGAGAATATCTGCATCCATGTAGAGGTACTGGGCTCCATAGGAAAGCTCCATGTCATGGCTCTTTTTCTTTTCCATTGTTATCTGGAGTTTCTTCAGTCACCTTGCTTCATGATGAAATGAGCATGTATAAAAAAGCCAATCTGCTAAGTATAGCAAAACAGAAGTTTAGGGTCTGGGAGCCTTTTCACTTTGAAGTGTATTATAACAGAAAAAGAACCGAATGGGACAGGGAGAAGGGGGACAGAAGGAGAGCCTTCCTTGTGTCTCTGACATAATCTGCCACTGATGGTGCGTGTTCAAGGCAAGGCGGTGACGGCAGAGCCACAAGGATGGTGAGCTTTATTGTGAAGATAAAATAATCAGGATGTGGCATTTGATCAGAATGGGCTGGAAGGGCAAGTCAGAGAAGAAAGATAAGCCCTAATGTTCTATACAGTGAGGCAGTACAGAGAAATACGTTTACTGTTGATTTAGAGAAACGCTGACAAGGCTGAGCCTATGCAGCAAGCTGCGTGCGTGAGAAAATGTGGAAATTTGAGCTTGCACCTTCTGGGACATCTGGAAGCCATTAGTCTAAACCATGGGAGGGGGTGTGATAAACCACAGGCAGTACACATGAGTGGACCAGAGGACATGTGAAGACGGCTCGGGCGGGGCCAGGGTACAAGTTACGCACCAGTCAGAGAAGCAATCAGAGTGAAGTCTATTTGTGAGGCATGAAAGACCGCCCGCGATAAACTCAGTTAAAAAGTGCAAAAGATCAGCCACTTACTTGAAAAACTACAAGAAAATAAACTAGTAAGTGGCATGTAGAAGTGAGCTGAAAGCAATGAATCAGAAAATGAAATAATAGTGAAAAGAATACCATTTTAAAAGCTACCTTCTTTTTAAAGCATTACACTGCCATATAAGCCAGGCTAACCTTAAATTTGTGATCCTCCTGCCTCAGCCTCTGAAGAGTTGGGAGTACTCTGGGTGTATGTGTGTGTGCACGCATTTGTGTGCATATACATTTTGAGGCCAAAGGACAACCTTGGGTGTAGTCTGCGGTTTAAACACTGTCTACTTTTTTTTTGAGGCAGGGCATCTAGCTGGCTTGGAATTCATCATGTAGAGCACTGACTGGCCTGTGAGCCGCAGGAATCCACCTGTCTCCACCTTGTGGGTACTGGTGTTAGAGGCATAAGCCGCCATGTCTGGCTCTTTTACATCAGCTCTGGGAATCATACTGAGATCCTCATGCTCACAGACAATTTACTGCTGTGCTCAAGGTCATGTCTCAACCAATGATACTGATTTCTAAATCATACATATGCTTATGGAAAAATTACACATTCACACAGATGCACACACACACAAAACATAAAAGATTATAATAAAGGTGGGCTCCCCACACAGTCCTAATGCCACACAAAGGATTTCATATGATCTTAAGTTGGAAAGGTGACCTGAAAAGTAAAAATCTGAGGGTCTTGGGGGGCATGGCTCAGTTTTATGGGTATGAGGACCTCAATTAGGATCCCAGCACCCATACCACCAGCTGGGTGGTGTGGATGTGTGGTCCCAGCCCTGAGGAAGCAGACACAGATGGACCTCAGAAGCTCATGTGGCAGCTAGCCTCGCTGACTCTGTGGGCACCAGACTTAATGAGAGACGGCTTCAAAAAAATAAGACTCAGTGATCAAGGAAGGTGCATGACTCTGACCTCTGGCCTTCGAACACATATGTGCACAGTCACATGCATGTAAACACACACACACTCTTTCTCTCTCTCTTTCTCTCTCTCTCTCTCTCTCTCTCTCTCTCTCTCTCTCTCTCTCTCTCTCTCTCTCTC
>OU015756.1:59820752-59872492 GCA_907169655.1 Acomys percivali
CTCCCTCGCTTCCGAGCATCTCGCCTTCCTTTACTTAGGTTCTGGGTCCTGTCTCACATCCTCCCTCGCTTCCGAGCATCTTGCCTTCCTTTACTTAGGTTCTGGGTGCTGTCTCACATCCTCCCTCGCTTCCGAGCATCTTGCCTTCCTTTACTTAGGTTCTGGGTGCCGTCTTACCACCTCCCCTGGTGCTCAGCTGCATCATGCCTCCTGTTTGCTTTGCAGTGCACAGAAGCCAGCTGTGACCTACCCAAATTCATTCCACAGTTTCTGGAGGAACCAGAACCTGGAGATTGAAAACTATGTTTCAGTTCCGATCTCCCAGTTCTGCCACTGTTTTCTGGAGCACAACTTTCATCCACCTTCCTGGCCACCCTTAGCCTAGCCCCTTGTCATTTCTACTTCCTCCAACAAAGCTTGTTGCCCAAGGCAGCCCCAGATTTGATTGCTCCAGGCCTGCTTTCCTCTTGTCCCCACCCCTCACCTGTTAGCCACTTCCCCTCAGAATATTCTCCCGTTTCATTTTACCTGATCTCTTGGTTTCAAAGAAATAGACCAATAAATAAAATAAAATAAAATAAAAAAGAATTTCCCAAAGTCTAAGGCACTTCTCCTGGCATCAAGATAATTTTAGGGCCAAGGAGATGTGTTTTTTTTTTTTTTTTTTAACACATTCTTTTGTTATACTTTTTCCTAGTTGCCTTTCTTCAAAATACGTGAAAGTTTTTTTTTTTAATATTTTATTTAATTTTAATTTATGTGCATTGGTGTGGGGGTGTTAGATCTTAGAGTTACAGACAGTTATGAGTTGCCATGTGGGTGCTGGGAATTGAACCCAGGTCCTTTGGAAGAGCAGGCAGTGCTCTTAACCACTGAGCCATCTCTCCAGCCCCAAAATACGTGAAAGTTAATCCTAGCTAATTTCAACAGAGAATTTCCAAATATGTCAGATGTGATTTTAAGGGTTCTATGTGTACAAACTTGTTTAGTTCCCATTATGATCCGTGGATAAATTACTGTTATTATTGTCACCATTTAATAGATTGAAAAGACGGAGCCATAGGAAGGTTAAGGCTTACCTGAAGTCACATGGCTAGCACAGGGACAAACCGGATTATAAACCCAGTATGCCTCTTCTGCCACCCTGTTAATTGGCATATAGTAATTATGTGAAACAATAAATTTCATCATCAAATCCAGTACGTCCGAATCCTTTCAAGAAAGTCCTCTCTGGAATTTGCGTGTGATGCAATTCTAGGGCAACTCCCCCGCCCGCCACTTTCTAGTTTAATCCACCCCAGGCCCAGTTTCCAGATCTTGGCCTCAGTTTCCTCACTAAATCTAACACACTACTAACTTACATGCCACTGAGAAAGATGTGAAAGTGTCTGCCACGTCTGCCATGGTTTATATACTTCTTTATCAATTCTATAACACACTTTGAAATGGCTAAAAGATAAGAAAACAAAAGAGCAGTGGACGTCTTGGGATCCCTGAAACACAGCAGTGTTCTCCATTTACCCCAGAGCATTTCCATGAAGGACAAGTGGTTTGCCCGGCATCTGGAAGGACCCAATAAGTATGAGGTCTGATCGTAGCGCAAATAAAGGAATCGAGGCCCAGGTCAAATTCTCAGTTTGTTGTGATAGGAAACCAGTGGCATTTGGATGGCACTGAGCTCTGCCTGATTAGTGGCTCTGGCTGCTTGTCACCTGCTCAGGATACACTGGCTGTGTCCAGCCACAGGTTCCGTGGTGCACTTTCACTGTGCTTCCTGTGCCCTAGCCGGGAGCTCTGGCGCCCCGTTTACTTTGACTTCTGGTTGCTCAATGCCTTTTGAGTTACAAAAGAGTCCTGAAGGTCATAGACACATACCGTGTGTTTCTGCGCATCCCCAGGGGAGTGTCTAGACTTTCTGACTCAAGGTGAATTACTAAATGCGAGAATGCTGGGTCTGGTTAACGACTTCACTTCCACTTTTCATAGACAAGGAGATGTGGCCAGAAATAGCCCAAACCCTGTAATCACTCACAGAGCTAAGAGGAGTTAAGTGGGGAACATTTCTCTAGAGCTCTTTTTCCAAGCACTTACTGATGGTGTATGCTCCCGCCCACTTGGGCTGAAGAACAGATGCTTTAAAAAAAAAAAAAAAAAAGGCAGTTGATGGTAAAGCAGGAAAAATAAAAAGCATTGCTAAAATGTAGATTCCACTTCTGTCCTCCACCACAAACATTTTAGGCTGTGGCGATGCATTCTGTCTTACAGGAAGATTTCCCAGTTAAACTTGCATATACCTGAGTGTATGTACGTGCATGTGTCACTGTACTCCCCACTGTCACTGTTCACCTGAGCATGGTATGCAGGTGGATTTTGCTCCACAGCTCAGCACTAAGGGAATTTTCCCTACATTCTTCTCAGGAACTCCAGGAGTGGCGTTTTTGTCAAAATCTGACAGTAGAGTCTCTGAGAGGCAGCCCAAAAGGGATTGACTTGGGACTAGCTAGATGGCAGTGTCACAGGCCCCTGTTCCCTTCTGGTGTCATTGCATGCTGTCTTGGAATGAGATGGGTCCTTTGGGAACACAGGCATGGGATGTGGCGAGTACCGACTCCCACGCAGAGGGACAAAAGCTTTGGCGTAGACAGAGTAGCAGGTCTTAGATGAGGACTCAGTGCCTCAGACTCTCATAGCGGAACAAAGGTTAAACCTGACACTGCTAATTGCAGCCATTGCAGATAATTGGGCTCCCTCCTACCCTGTTGGGAAGATTGCTGTCTCAGAGAAAAGCTCCCTGTGGTGACGTTCCTTCCTTGTCACTTTGTCTTTAAGGAGGACAGGAGAGGGATCCCAGGTGCCACTTCGTCCCAGGGGATGAAGACACTTGCGAGGGATGAAGACGCGTGCACAGGAAGCCGGACGTTGAACATGGTATTTCCTGTTTTTATGTATATGCTTCTGTAATTGACTAGTGCTGAGGATCGAGTCCAGGGTCTTGCACGTGCAAGGCAAGTGCCTACAGCTGAGCCACCTCACCAGCCAAGCTCTGGGCGCTCGTGTTGTGAAAGAAGGTACCAGGATCCTCGCGTGGGCCCCTGGGGATTTTGTCAGGCTGAATCCTCTCTCTGTAGTTTTTTGGAGCTGTTGCTTGTATTGGGAGAAGCAGAAAGGCTGTATCATTTCCTTCAAGAGTTATGCTTCAAGAGTACAGCTTGGCTTAGAGGCAGAGGTTGGATTGGGGGGGCCATCTGGCACTCAGGTGACCTCTGGGGGGCCGGGGGTCAAGGTGAGTGTTGCCCTAGACACCAAGAATCCCTTCCTTTTTCCATTTCTTGAAAAAGAGACTTGAAGTACTCTTCAAGCTCAGAAAGAGGGCATGATTTTACCTCCCAAGGGGAAAATGCAGTTTTTGGTCTCCTCCCACAAAAGCATCCTGGTTTTTTTGTTTGTTTGTTTGTTTGTTTGTTTTAATTATGTTGGCAAAAATGCACATAAAATTTACCATCTTGCCTATTTTAATGTGAGCAGTTCGGTGGTGCTGTTGCCACTACTTGTGTCCACACGTCCTTTTGTTCAGAATTTCATGTCTGATCACAGGGAGAAATTTACACCATTTCTCCCTTCAGTTCCTCCCACATATCCATCCCTCTCAAATTCATGACCTCTTATTCTATAATTTGTATTGTTTCATACGCACATGCATACAACTTGCTCTGAACACATACATGTCTCCATATTTATTTATGATCTTGTAAAACCGAAGTTTTATGTCCAATAAACAACCTCACGTTCCCTCTCTCCCAGATTCTGACATCCACAGGTCTGTCTTCGGTCTCTACGATTTTGACTATTGTAAGTAATTCCACTACACAGTGCTTACAGCTTTGTGACTGACTTATTTCACGTAGCATAATGTCTTCATATGCTGCAACATATGCCCATGTGCCCTCTCCTCATAAGGCTGAGTGATATTCCGTCATGTGATTATGAATGCATAGCCATTCATCTGTCAATACACCCACACCAAATATTCTTTTTTCAATTATTTTCCCCAGTTTCATAGTTCTGAAGTTTCAATATACCTCCCCCAGATAACCTCATTTCACATGTTTTCCAATGACTTGAGCAATACTTTCAAATGCACATTTAGCATGTTATCTGTATGTTTTCTTATTGTCTGTTTTTTCTGCCAAATGATGTTCCTAGACTATTAATGACCCACTGTGATAAACCAGTCAGAATAAGTTAATGAAAACTGCAGTAACAAATACTCCCAACCCTTGGTGACATGGAACAGTAATTTTTTTTTTTCTCACCCTATGGATAATGTCTTTAGGATTTTTGCTTGGAAACAATGCAGTTTTTCCTTTCATATTTTCTTAGCCAAAGCTAGTCACATGGCTTCAGTTACTCTAAGGTAGGAGGAATATGAAAACCTAGCTATATCCAGATGGAGAATTGGAAATGTTTGGTGGATAATGAGTACCACTTTTGAGTTTAATAAAAAAAAAAAAACCAAAATGTATTTTTAGGCACATATTTTTTTCTATAAGTTGAATATCTTTAGGTAGAAATGCTAGTTTATGTTAAGTTGAGATAAACTTTGAGCAAATTATAATTTTCAAACTTTGCACTTGATCTTAGCCAAAAGGCCAAGAGGTGATAAATTCCAAGCTCAGAGCATAGACTTGAACCTTGACATCTAGCATTGATTCAAATTCTGATGGATTAAAGTAAATCAGACACAAATAAAGAAAAAAAAGTCAGAGGCTGGAGAGATGGCTCAGCAGCTAAAAGTACTGACTGCTCTTCCAGAGGTCCTGAGTTCAATTCCCAGCACCCATATGATGGCTCACAACCATCTATAATGTGTGCATATAAAATATATAATAAATAATAATGAAATATGTATTATATAATGTATACATAATATATTATATATACAAATATATAAGTATTTGTATATATAATAAAGTTTTTTTTTAAAAAAGAAAAGAAAAATGAGTCTTTTTCATTTATTACTTAAAATCTTTTTATATGCTATCTTTCTGCTGGTGAGGAACCTTCTGGAAGACACCCAAATCTTATCAGGTCTGTCTGAAACCTTGAACTGTGTAAATTATCCATCCTTTGTTGCCCCCGGATCATAAATCCGTGTGGTGTTACAGAAGTCCATGTAGCACCAAGCACTGTGTCTTAGTCTGTCCCAGAAGAACCACATGAGAGTGCACCCACATACACTGGCTATGAGCAAGTCCGTTTACTCTAATCACACCCTTTTCACCACGTGCCTTCATACTTATGCAACAGTGAATAAGCTAACAGCCATATTAGTTTAGGGCACTGCCTAATGTCCAAAGCAAGACATGACACCTTGGAGGTAATAACATAAAAAACCTTAGGAAAAACCATCCAAGGAAAACAGCTATCTAAAGCAGTTGGATACAGCCTCTTCAAATATTAACCGTACACTTACACAGTGGCCATTTTGCCTGCTATCTCAGGTCACACGTATAAGATGAGGGAAAACAGCAATATGTTGCATGACATATGGAAAGTGCAGACCATATTCCGACAGCTGCTGTCCCCAGGAAACCATCCATCCAACCACGTGTATATGATAGCCCTCAATTACTTTTGTTATCTCTTTTACTATTTAAAGCCATTTTCCTCAAATTGTGCTTTATGGGTGCTTTTGTATCTGAGAGGAAATGAGGACCAAAATAATTCATTCTGAGATCCATTTGAGAAAATATTAGATGGAATGAAAGAAGTAGGATTCTTTGTTTCTAAATAGCTTCTCAGAGCTTTTTTTATGATAATGTGATGGCAAATCATCAAAAGCTGCCTGTTTTTATCAATACAAATGGCTTTACTACATCTTTTTCAAATAAAAATTCAAAAGTATCATTTATATATGAATTTGCCTCTTTCTGAAATGTAGCCTCCATGGAAACATCAAAGCTTATATATCATCTCCACTTAATTTGATAGTCACATTATGGTCTATAGTGAGACTTTCTCAGACCTACCAGAGGTATAAATAGTGACATGAGACTTCTATTATAGTTTAAAGCTTAGGCTTTTTGCTGGGGCAGCCTCCCAGTTACCTCATCTAACTTAACCTGACTATCTAGCTGATGGTCAGCAAGTAGCTAGGTTTTCTTATACCACTCTACTCTGCTGAGGTCCAGGTCTCTGAAGCTCCCACTTCTGCTTTTATCTTCCTGCATCACGCCTCTCTACCAGGAAGTTCCACCCCCTACTTCCTGCCCAGATTTGGCCATCAGTAGTGAGATAACCTTTGATACATTTGTAGATTGCCTTAGGCAGGTGAGGAAAGATGAATATGTACAAAATAGAAAACCCGGTGATGGGCCATAGAAATGACAATACCAGAATCCTGCCAGCATTCGGTTCTCTTCCAGTACAGAATTAATAATTGAAAAAAGAGAGACACACCTTCACACAATGTAAAGAAAGGTTACCCCAACATGTCCCCCTTTACGTCTTAGAAATAGCTTTATCTCTAACATCAAAAAGTATATACAATAAGAACAACTATGAGAATTATCAGGTAAGAATTATATTCACCATGTCCAGTGCATTTGCATTTGACAATACAGAGAAAGTACTCCACTATCTATCCTATCTGGGTGAGTCCAAAGTTGTGTACCTAAATCACTTTATCACTACTTAAGCTTTCATATCCTCTAACCTTTATAACTTCTATTTATCAACTTTAAAATACTATCTTAGACTCTAAAATGTTTTTGCAGATCCTAAACAACTTAAGCTTTTGTGTCTTTTAACCTTTATAAACTTTATACCTATTTTGTTAGGTTTTTTTTTTTTCTTCTGAATCTGATAACAGAGAAAACTGTAAAACTATATAGCTATCTAGTCTTCAATTCCATCAAAGATCTGAGAAGGATGAATTTTACTTGGGTAAACAGGAAGTGCTGAGCAAGCACCTTCCAAATCTATTAAAAAAGACAGAGACTGCTGTCTACCTGGACAGCCACCCAAGGTTCCTCTGTGTTGGTGGGGCATCCATCTTTGGTTGCCAGGCCCAGAGATCTGACAGACTTTGCTGTGAACTAGAAAATTTGAAGGATTGTCCTGCCTTGTCTCAGTAAAGTGGGTCACTCTACTTCCCAGTGGCCTGCTTGTCTACAGTATGGGCAATGTGCTATCAGCAGTTGAGGTAAAGGCAGTCCTGTCCACCACCATGACCACCCTACCCCAGTGGCCATCTTCACCACAACTGAAGCAAACTCCAGGTAAAGATTCATTGTTGTCCATCAATTTCTTTGGAGGAGAATGGGGATGCTGCCAAAAGCTGATATGTCTCTCTTTCAGAAAAACCTTTTATTATTATTCTGCAGATCTCTGAAGTGTTTGAGGACTACCTGTCTAGCTAAAGTATATCTAAATAGACAAGAGTTTCTTGTTTCTAGCTATTTACTTTCTGCTTAAATTTGAAAACGAACACAGGAGGCTAAATAAAGTGTATTTCAGCAGTTAACTAAACTAATACCTAACATGACTACAATTTTGATTATTTATATGTGGCTAACTACTAACTTGTATTTCTTAATTATCCTAAACAGTTTACAATAGTAGCTTTTACAAAACTAGAACTTTACATTATATTTGTAAATGAGTTGGATATGTACATATAGCTTAAACAAGAGCTGAATAAATCATATATATATATAACTTTACAGTAAATACAACCTTAAATTTCTATCATCATATAAAAGTTCCATACCAATCTAAAATATTTGAGATTTGTTATTGCTTTCTATTCTAAAAAGAGATATAACAATGAACCCTTATTTTCATTTTATCCTTTTCTCCCCCCTTTCATCTTTCATCCTTTCCCCCTCACACATTTTGTCCTTTCATTCGTCCCCTTTCCCCTCCCCCAACACTAGATAAGAGAAAAAGAAGGATAGAAGAGAAAAGGGTAAGAAAGAAAGACTTTCCTTACTCTAACCTCCTTTACTTTGTTTTCTCCCTGATTGTGACCAATAACAACTTGGAACCAACCCCAGGAAACAACAACAAACATCCATAACCCACCAAATGACCGAAAACCACCCACCCTGCCTCTTGGGAAATGATTGGTTCCTGCTGTCTAGGGGTGAAGGCATCTTTTGGGGACCCTAAGAAAACTGGATGGATGAAAGAGGAAAGCCAGAAGGGTCACTCTACTCTCTCATCTTTGAAAAGTTTGCAGAGTTGGCTGTGCGACTGGAGATGCTACAGGTATGGGTGGGAGCACTCGAGAAGTGAGTAGCTCTGGAAAACGGAGAACAAAATGGCTCAGTGCCGGCGACTAAGCAAGAGATCGGGAGCTTCCTGCAGGGTGAAAGAGGGGGGAAGCAAGCCAGGCTGGAAGGCAGATGGATGCCCTGTGTACATTTTGTTGTTGTTTTGTTTTGTTTTTTGGAGACAGGGTTTCTCTGGGTAGCCTTGGGCTGTCCTGGACTCACCTTGTAAACCAAGCTGGCCTCAAACTTAGAGATCTAGCTGCCTCTGCCTCCAAGTTCTGGGATTAAAGGTGTGCGCCACCACTGCCCAGCTGCCCCTTTACTTTTGGTTTCAAGTCCCCACAGGCCCTGGGTGGGATGGGGAGCTAGGAGGATAAGGAGTCCATGCAAGGTGATAGGGTTAAAGAAAAACGCCTGATTTAGTTTATTGAAAATATCTGAGTATAATTTCTCACTAAACACAGTACAATTAATAGTATAAAACATAAACTAGGAAATGTAGTGAGAATTTTGATTTCTTAAAAACAGTTGTATAATATATAAATAAAAATAAGGAAATAAAACTTTTTTTGCTTCTATCTTAAAGGCTTTTTAACATTTACAGAACAAAGTGCAAAAACAACATTTAAAAAATTTTAGAGGTTGACACAAATTTTCAGATGAACTTCTGGATACATGACAAGCCTTCATTTTTAGATATTTATTTTATAAAAGGAAAACCATCAGAGCAGTATTTGCTCACACACACTTTTAATTGTTGCTTTGATGGAAACATGAATGTGTCAGATCAAATAAAACTTTAATAACCCCACTTTGAAGTGACATTAAGTGTAAGCCATCTGTTTCATTAATTATGGGTGTTGCTTGTGTTAATGACATATACCTAGTCAAACTGTGAGGACTGAATTAATTATATGTAGGAAACAGAATGTGGTCTGTAACTTAGCTAAATCTCCATAGATTCTGGTTGTCATTGTTATTTCCAGAGTCCACAAACCATACCTTTTCACCATATCTCTGCACTTAGGATGTTTTTAAATCTATCTGTTGCTGGTATTAAGAAAATACCATAGGGGGCTGGTGAGATGGCTCAGCAGCTAAGAGCGGCTCTTACAGAAGACCTGGTCTCATCATACCAACATCCATTTCAGGTAGCTCATAACCATTTGTAACTCCAGTGACAGAGGGTCTAAGAGCCTCTTCTGGCCTCCATGTGTACAGGCACACATGTGGTGCACATAGAGACAAGCAGGCACACACATAGAGACATAAATAAAAATATCATGCAGTACAGTAGTATGTCTTTGTGTTCTGGATGTTGGGAAGCCTGAGGCCAAGGTAGATACAGGCACCAGCAGATTGGGTGTGGGGCTTGCCTCCCTTTTCACTGTAACCTTCCATGTAGACAGAGCAGAAGTGGCACATACAATCCATTTTGCAAAGGAGTTCCATTTATCTCAAACCTCTGCTCATGACCTAATCACTTTCCCCCCGCATTACTTTTGACATTTTACTGTATTTTTATATTTCTCAAATTATTACCCTTGTTCTTAAATATTGGTAGTCAAGTACATATATATACATATATACATACACACACACACACACACACACACATATATATATATTTGTATAACAGAAGACAACAAAACCAAAAACTTTGTATCCTGTGAGACTTGACGAGGTAAATTATATTTTTGTGTAATCAGGGGCTGTAGATAATACATAACCAATTTATTATACATTGAGGAAATCAAAGAAAGGAGTTAGAATGAGCAACAAATTGATCATAAGAGGAACTTCAAGGCAGCAGACGATGCGGAAGACAAGACATGGTGTTACGTAATGAGCCTTATAAAAGACATGAGTGTTTTCTGAACCAACATTTATATAACCAACCTATTGGGCTCATGATAGTCAGTATTCCTTTTGAATATCTGTCAAGGAGACTTTGACAGATGTGAATCTGCATTAAGTAATGTTCTTTGGCTGGGTGTGGTGGCGCATGCCTGTAATCCCAGCATTCAGGAGGCAGAGGCAGGCGGATCGCTGTGAGTTCGAGGCCAGCCTGGTCTACAAAGTGAGTCCAGGACAGCCAAGGCTACACAGAGAGACCTTGTCTCGAAAAACCAACAAACAAACAAAAAAAAAAAAACAAACAAACAAAAAAAAAAAACAAAACAAAACAACAAAAAAAAGCAATGTTCTTTGGTCAGAGGCAGCAAATATACTCTTGGCGACTTCAGCCTCTTTTGAAAGGGTGAAAGGATATTTGAAAGCATATAGCGGAGCTGAAAGAATAGACTCAGATCAATCTCAGACATGGTTTGAGAGCACAGCCTGACCCCAAGGGCACGTCAAGGAGCTTCTAACAACACCCTGCTTTATTTTTCTGGAACACCATGGTGGGTGGGATGGGTCAGTACTAAACATGAACCGGATGTGGTGGTGTAGTTCTATAATCCCGGCATTTAGAGGCTGCGAAAGGAAGAACCTGAGTCTGAGGGCAGCCTGGGCTACATAGTGAGTTTTAGGCTAGCTTTGGTTGCATAGAGAATCCCAGTCCCAGAAAACCAAAAAATCAAAATAAAACAATGAACACACAGGACTGAGAACAGAGAAGGATGCCTTGGTTCTCAGGCTCTTTGCTTGGGGAAAAGCAAGGGACCTGGTGAGAACACAAGTCTCATCTCCAAGGAACCAGAAACCGGGCACTACCAAGTAAGAGAATTTTGAAACCCAACAAATGCCCACTACCAGCCTGAACAATTAACATCAGCAGTTGGCCATCCTAGCATTTGAAATTTGGCACCCCGGTAAGATCGTCTGTTCTGAAATACAAAGAGCTATAAATAGCTGTCTCTGTTGAAGCCCTGCCAACAGAGATGCTGGAGGCAGCGTGGATGGCAACACATCCCTTCCTCCCAGTTCAGAAGGCCCACAGCACCTGACATGGGTAGACCTGCATCCCATAAAGAAAGATGCTTTCTGCTCTTGCTCTTCCCCCTGCCCCTCCCCCACGGTTTCTCATTTCTGATGCGGTTTTCCCAGCTATCAGGGCATATGGCAATAGAGATCAAGTTTAATAGCTCCTGATGGAAATACTCAGATTTGCTTTTAATGCACAAGGTTAACTAGAGTTGGTGGCTTGTCTTCCTCATTAGATGATGCGCGGCACGGCAAAACTTCTCAGCTGTTCCTATGGCTGCAAGAGTCAATTTGTTTCCACTCACTTGGGCCAACGCAAGCTGCCCTGGCTCCTATCATCTGTGTGTGCGTGTGCGTGTGCGTGTGTTTTGTTGTTCCCACACGCCACTTTCTACTTCCTGGCTCCCTTCCCCTCCCTGATCCATGCCTACTGCTTTTACAATCCTTCTAGCTCCACGAACAAATGCCGGGTCAGAAGGTCCATGTTCCTGCCATGGCAAAAACCAAACCCAAAGAGAGCCATTGGGCTTGTCACCTGCTTTCTTGGCAGGAGCCAGATGCTAATTTTTTGCAGCTGTGGCAAGAAGGCTTGTCTCTCAGACTCAGTGGGAGCAGAGAGAAACCATGGCTTCCTGTGGCTCTAATCTGCAGAAGTCCCCAGCTGGTGAGTGTGTTTTTTTTTTCCCCCATCTGCTACGTTGGTAAGCCACACTATATTACTAGTGTGCCTAGCAAAGACACTCCTTTTCCACACTGGCTTAAGTGTGACTAAAGACACCTCAAGAGACCCCAGTAGTTTAAGGGAAAGTTGCCAAGCTGGTATTTTAATATAAAACTGGATGTAGAAGGCTGAGGAAACCATAGAAATTTCTTGTTAATATGACATTTCAACATAGGATTAGGCAGCCTTTCTCTGATTTATGCTTTCGCTTCTCTGTGCATTAATGCCGATTACACACACAGTTCTGTTTTAATGGCTGATCCTGCACAGAAGCGGGTCTGACAGCTCCTGGGAGTATTTCTCCAAGCTCAGCTCTGAGCAGTCTGCCCTGTTCCGACTTGAACTCGGCATACCATGCTCCTCTAACCCGGGCTGTGCTTGCTTATTCATGATCTTGCCTTGCTCCACAGACCTTGATTCTCCTCCGGGCTTTGCTTTCTTCTGCTACCAGCTCAACCCCAGCCTCCAGCATCTCCTCTTTGACCCGAGAACACCTGCAAACAGTGTCTGTCTTCACTCTGTGAGCAGAAGCCAACCATTGAAGAAGCAGCAGAAAAAAATATAGGCAAACAAAGCCAGAAATGGAACTAACAGTCCGTTTCAGGAAAGAAGGCCAGCATATATGGACCAACAAGATGTGATACACCACACAAGAATACTCGGAAAGAGAGAGGACCATCAAAGCCCAACCTATATATGGACCAACAAGATGTGATATGCCACACAAGAATACTCGGAAAGAGAGAGGACCATCAAAGCCCAACCTTCGCCATGTAATTTTGCAGGCTGAAGAAGACAAGGTAGCCAGGTTCAAGAAGCTCATGGCAAGGACCGTGGAAGAGGTTTCTGGCGAATAGCAAAGAAAAGAATGCCTTGATCAATAAGGAAGACTGGCTTTGAGCAAGATGAGGTCATCATCCCTGATGAAATGAATGGTATGCTATCTAGAGGGTTTTTTTTTTTTTAAAGAAGAGTCTCAGAAAATGAAAGTATTATTTTAAAGAGACCAGTTAGCCTCTGCATGGAATGGATTAGAGGCAGACAGTCTGCTTTCAAAGAAAAAAGTAAAAGTCTCTTGTAGAGGCCTGTGGATATAGCTCAGTGGGTAGAGTACCTGCCTGCCTAAGTGTTTGGAGCCCTGGGTTTGATTCCCCGACTCTCTAAACAAACAGGGCATGGTGGCACACACCTGTTCACAGTACTTGGGAAATAGAGGCAGGCGAATAAACCCAAGGCTGTCCTCTGCAATACAGCGAGCTTAAGGCAGCCTGGACAATATGAGACCCTACCTTAAAAAAAAAAAAAAAAAAGCCATACAGCAACAACAACAAAGAACATGGAGAAACAAGACTCGTAATTCTTTTTAAATGACAAAACATAGTCCTAAAGGTAACACAAACATTGGAGGAGCTGTAGGCTCAATTTTCTTAACAAATATATTTTCTTACAAACTTATTAACTGAGAGTACCTCATTTATAACTCAACTAACCTAAACAACAGGAAAAGAAGATTAAAGAATATAACAATGAAACTAAGGATATCAGTTCCGAGGAACGATTCTCCTGGCGTAATCAGCAGGATTTCTTCTGCTGGAACCTGGAGCAACCAGAACCCGGAACCTCAGTTGGAGCCCCGAGCCCCGAAGCCTTCCTTTAAGCAGTTCTCTTTAGGAGCATCTCGAAGTAGAGCGATGAACAGCCAAAACTATGCCAAGTCACCAAAGGCCCCGCCTCTTGTTTTTGGCTCACATTTATACCTCCTGCCAGAATTTGTTCAAGGATGTTTTTCAGCTGGTTAACAACCAATCTCCCCGCTCCCCCCCCCACGGTGGTTCGGCTTCTAAGGGGATAAACATTGCCTGCTCTCTCACAAGTCTTTTTCTCATCCCCCAATTGTGATCTAAACAAAAAAACATGTTTATCTCGCCTTCAAGGAGCAGTGACAGACAGCAGGGCTGAGCTGAGGCCAGTGGCAAACAGTCAGGCCTATGTAGAAGATCACAATAGTAGAAGTGGAGACCCCTTCTCTTTCCTCAGGAGGATCAACACAATCAGAATATCAATTACATCTCTAGCCCAGTCCCAAATGGGTGGCAGAAAGCTGTGTCCAAGGTACTTGCCAGGGAAGAGTTCTATACCCATCCTGCCGTGCAGTCAGCAGAAGGAAGGCCGTCAATATGGACTTCTGGCTTGAGGCTGGGGGAACCAAAGGCCAATACAGCTGTTTGAGATGGAAGTGAGTGTGGAAACAGGAAGAGATGCGTTTAAAAAAAAAAAAAAGCATTTTAAGGAGTGAAAATGGAGCTAATAAAAAGAGCGACCAACTGCTAAAGCCTGAAAGAAATGGGACATATGGAAACGACTCTGTGGTTTCAGGTCTGGGAGAATGGAAGTGGCCTCATGAATACGAGTGAGAATCTGACTTGAAATGTGACAGCAACTGCTACGTTTTCTCCAGTATCTGTCCGATCTTCTCCAGCACACATGGAAGCGCAGGATGGTGACTGGGGTGCATCCCTGCCCAGTGCAAAGATCACGCTTCCAAACATCTGTGCCACTCAGCGGTTGCCCATAAGGCAGGGCACAGCTGCCGAGGAGGATTTCAGCTCAGACTCCATTAATAGACACCTCTTGTGAACCATGGGGGGTGGGTGAGTGGGAGGGGACTGTCCTAAACTTCCTGCACAACTGGGATCTTGTGTATCACTCATGGTGACTTGAAATAGACATGGACACATGGACACCCCTTCAGAGCAGGGCAACAAGGGTAAACTGGAAATAAAAAGCAGAAAGAAAGAACTATGTTTAGCCTAAATAACTGAAGCATGAGACGAGGGTTGTGGCATGCCACCTGTGCTTAAATATATAATTAAGTTTTTTTCCCCCTTTAGAATGTTCCATAAGGTGGGGTAGTTTTTCTCAAGGTTGTAAGATCACTCCATGACAGGTGGGATTGTCTTCCTAGGCTAGTTCTTAATGACTACACAAAGCAAACAAACAAACAAAAAAAAAGAAAAGAAAAGAAAAAGAAAAAGAAAAAGAAAGAAAGAAAGAAAGAAAAAAGAAGAGGTGGAATTGTCTAAACCATTAAGAGATGGCTTAATACAGGTAAAGGAACTTTAAAAAAATAGTTTAGTATAGGTAAAGGAAATTTACAGCCTAAGGAAAGAGAATCTGGAAAGGTGTGTAATGTCTCTTGTCAACTAATTCTGTCTGTGACTTTGGTCAAAATACATTTCTGAGTTCATTTTTTCAAACAAGGGGATTTAAAATCCCTTCTGGTTCTAAGCTGCTGTGAGAAAACATTAAGGTAATTCACATTTTTAAAGGAACATATCCATTTTTAAAGGAAGATTTCTTCTTTCTAGACCCTGCAGCCACTCGTCAGTATGTAGGCCACCCTCAGCCGCTGACGAAGCTCTCTATTTCTTTTATCTTCTCCTCATCTGGGTAATCTTTTCCTTCCTACTCCACTTGTCTAAATGTCATCCATCCTCCCAGGTTCAGTGTAAAGCACTCCTTTGAAGGCCAATGCATTTTATACGTTGACTAATTGAACAAGATTGGAGTGTTTGTGGCAGGAAGTGAGTCCTTTGCTACACTCTCAAAACCATGTTTCTGCTTGCCAAGCATTGGTTAATTGCTGGCATTAGAGGATCAATCTGTAATGGCCCTGCAGTTGGTAAAGGTGTCGGGAGATTAGCAGACAGCTACATTTTCCTTGCCAGTCATGTATAAAAGATTGGCCTTGGCAGCCCTCTACCTGGGCAAGTGTATTAAGGCATTAATGCAGCACTTCCAGAACTGTGTGAGGGACTCAGCTCTGTTTAACACATCACATCACCGTTCAGTCTGCAAATACTCATTGTGCAGTGACCCTGTGCCAGGCACTGCTACGTGCTTTCAGTAAGTCACCTTGTTTGACGCTCATCATAAATCCCATTGGTTTGTTAGTATTAGGTTCCTATGGAAAGCTGGGGAAACAGAAGCCCAGGGCAGTTAAATAACTTGCCCGGGGACACTAGAATAGAACACCGAAGCCAAGAGCAAAACCCAGGCCGCCCGCCAGATGCTAGAAGCTGAGGGCTGACCCTGGCTTCCAGCTGTGCATCCTGTGAGTGGCAGGCTTCTCTTTCCAGCCTAGAAACCAGAAGGGGAGACCCACTACAGTGGAAGACACAGAAACCAGAAACCATACAGACAAACACAAGTGTCATGGATCACACAACAGGCCACGGGAAGGCTCCTAAGATGTCGTGTGTGTGTGTGTGTGTGTGTGTGTGTGTGTGTGTGATTTCCTACAAGCTGAGGAATGCCAATGGAGCAGTGTTCTACAGACTGAAGGCACAAAAGAACCCACAAGGAAAATGACAAAGAGAAGGCAGTGACTGACTTATAAATGCAGACCGAGAGTTGGTAGAGAATCGAGGCTGGGGGTGGGGGTGGGGGAGGGGGGAGGTTTGTAGGGGTCATAGAACAATGAGTACTATATGATCGATGGCAGTAGCTGGGGCCATTGGAGGGTTTTAAGCAGAAAAGAATGATGCAATCAGACGTGAGCATTAGAGAGAGAACTCAGTTTGCAGTGCAGAAATTAAATGGAGTGGGCGGGGCGCACATGCCTCTGAGCCAGCGCTTGGAAGGCAGAATCAAGAGAAAAGGTAAACTCCTCCGGCCAGCCTGGACTTCATAAAAAGGACCCCGTCAAGAAAGGAAAGAAGGGCCGTGTACAGCGGCGGGTTCCTTCTATTCCAACAGAACTCACGGTTTGTTCGGAATCCCTCTCTTCTCACGATGGGGGGGGGATTAATGAGAACCTTCTGAGATATTTTAGAAATGTTTTTTTCTCATTCCTATGTGAAGCATATCTGTTCTCGCTCTGACTATGTAGAAACTGAGTATGACGAAGCTACCACTTGGGGGAGTTTGAGACTAAGAGATATAAGGAGAGTGACGCTTATGGCTGACGATGATGGCCCTTTCTGAAGCCGACTCCTGGAAGGAAGCTGCTCTTTAACTTGCTGAGTTGGCATTTTCTTTTGCGATTGCTGCTTGCTGCCAGCCAACCTAGAGGGAAGGCTTGCTGCCACCACACAAAAGCCGGTTGCTGTCCTTTGGCTGGGGACATCTCCACGTGGCTTCCCAGAACCCCCTGCCATGCTTGTGCCCCCTGTGTGGGACCCATTTGAGCTGCCAACTGAGTTGAACACTAGCAAGATGCTTTGGGGCTGAGGGGATGGGGGTGGGAGGGGGGTGGGGTGGGGGCGGGGTGGGGCAGGGTGGGAAGTCCCAAAGGATTTGTGCTGATGTTCCTGGGGACTTGCCTATGACTTTATTCCATGTGGAAACTTGCCCCCTCCAATAAAGCAAACCCACCCCCCACCCCCAGTCTCTGGAGTCCAGAAACTGCTCCCTGCCTTTGCCCATAATATGGGGGAAACACTGGCTCTGGCTCATTCACTTACCCTTCTGGGCAACTCTAGGCTCTGTCTACGGTTCTCTGGTGTCCCGCTTTGAGTCGACTTCTCTTTCCTGTTTGGATCCCAACAGGGCTAAAATCACTGTGCTCTTCTGAGGCATTTGAAAAGCAGATGCCAGGACAAGATTTAATAAGTAAGCAGGGTAAAACCACAGCCCCAGGAAGCCAATGGGGAAGAAACACTGGATAGAAGCTCTCTAGACTACTGTACAATCCAGAAGAGGTTTTGGCAAGGCTGATGGGAATTCTCGGGCCTAACCCGGACACCAGAGGATTCCTCTATCTCCTAGAATAGGCTGCCTCATTCTCACTGAGCCCTGTCCCTGGTTGGGACAGAGTTTGGCCTCTATGGAAATCTAGTGAGGGGCTCCAGAGCAGACACCCCCCTCCCTGTAGGTGGCAGTCTATGAGGCACGATTTTCATGGCCAATGCATTCATTCCGTCAACACATTTGGCACCTTCTCCAACCTTGCAACCAAGACTTTATTTTCACCTTGCTTTAACTATTTCCCCCCAACAAGGGTGGTATTCAAGTTCAAATTGTGGCAAAGTGTGGTGGTTTACACTTTGAATTCCAGCAGGTGGGAGTCAGAGGCTGGTGGATCTCTATGAATTCAAGGCCAGCCTGGACTTAGCTGTGAGATCCAGGCCAACTAAGGCTGCATAGCAAGATTCTATCTAAAAAGAAAGGAAAGATGGAAGGAAGGTGGAAAAAAAGACAGGTAGACAGAGAAGCAGGCAGATAGACAGTAAACAAGCTAGCTCCTTTATTTAAAAATTGTGCTTTAAGCTGGGCACAGTGGTGTACATCTATAATCCCGGCACTCAGGGAAGGAGAGGCAGGTGGATTTCTATGAGTTCGAGGCCAGCCTGGTCTCCAAAGCGATTCCAGGATAGCCAAGGCTACACAGAGAAACCCTGTTTTAAGAGAGGAAAAAAAGAATTATGCCAGCCGGGCGTGGTGGTGCATGCCTGTAGTCCCAGCACTCAGGAGGCAGAGGTAGGCAGGTGGATTTCTGTGAGTTCAAGGCCAGCTTGGTCTCCAAAGTGATTCCAGATAGCCAAGGCAACACAGAGAAACCCTGTCTTGAAAAACTAAAAAAAAGAAAGAAAGAAAGAAAAAATTATGCTCTGTGGAAAGTCTGCCTTTCAGTCAGATAGCTATGTCAGCATACCCTGCTACAAACCTTGGCTGGCTGTCTTGGCTAACGACCCAGGGTTTGGCATTATTTATCACCATACAAATTTACAACCCTAGCGTTCTGATGATCAGGCAAGGTCAAAGCCTGACCTTGTCAGCATGACAGTGTTTTCTCTATCTCCAAGTCAGGCCCCTATTTATCGTATTCTGGAGGCTGGTGGGGAGATCAGTTTACCCTTCACATAGGAAAGCACCTTCCAAAGGACAAGAGTACATTATTTCTCTGAAGAAGCAGCAAAATCACAGTGGAAGGTTTCTGAGTGTGATGTCAGGCCAGGTAGACCTAGATTATGCAGAAGGTTATGTCAGCGAAGCAAGGGAGCTCATGCGCTGTTCACATCACAGGGGGGGCGTTCTTACAGACAGGGTAGGAATTCTGGATGTATCTGTGCAGTGGGGAAAATTTTATAAACATACTACGGTTACTTTCCCGTTGGACAGGTTTCTAACAAACACTACCAACATCTGACACCCCTTTCTACACTGGCACCCCTCCCCCACTGGCACCCCCTCCCCCACTGGCACCCCCTCCCCCACTGGCACCCCTCCCCCACTGGCACCCCTCCCCCACTGGCACCCCCTCCCCCATTTCCACAGTTGACTCTCAGATCCACCCCTCCCCCTTTCAGCTCAGCCAATTTCAAGTACTTTCGAAATCATCTTGTTTTCCAACAAGCCTTCAGAATGAATCCAGCAATATCCTCAGCTCCTTGACTCCACTTTCCTCAGACCAGAAACCAGAAAAATTACAGAACTACTGTGGTTTTTCACCAACTGTGCATAGAGTAAAAACAAGGTCTGGAGAGTAAGGAAATCCCTTTTTTTTTTTTTTAAAGAGAAATAAATTTAGACTTATTTTCGGTGTGTGAACTTTTTTGTTGTTTTGTTTTTGTTTGTTTGTTTTGCCTATGTGGTATCTGTGCACCATGCGTGTGCCTGGTAGTTTTGTAGGCCAGAAGGCGGCACTGGATTCCCCTGGAAGTGAAGTTATACATGGCTGTAAGCTATCACGTGGGTGTGGGGATCTGAACCTGGGTCCTCTGCAAGAGCAGTATGAGTTCCTAACTGCTGAGCCATCTCTCTAGTTCACTGTTTTCTTTTTAAAAATTGATTATAATTACTTTGTGTGCGTATGTGTGTGTGTGTGCACTCGCATGCCAAGACACAAGTGTGGTTGTCAGAGGACAGCTTGCAGGAGCTGGCTCTCTCCTTCCACCAAGTGAGGTCCCAGGGACCAGACTCAGGTCCTCGGCTTGGTGGCAGGCATCTTTACCTGCTGCTCCATCTGGCCAGCCCAGAAAACCTCGTCTCCAGACTTGGCTTTTGTCCTGGCCTAACTCAGCAGCTTTCATTAAACATTTTGTCCTGGGATGGTACTAACCAATTCCTTTTATTTGACCCCACTCACTCTGCAGGGCTCTCGAGATGGTGAGGGGGGTGTGTGGGGGGTGGGGGGGTGGGGGGAGGGAGGGAGATGTGATAACGGATGAGAAAAGGACTGCAGGTGAATAAGAGCTCAACCAAAGCGAAGGAGCACATGCAATGAGGGTGCTTTTTTTTTTTTTTTTTTTTTTTAAATACAAAAAAAAAAAAAAAAAAAAGACAAAAATAAGTAACAAAAAAAAAAAAAAAAAGCTACGGGAACAGAACATTCTCACGACAAACTCTCTGATGCTGCTGCTGGTTTGGTTTTCTTTTTGAAGGGAGGAGGACTGGGGACTGAGTGGGGACTGTGTTGTATGGAATCTCAGCTTTGAGGCTGTGCCTAGCTTTGTATTACTCCATTCTTGAGACCCTCAGGGCTGGGGAGACAGCTCAGAGGTTAGGAGTACGTGCTGCCCTTGCAGAGAACCTTGGTTCAGAACCGAGCACCATCGTGGGAGGCCCCCAGTCACCTGTCCCTCCAGTTCCAAGTGCCTTAGTTAGGCCTCCTCAGACAACTACGTACACAAGGCACACATAGACACAGATAAAAATAGCTCTTAAATAGAAGACTGACAATATCCTGTTTACAAAAGTAAATAGCCATCATTTGCCAGCACACAAGGATGCACAGATTGAGAAATTATTTACTCATGCAATATATAGTACCAGCAAATACATCCAGTCATATGAGAAACCCCAGGCACAAGTTTGTCGGCCACACCAGACAGAAACTCTTCTCTCTTGGGACTATAAAATAATGAGCACCCCAAGGGCACAAAATGTGGCAGGTATATTTCCTGGTCACTTGTCATGAGCCTCATGCAGAAAAACTGCCACAGTGAAAGTCTCCTCTGTACCTACTTGACAGCAGTTTCTCTTGTCTAGGACACTCAGTCTATTTCACAATGACCCTTGAAATGGCCTGCCACCCAGCCCTGCCCCTTCCACCTGTGCTTGAACAGATCTCTCGGCCTCATGTTCCTAAGACTTCTTACATGGCCGGCTACAGCCTTTTCCTTATGCCTGTATCAGTGTTCTGCCCAATATCAGAACAACCTTTGTAAACTCTGCAGCTTCCTTAATCCCACCCCACACACACACACTCACACAACCAAACACACGCAAATGTGCACACACACACACACACACACACATAGAAACATACAAACACATACACTTGTATGAAGAGTAATGTGTCCTCTGAGAATTAATAATTAAGACTATTAAGAACCTGTGATGTGAAACTGGGAGTTATTTGGCAAATGGAAATAGCAGAAGTGATGTAGCTTGCAAATTTATTTTTACTCAAATTCTGACATTGGGGAAAGACACAAAGGTCCACCTATGTTTCTGCAATAACATGCTCACAACATATTGCTATGTGTCCCAGGCTGGCCTTGAACTCCTGATCGTCCCGTCTCAGCCTTTTTACTAGCGTGTGTGTAATACCTAGCTTTGGCCCAACAAAGGGGGTGGGTGAAGGTGTGTGTGTGGGTGTCTGTATTAGCTTGGGATTGACCCCAGGGTTTTACACTTGCTAGGCAAGCACTGTACACTGAGTCGCCTCCTCCTGTAACACAAGGGTATCCTCAGGGCTTTGTGACTTTCTTCTTTTGGCCACCCAAAGCCCTAGCTTCCTAAGGAGGTGACGATTTGGGTGAGTGCTCTAGTTACAGTCGGCAAAGGTAAGAGGATGTGTCAGTGAAGACTCTTGACCTCTGGGGACAGAAGCCCCATCAGTCAACAATGGAGGCCAGCAATGGGAGCTTGTTGCAGGTGGATCTCAGGACTGTGGGAAGGGGAAGCTGTACCACGAGAACAAATCAGCTGAGGAACTTGGTTCCGGCCAGTGGGTATCTTTCCATTTTTAGAAGTAAAACATTAGTATGGGGGTGAGACAAGCAAGCTACGGCGCATGTGTGGATATCTGGGAACAACTTCCAGGAAGGAGTCCATTCTCTCCTTCTGCTATGTGTGTTTCAGGGACAGCACTCAGATTGTCAAGCTGGACAGTAAATACGCCCTCCCCACTCCCCCACCCACCAGCCATCTCAGCGTCCCCTCTTTACATCTTTTGTCTGCCGTTGTACCTTTTGGTCTCTTAGCAGGATTTCTTTGAAGACATGAGCCACACGACCACATTCAGAGGCCAGCCTAACCCCACCAAAATGAAACCCATTTTCTTTTGTTACTTCCCACTTGAACGGTTCTGAGAAATGACTCCAATTGGTCTGGCAATCCTCAGAAGTTCACCTTTGGATCAATCACTCATGTCTGAAAGGACCAATCACCATAATTGATCAAATTGAGTGAGATCTAAAGGCTGGAGCGGGAGGGACAGTCAAGATCAATAATCCAGATATGGTTAAGGGGGACAGCTCTGACATTTAGGGCCATTCAAAAATCCAAGACATGGTTGGAAGTTGCCGCCAATCTAATTGTGGGATATAGAGGGAGCTGCTAAAAAAAAAAAAAAAAAAAAAAAAAAAAAAGCCTTCAGGTTCACTCTTTTTATTAAAGTCAGAGTCATAGTTATCCAAGAAATGCGGTGCCTGGAGGCCGAATCTACTGAACAGCTTACTTGGCCACAGTGTACTCAGAGGAGGTAAAACCTCATGGCCTCATGGGGACTTGCCTACTTCTTGATCAGTGTAGGCACAGAACATCCAAGGAAGAAGAAACACACGAAAATCTGCCCAGCCCCTGACACCCCGCCGCCATTCTCTCTGAGGACTCTGGCTGGATTATCCTTCTGTCTCCCCTTTCCCAAGACTCTCATATCAAAGGTCAAGCCTGATGCTTTGTGTTAACTTGTTTCCATGACAACAAATTAGGACTCTTTCTGTCCCCCTCCCCCCCACCCCCCACCCCCGGCTGTCATCACATGACATGAAAGGGGCAGCAAGTGTCAGTGTGTTTCTACACCCGAGAGTAGGGACGTGTGCTAGCAGGAGAAATGCACCTCATTAACTTTTATCAAGAGCCAGGGGAGAATGGACAGGACTAGGGTGACATTTTCCTCCAGGATAACCAATTACACTTAATTCTTCCCCAAGGCACGGAAGCAAGTATAACTTATTTTAAAACATAATTAATCATAGGCAAAACTTCTTAGGAATTATAACGAGTTTCTTATGGAGTGTCTCTCAAAACGACTTTGTCTTTTGGGTACAGACTGCCTCAGAGAATTTCCTAGAAAGCCTTACTCCAGTGTTACATGGAAAAGTTCCCCCTCCTTTGTGTTTTTGTCAGATGTAAAAAATCTGGGTTTTTGTCCGTTAGTGTACATTTGTATGCTAGAGACACTGGCAGTCTGAAAGCAACCTCCAGAAAAAAAAAATGGGTATCACTCCTACACACATATGCATACACGTGAACCAATACATCAGTGGGGAATTTCTCAGGGACACACAGGGCTTTGGCAGCTGTGTGTCACTTGATATCCGGATGTCATTTAAATCTTTGGTCACCAAAAGAAAAAAAGGTTATGTATAAAGTCAAGCTCATTTTATTTTTATTTATTTATTTTGGTTTTTCGAGACGGGGTTTCTCTGTGCAGGCTTGGCTGTTCTGGACTCACTTTGTAGAAAGAGATCCACCTGCCCAGCTTGTCAATCTCATTTTAAAACAGTATCCAACAAGTTACCTACCCACTTGGTAACTGCAGTAGGTTAAATGCTGGCCTCCAAAGATAGTTTTGTGCCCTATTTCATAGAACATATGGCTATGATATTTTTTTAAGTGCTTTCAAGCTATAATTAGGTCTTGAGATGAGGTCATCCTGGTTTGTCCAGATCTGCCCTAAACCCTTTGTTGACAGATATCCTTATAAGACAGAGGTCGGAACTTTGGAGCCAATAGTCAAGGGATGTCATAGCCACTAGACTCTGTGACAAGCAAAGTTCAGAGTCTTCGGAGACCCTGCCAGCATCTTAATCCTAGATTTCTGAGATTGTGAGCCTTTATTCGTGTTAATTTAAGCAGCTGAATTTGTGTTGATGTGGCATAATCCCTCCAGGAGGCAAACAGCAACCCACCCAGAGGAGGTTTTATTTTTCAGTATGGTTGCTGTCTAAACACATATCCTTCAGGAACTGGTTTTACATAAAGACGCTTCTAATATACCTGTCGCTGGTATCCGCGGGCTTTTCATTCCAGCTAAAGGCTGTTGCATCACCCTGTTGGTGGGAGTGAAGCTCACGACTTGGCTGTGCAGCACCGGGGAGAACGACGAAACCATGGGGGTGTTTTAAGGGGTTTCCTGTGCTAGCAGGTCAGCCGCGCCTGTTCAGATCAACAGACATTCTTATGTGATCCTTTTAAAGACCTCATAAAGTAAGCATAATCCATTTCTTTTAGAAATAAGAAAAGAAAGACTCAGGAATTGGCTTCACTGCCCAGGGACGCAGGCGTTGAAAACCATCCCTGGAACAGGCACCATGAACTCCAGGGGAAACAATCACCCCCTGTGAGTCAAGGCGATACGTAAAAACATGCTCAAGAAATCTGCACGGAATGTGTGGTAATATGGAAAAAGATAGGTAGGAGAACAGACTAGGTTATGGAGAGGTGTCACAGAAGAGCAATGTGTCTCCCTCCAAGCTGAATGTCACACTGGAAAGCCAAGATGCTGTGTTAAGGACAAGGCACAACCCTGGGGCAGCTTGGACCAGGAACCAGGAAGAAAACCACCTCACTGGGGATCCTCTCTGCCCCCAGGGGAAGGTGTCCCCAGGGGTCTAGAGCCAGCTAGCCAACCTGTTTGGCATCCTGCTTGCTAAGGCACAGCATCCCCCTGGGTAGGAGGGGAAGGGACCACAGTCCACCCTTCCTTGGTTGTGAAATGAATTAAATGCTGTAAGGCAAGTTCAGAGCTTCACACGGAGTCTTTGATCATTCAGGATCCTGAAGTAGGATCCTCTCGACATATCCCAGTAGGCCATGCGCGCACGCCCAGCACACTGATAGCTCAGCCAGCACTAGTTACAGCTGTTATCTCTAAGCTTACCCTCAGGCACAAATCTTGGGGCTTGATTCTCGTGAATGAATTCAGAAATCCCTGGGGACATTATGTGCCCCCAAGAATGGCTCACGTGTCTTCAGACGCTTGAACGTTTTCACAGAGGGAAATGTTATCACCATCAACCTTCACAGGGACAGGAAAGGAAATGTAGTCAAGATGGTACCCCGGCTTTCTGAATTTAACCCTAGAAGGGTATCATATTTCCTAAGACATAACTTCTTTTTCAAATTATGTAAACTATGTCCAAATATGTATTAATTCAATATTATTTGTCAAAAGCCTGGTGTTATCAGCTGCTCTTGATAGGATTACTATTGCTGTGGTGAAACACCAAACTACATTTTCACCAATAAACTTCACGATGCCAAGCCTCAACTTCCCTCCATAACCCCTTCAGCCCTCGGCCTTCAACTGTACTGAGGCCGCGCCTTCATCCATGGCCTCTCCTGGCCTCTCAGAGTGACAAGCCTCAGCTGTTTTCTATGACCGCTCATGCCTTCAAACCCGTCCCACCTCAGTGACTCTTAACACTACCAAGTTCAACTGTCAGGTCAAGATACAACTTGGGCCACCTCAGGAACATGCTTTTGAGTGTGGACTCAGAAAACACTTCCCAGAAGATTTCACCTGGATGACACTGGTCTCTGCATAATCACAGCTAATTTCGTCACTCCAGCTAGTGGGCACCTAGTGTCCCAATAAAGCAAAGGTTTTTAGTGCGTTGTAAATCACAGCTGCAGCTAAGCAGAATCAGAGTCTTAACTCAAAATATGCAGCAGCTGTGATAAGAGTTTTTAAGGGCCTCTCAGACTTCTCTCTGGAACTTTACATAACAGGCTTCCAGAGCATTTCTCTCAACACTCTTGTTTCTCAATGTCCCATAGAACAGCTCGCTGAGCTTTGAATGCCTAATGGTTTTTCTGGGCCAAAGTCCTTCCGTTATCCTTCCCCAAAACATGGTCTGGTCTGTCGCAGCAATATCCCCGATCCTGGATTTCTGTCCTAGTCAGGATTACGATTGCTGTGATGGAACACCATGATCAAAAGCAAGCTGGGGAGGCAAGGGTTTATTTGGCTCACACTTCCACATCACCGAAGGCAGGGAGGACAGGAACTCAGGCAGGGCAGGAACCTGCAGGCAGGTGCTCTACACAAAGGCCTTGAAGGGGTGATGTTTGCTGGCTTGCTCATCGTGGCTTTCTTAACCTGCTTTCTTATAGAACCCAGGACCACCAGCCCAGCGACGGCACCACCCACAATGGGCTGGACCTTCCCCCATCAATCACTAATTAAGAAAATGCCTTACAGCTGGATCTTAAGGTGTCATTTTCTCAATTGAGGTACCCCCCCATTTCAGATGACTCTAGTATATGTCAAATTGACAAAAACAAAACAACCCTCCCCAAAAGTATAAAAAACAGAAACACTAGCTAGCACATCAGCTGAGCACTGGGCTCTGTATCTCCCTAAGGAAGCTGTTGTTCTGGTGGAGAAATGTAACTTACTAACAAATAATAAGACATAATTACAAGTCGTGAGGCATCATCTGATGTGAGTGGAGAGCCACTAGGAAAGCCCAGAAAGTCCTGGAGGGGAGAACACGATCTCCTGTGGAGATCGGGGCTTGGATGTGTACAGCGGATGCGGGTGGGGATAAAGGAAACACCTTCTGATTGAGACTTAGCACATTCAGAGATGCCAGCTTCGATGAGGAGGGCACTCCATGCTGTCACCCTCTGCAGCCCGAGGTATTCTCTTTGCCTTTTAGGGACCTCAGCTCATGTCAGATCCCTAGCTTTGATGCAGAAAGGCATTTCAGATTGAGCCAGTATGAAGAAGAGTTAATTTGTAGAAAGGAGACTTTTTTTTTAGTGTGGATTTTAGGAGTTTTTTGTTTTTTGTTTTTTTAATTTTATGCATCTGGCTGTTTGACTTGCATGTCTCTGTGTGCACCACATGTATGCCTGGTGCCTGAGCATGCCAATTGGGGGCATCAGATCCCCTGGGGACTGGTTGTGAGCCGTCATGTGGGTGCTAGGAATCAAACCCAAGTCTTCTGCTAGAGCAGATAGTGCTCTTAATCACTGAACTATTCTCCGGCCCACTCACCCACCCCCCAGTATAGATTTTAAACATGAGAGCTAAGAAAATAAATACCCCAGAAGTGTGTGCTTCACAAAGAGAAGGGCCCTACTTTATTGCCTTAAAAACAATTTTGCTGTGTCTTAGGGCTATTATCTTTAAAGGATCACTAAAGGAACTTATATGAAATTACAATATGGCTCCCAAGGGCACCTGACAGGATTTTACAAGTGATAAGTTTGAAGTCTGGATGCCAAAGATGCGGGACATTAGGACAGCCTTACTGTAAACAGAGCTAACAGTCTTGATTGAGGCTCCCAGAAACTGTCTTGGAGAGGAGTGAGGTCATATATATTCAGGCCTTAAGCTTGGCCCAAGGCTATTTTAATAGAGAACATCTCTGCACAAAAGGAATATTATCAGTATATTGGCAACCCTCACAGCAAATGGTAATAATTATGCTGGACATAACGGAAACACATGTTCACATCCTGAGGACTAGGAAAGGATTGGACTTAAGGAGATGTGTTCCCACCAACCTCAGAGGCAGCTCTCAATTCCCACCCAAGTTCTTGTGGTGACAATCTCCTTTTGTCTGATTCATCCCCCAGCAGAGACCCTTGGGCAGGGTTTCTAGGTATATTTAATGACCTTCCTGCTTTCTGAACTGGACATATTGTGCTGGAGGCATTAAATACCACACGGTCAGAAGGACTTCAGTGAACCAGCTGAAAAGGTCAGTAACTGATGAACAATTTGAATGGTGTGATGTGCTAGTTTAATCCCAAATAGCTATACCGAGCTGTCAGTGGGAGCCTAGGCCTGCCCAGCCTCAGGCCTAATGTCCTGTTACCCACAGACTTAGCCATTCATTCACTATGTGTCAGTCACAACCTCCCTGCTCCTGACTCTAAACACAGTTCTAGGCCCAGGAGCTCCCAGGAGCTTTGAAGGGCAGGGCATCCTACTGTGAGGTCCAGACTCCTCACTGACCTAGCCCCTGAATTCCACCAGTGAGACTGGGGTTCCAATCTGGTCGTCATTTTCTGTAAGTGTCTGAAAGGACTCAGAACCAGCTCCAGCACGGTGAGTATGGTTCTGGCAGGCCTTGCTCTTTCTCCTCCATGCCCTCTGCCTTGCTTAAAACCATTAGATTACATCCCTAAAGCTAGCCACCAAGGTCTATTCCCTTTATTCGGCCATTTTCTCCTCCTGAGGCTGACTGCCAAGGTCCAGCCATGAAAGTATTGAAGTCCAGCAACCAAAGCTCCCATTTGGTTCACCTAATTAACATGCCTGATTAAAATTAAATACCTTTCTCAGAGTGCCACCAGGCCTCCCCACCACAGGGAAGTGGTCAAATATGGGGCGCCAGAGTTCATGTCCGAGACAGTCCTCGCCCTCCAATCAACTGTGGAGAATGTCCTGTCCATTGGTTAGCTCTGGTATTGCCCCTGGTTGGTGCAATAGTTTGAGCTGAACCCCTGGGCTCAGATCCGCCCATCATGATACTCTTGTTGTAGGTTTCTAGGGCCCTCTGGCTCCTTCTATTTCCCCATTCTCCCATGCTTCTCTCACCTAGAGAAAGAATAAGCAGGCTACCAAGATAAGACTTGATAGCCTTTGACCATATAGTGAGGGAGGAGGTCCCCCTCAGTCACAGACATAGGGGAGAGGGCATAGGATGAAACTGAGAGGGAGAGAGGAACGGGAAGATACAAAGTATGGGATAAGAATTGAGATGTAATCTGAAGAAATTAATTAAATAAAATTTAAAAAAAAGAAAAAAAAAGTAAATACTTTAGCCAGGCGCCATGGCACACGCCTATGATCCCAGCATTCGGGGAGGCAGAGGCAGGCAGATCTCTTTGAGTTTGAGGCCAGCCTGGTCTAGAAAGCGAATCCAGGATAGCCAAGGCTACACAGAGAAACCCTGTTTCAAAAAAAAAAAAAAAAACACATCAAAAACCAAAATTAAATCAAATTAAACACCTCACCCTAATCCAGGTTTCCTCCTTTACCTTTAAAAGCCGCCATTTTCCTCTGTGCCACGTCTGTCTCCTCCCTATCCAAGCTCTCCCTTGTTCCCTTCCCGTTCTCCCTCATCCTCTATCTCCTGTCTTTGTCTCTGATTCCATGTCCTCCGTCCCTCTGGGGCAAACAACTCCTTTGTGCTGAGAACTTGGTCTTGGGGATCCTGAACTGACACTTCATCTTTCAGCGTTTCCACCAAATCTTTGCTTGTAACTTCAGAGTGCGCCTAGAGTCAGGCCCACCTCGCTCACCTGCTCTAAGGCTCCCCAACTCAAAGACTACGTGAAGAAATGTGTAACTATTTGCAAACTGACGTCCCCCAGAGAACCGGAGAAGGTGAACCCATGTTGAAGACTCTCCAAGGCCAAATGACTGAGTTCTGTGCTTACAAGGAGCTAAAGTCAGAGACAAATTATCTTGTGCTATTTTTAGGCTCTTGGAAAGCCATTTCTTGCCCACCTGTGTGTCCAGCCAATCTTAGCCATCATGGTGTCATATCTTTATTTCCAGCCGAGATTTTATGGTGCAGTGCTCAGGGGCATTCCAAGCCATCATTTTAATTCTTTAAATGTGTTCTCCATGAAGTAAGTATGAAAGACATAAGACAGTCTTTTCCTAAGTGTAACCTTAAACTAAGCAGGCTTAGAAACTGGGCAAACCTCGTGTGGCTACCTGTAGCCTCCCGGGGCTGATCACTCCAAGTGGCCTCTGTTCCAGGAAGACAGAACTTAGAAATCCCCTCTGTGTTTCTTGCCTGCTGCTGGTGGTTAACAAACCTGTTTTGTGATGTCTTGGCTGGGCTTGGTTTGGCATTGCGCTCACCACAACGCTAACCCGTCTCCAGGCCAGGTCCAGGAGGATGGCTTTAAAAGGGAGAACTAAGAACCCTAAAATAGAGGCAAGAGCTACAGAGAGCTAATCCTTCACCCCGAGCCCTAGTCTACTCCTAACGTTTCCCAACTGGACTGAGAAGTTGTAACACTTGCCAGTTGGAACTCAAAGTTGCTAAGGACTGGCTTCTTGTTTTCCTGCTTTGGGGACAGAAGTATCGACTTTGGCTAGCCAAGGCCTGTCTCACTGTGTGTGCTGGGGGAGGGATGGAGGCAGTTTTTACTCCAACTGATGGAGCTTTAATTAGAAGTGTATTTAAAGAGCTACCACGGAAACCCCAAGGTCACCTGGTCTTCATGCAGATGGAAATTCTGTAAATTAAGGTGACATGTTGTGGGTGTCACTGGCAGGAACCTAGAGGCAGGGGAGATGCACGTATTTATATATTTATTACATAGTCAATCTGTAAGGTGGGTTTTTGTTTGATTGGTTTTTTTGGGTTTTTGTTTGTTTGTTTGTTTTTTAGAATGTGATGGTTTAAAAATATCCACTTAAAGGTGGGCGTGGTGGCACATGACTTTAATCCCAGCACTTGGGGGGCGGAGGCAGGTGGGTCACTGTGAGTTTGAGGCCAGCCTGGTCTACAGAGCAAGTCCAGGACAGCCAGAGCTGTTACACAGAGAAACCCTGTCTTGGGGAAAAAAAAAATCCACGTAAACATTTTCGCTGTTGTTGTTTCTGTTGTTTGGTTTCAAGAGGTGGAACCTGACTCAGCTTGCTGTGACTACGGGCTGGACGTACTGATTTACTGAAGAAGTGAGAACAGCGGTGGGCACTGGCAAACAGAGTGAATACCCCCATGTTTCTATGAAGGAGAGCTTTCTAAGCAATGGAAACTGTCATGCTCTCTAAAGACAAAGAGGCTGGGTACAGCTTAGCTGGTAGAGCACTTGCCTGGCATGTGTGGAGCCCTGGATCCAACCCGCAACATCACACTGGGCATTACAATGGGAGCCTGAGATCCCAGCACTTGGAAAGTAGGGGCAGGAGGATCAGAAGTTCAGAGTTGTTCTTAGCTACAAAATAGAAAAGAATTTGCTCCTCACTTCTCAATAGAGCTTTAAGCACCTGTTTGGGGAACCACTGGTTTCTTTTTTGTTGTTTGGCTCGTTTTTTGTTTTGTTTTGTTTTGTTTTGTTTTTTGACAGGGTTTCTCTGTGTAGCCTTGGCTGTCCTGGAACTTGTTCTATAGACCAAAATAGCCTCAAATTCACATAAATCTGCCTGCCTCTGCCTTCCAAGTGCTGGGATTAAAGGCCTGCGCCACCACCTACCAAGCTAGAGCCATTGATTTCTATTCAGTATAGGCCATGTGCCTATATTCCTGGGCAGAGTACTACTTATTTCTTCCCTAGCGACTATTGTTTTATATTCTAGGTCCTGTCTCCTTTTCTGTGGTGAGAACTGCAGTGAAAGTTCCAGCTGGCCAGCACTCGGGAGGCAAAGGCTGGCTGGCAGATCACTGTGAGTTCGAGGCCACCCTGGTCTACAAAGTGAGTCCAGGACAGCCAAGGCTACACAGAGAAACCCTGTCTCAAAAAACAAAAACAAAAACAAAAAACAAACAAAAAAAAGTTCCAGCTGGAAGGTGTGCTTTGAGTTACCAACTTCAGAATCCCCGTCATGTAAAACAGACCCTCTCTTCTACCTACACAAGATCAACCTGTCTCCGCCCATGTCGTTCCTGGGGGCCAATGGGACACAAGGAACAGCTACTACAATAGTGTCTACCCAAGGAATCATTGTCTCTGACCCAGGAGCCTTATTCTTACTATAAACTAAATGTGAAAGGTAAGGTGCATAGTATCACAGTGGTAGAATACCTGCTTAGCATTCAGAAGGCTCTGAGTTCAATCCCCAATGCAGAGAGAGAGAGACAGAGACAGAGACAGAGAGACAGAGACAGACAGAGACAGAGACAGAGACAGAGAGACAGAGACAGAGACAGAGACACAGAGACAGAGACAGAGAGACAGAGAGACAGAGACAGACAGAGACAGAGACAGAGAGACAGAGAGAGACAGGTGGAGACAGGGGGAGAGTGCCTTACTAGTGAGTTCAGAGATTAAGTATAAAAGGACTGCCTGGCCTCTCCTTCTTATAGCCTATACCAGGCCAGTTGCCATGTTGGAGCCACACCAAGCTGAGGTCTTCATAGGGGGGAAAAAAAGATGGCTCTGGCCAATAGCTGAAAAAAACAAAAACAAAACAAAACAAATGAGACCTATTGCCCTCAGCAATGTTAGAGAGCTCAGAAGGGGACCCACACCCTCAGGCAAGCCTTCAAGATGACTGCAACAGGATGACATTCTGGCTGAAACCTTATAAGAAGCCCTGGCCCAGAATCACCTAGTATGTTGCTTCAGGGTTCCTGGCCTAGAGCAACTGTGAGGAATTGAGTTATTTCTTTACGGCACCAAGTTTTGGAGTAGCTCTTATTTGGCCAAAGATAGCTGAAATGGTTAGCCAGAGTCCATTCCTATCGCTTGTAATTACAAGAACCCTGACTAAGTGTAAGTCTGTTGGTAGAGACCTCATAGAGAGCTCAGCACACATCATTAGTTACTATGGTCTTATCAAGAAATCAATCTTCTACCAGCCAGGCGTGGTGGAGCACGCCTTTAATCCAAACACTCAGGAGGCAGAGGCAGGCAGATTGCTGTGATGCCAGCCTGGTCTACAAAGCAAGTCCAGGACAGCCAAGGTTAACACAGAGAGACCCTGTCTCGAAAAACAAAAACAAACAAACAAACAAACAAAAACAAGAAAGAAAAGAAATTAATCTACTTAACATGTATTGCTCCCATTGGTATCTAGACTAATGGGGGAAAAAAGCAGAGTTCATTTTAATGAATAACTCCAACAATCAGAACTTGAAATAGAGCACAGTTTGCCCAGCCAACTAACGATCTCTCTACTTAGAAGGATTCTAGCAGAGGAGGGAGACTGTGAATATTAAGAGAACAAATTCTTGTGTGGGGAGGGATATAGAATTAAGCAATCTCCTGGTACCCACCCAGCCTTGAGATTCGGTTACCCTACAACTCAGCATGCCTTAAGGATGCTTGCTTAGTGCTGTCATAGCCAATCTCTCCCATTTCTCAAGGCAACCGGCCCAAAGATGATGTCAGCTGAGAAGGTCACCAAAGGAAGGGGAGAAAGATCAGGGGGATTTATGAGAAACCGGCTACAGTATCAAGCCCGAACCTTCTCTATTAAATGGGAGGTCCTAAATACTTCCAGTAAGTCCCAGCTTTAAAGAGGACCATCTTCAGGTTAAAGAATGTCAATGAAACTGATCACACAATTGGTTAACAATAAGCTTAGGGAAACTGAAAAAAAAAATCCTTCACACAGGCCACAGTTTTGGCAAGTCAGCCCCCAAGATGAACGGGAAAGGCAGCCAGGGGTCTCAAAAGCAGTACAGTCAGAGTGTGACCGGAGTAAACGCCAGAACCTTGGCTGTGGCTAGAGTTGAGCTATATCTGAACTCTGCAGAAGTTAAATAAACTATTATGGCAATTCCAGCTGAGTACAAAACGACCTGTGTTTGGGGAGCACTTGACTCCCCAAATGAGCAAACTTGACTTCTGTTGGAAAATATGAGCAGTCTGACAGTCAGGATAGCTCTATCACAAAAATCAAAAGATTACCACCCCCCCAAAAAAGAAGGCAGTGCCAACATCCAGAACAATGATGAAGGACCCCCTATGCCCATTCCAAGGTTCAAGTGGCTGAGATGGGGCGTGTCTACTATGTAATCCACAAAAAAAAAAAAAAAAAAAAAGTAAATTGTGGAGCTTTAATAAATACTCTTTCACTGTAAATAGCCTGAGAGTAAAAGGCGGAGGTCTATACTGACTTTGCTTGGCATGTACTTGCCTTCTCTGACGCCCCCCTGGAGGATGCTCTCCCCATGTGGTATAGAAGCCCAAATTCTAATTCAGCAAAATGTTTTTGCAGTCTCCAGCTGTGGTTGCGTGGTGACAACAGAGGTCACCCAATGTATTTCAGATTTATGGAACATGAGGATGGATTGACAGTGAAGACCAGATGGCCTTGAAGCCAAGACCTCTGGAGCCTCAGGAGGCACCCATGCAGGAAGCCAAGGAAACTCAGGAAAATAAGGTTACTAGGTGAGACCCACCTAATGGATGCACACCTCCCAACTGAGGCACAAGCTACATTTTCAGCCATCATCTACCGACGATGGATACTCACCATGGGTGGTGAGTTTTTAAGGCCCCAATTTGAGGGAGAAAACTATGGAAAAAGGTATTTAAATGTAGAGAGCAGGTTTAATCTATACATTTATGAGTTTATGTCTTTGAGTTTGTGACATCACATGGTCTACGATGGCCTAATGTCTTAAATTCCACATGCTACCCAAAGCACAGAGTTTGTGAGGCCTCTGGTAAAAACTCTTACACAGATTCAATCTCCTCAATGTTATATCAGAAGGACCATCAATAAAAAGGGAGAAGGCCCTTGGTTACATTAATAAAAAAATATGCAGAATTAAAGTAGCCAAGCCTAAATGAGATGTCTATATCACTCCCTCCCTCCCCTCGAGGCTCAGGGGTCATTGTGGAAGAGTGGGCGGAAAGACTGTAAGACCCAGAGGCAGTCGGTGACCACTGCGAGATAGTGTTTGGGGGACACAAGGGGGACGTTGCACACAACCCCCTATTGCAACTATGACTGCAAGTGCAAGACTCATCCAAATCAAGTCAGACAAGATCTCAGTATAAATGAGGGAGTCACCAAGTTCCACCCTTAGCTGAGGAACAGCTGCTCCAGCAGATGGCCCTACACTCACGCACATACAAAAATGACAACACTAAGTGGATTTGGTAGCTTTAAAAAAAAAAAAAAAAAGCAAATTAAATTGAGAGGAAATAACAGTGGGAGGGGATGGGGAGTGGGGGAGGGTGGGTTTGATCATTTCCTTTTAAAAAAATTTATTTTTATTATTTTCGATCATTGTGATGTGTGTATGTGCATGTGATCATATGCACATGAATTAGGGTGCCTGAGGGCAGAGATGTCAGATCCCCTGGAGCTGGAGTTAGGGCAGTCGTGAGCTGCCCTGACTTGGGTGCTGAGAAGCAAACATGGGTCCTCCAGGAGAGCATAGCGAGTGGGGTAATTCATACACCATCTCTCCAACCCCCTATTTGTTAGTATAACATAAAAACATAAAAAATTAAAACACAACTAAAGTTATTCATCTGTACAGTACTTTCAAGAAATTCAAATTTAAAACAAGAAGCAATTGTTCTATATGTCAGAAAAGAAATGCCCCCCCCCCCCAATGAGGTTCATGGATTGAAGAGTCCCAGAGACTTAGGTGGAGTCTTTTTCATGTAGTCTTCAGTATATGACGCAAGTGTGTAACAGAGCCTAGGCCTTCCACCCTATGAAATAGGAAATATCAGAGTACTTTAAAGGCTATGAATTGAAAGCCAAGAACTTACATAGTACTTGGCAAACGGCGGGAGTTCTTTAAAACAATAGCAATTACTCTTGCAACATTATAGGAGCTCTATGAAGGCACTGTTGCCAGCTCAGCATAGCTGCGAAGGGCCTGCTTCCCTTACCTCCCACAAGAAGACAGACTCATGCTGTGGGCCATTGACTTCTGGGCAGGCAAGGTGGAGAAGTAAACCCCAGACATTAAACAGGTAATATTCGCCTTCATTGCTTTTAATGTTGCTGGGCTAGAACACCTGGCAAATGCCACTGGAGGGAGAAGAGTTGCCTCTGGCTCACCGTTCATGCAAGAGCTCGACTCAGATGTTCACACTGCATCTCAAGGCAGAAACCAGAGACTTAGACTCCTCTTTTTACAAAGATTTATTTTAGTTTTGTGTGTAAGCTCTCTCTTTCTTTGTGCATCTGCGTGTGTGTGCCTGTGTGTGTGTGTGTCTGCCTGTATGTGTGGTCTGTCTGCCTATGTGTGTGTCTGCCTGTGTCTGTATGTGTCGGTGTGTGTGAACATGTGTGCATGTGCATGCACGTGTATGTGTGTGTGTGTGTGTGTGTAGTGTGTGTGTGTAGTGTGTGTGTGTAGAGGCCAGAGGCTTTGGATCTTTTGCAGCTGGAGTTACGGGTGGTTGTGAGCAGGCCGATTCCTGTGTCAGGATCCAAACTCAGGTCCTCTGCAAGAGTGGCATGCCTTCTTAATCACTGAACTGTGTCTCCAGCCCAGTGGTGCCATCCAAATTCAGTGTGCTTCTTCCTATGTCAATGAACTCAGCTAGAAGCTTCCTCACAGACATTCCTACAGTTTTTCCACATCCCCTCGAGTTGACAATCAACATTAACCACAATCAACATTAAAGAACCTTTCTCGTGCCCTCCATTCCTTTTTTGGAAATTTCTATAATGTCTATATGTGTAGCACCCCAGCAGGGAAGAAAAACAAACAGCATTTGGCTTATAGTGACGTGTAGAATAATAGTTTGCAATCTCTACGACATCCCCATGATTATGGACTCTAGATGGGAGCTATTACTCACAGCCAACCCTGCTACGTAAGTTCTGCAGAGTGGAGAAGTCAACAGTTCTGACTCTAATTTCTCTATGTACATAAAGTCAGTCAGCTCATTTGCTCACTAATTCATGCTTAACCGATATTGATGAGTACTTTCTACAGTAGTCTCCCTGTTATCTCAAGACCCCAGCGGACCTTGGGAGTTACCAACCCTGTATTTTCTTATACACACCCACCTGGGTTAAGTACACCTTCTAAGTCAGGCCAATAAAAGCTAAACAACAGTGATAGTGAGACTAGTTATGGCAGCGCACTAGACACGGTTATATCTGGACACAGGCATCTCTAGCTCTCATGTTCAGTCTTACAGAACCTCTACTGATTGCTGTGCATTGAAGTCTGTTTCAGGTAAAACCTTTATGTTCTTTCAGAACTGAAATGTTTCTTGAGTCATCCTTCATCTCACGCTCCATCAGTCATCACTCTATGTGCCAGACCTCTTGGCAACTCACCCCAGCACATGCAGTTTAGGTCCCAGTCAGTGACCCAAGGAGACCTCAACTCATGATTTGGGGTCTCGCTCCTCTCGGGCATCCTCTCCTGAAGATTCCAGGCAACTTCAGCATTTCTGAACTGGGATCTGCTCTTTTCCTTCCTATAAAACCATTGAATTCTCCTTGGGGCTCAGTGTCTATTTGTAGTGTGCCCAAGGCAACTTCTTTTCTTTAATAATGAAGTTGTCCACAGGGTTGTCACTCACTATGTGTAGTTTCTTTTTTTTTTTTTTTTAAAGATTTATTTATTTATTTTTATTATATATACAGATTTCATTATAGATGGTTGTGAGCCACCATGTGGTTGCTGGGAATTGAACTCATGACCTTTGGAAGAGCAGTCAGGGCTCTTAACCTCTGAGCCATCTCTCCAGCCCACTATGTGTAGTTTCATCCCTTCAAAGATCATCCCATACTATTGCCTATTGTCCAATGCCTGCAAACCCTCATCAATACAGGTGTGAGAGGATAGAAAGTCTATTTTCCATAATGACTAAAATTGGATGTTGCACCCAGTAAGTTTTAGCTTTGCTGTAGGACCCTAGGTATTCTGCAACTCCTTCCGGTGTATAGTAGGGTGAGTCAGGAAGTAGCTGGGGAGGCAAGAGAAGGGAGAAACCCAAATGTCTAGGTTCCAACATTTCAACACTGGAAGACATTTAAGCACAGCAATTATACTTAAAATGTACTTCAATGGAAGATCGTGTGCCTGGTTAAGTGTCATCTCAACTCTGCCAACAAAAAAAAAATGAGAGAAAAGAAAGGGGCTAGAGCCATGTGTGGTGGCGCATGCCTTTAATCCCAGCATTCGGAAGGCAGAGACAGGTAGACTGCTGTGAGTTCAAGGCCAGCCTGGTCTACAAAGCAAGTCCAGGATAGCCAAGGCTAAAACAGAGAAACTCTGTCTTGGAAAAAAGAAACAAACAAACAAACAAACAAACAAACAAAAGGGCTGGAGAGATAGCCCAGCAGTGAAGGGCACTGACTGTTCTATAGAGGACATGGGTTTGGTTCCCAGCACTCACATGGCAGCTCACAACCATCTGCAAGTCTGGTTCTAGGGGATCCAACACCATCTTCTGGCCTCTTCTGGTAATGCATGTACATGCTGCACAGACATACATGGGCAAACCATAGGTATAAACTAAAAATGTATCTTTCTAAGGGGGGAAAAAGCAGCAATTAAAGAAGGTTTCAAAGAAGAAATCTGAGTTTGATATGACTAGCCCTCTTGCATAAAATCCTAAGAACATACATAGCTTTGTTCATTTGACATTGTAGCAGAATGGTTAGTGACAGAATTGTGGAGCAGACAAAGCAGCTTTAGGGCACTTTCTCCTGCACTGGGCGTGGCTACACACTTGTGTAGCGTCAGAGTTGTCGCCCAAATTTGAAGTGAAATTCAACTGGATTAAACAAAAGAACGTGTGATCGCTAGTGGTTACTTTCAACTGTTGCCTTCACTGAATTTAGAACAACCCCGGAATACACATGTCTGGGTATGTTCGTAGGTTTTTTGGGGGTGGGGGGTGGGGATTAATTGAAGAGGAAGACCCACCCTGAACATGGATGGCATCCCATGGCTGGGGTCCTGGACTGAATAAAAAATGGGAAAAGGAAAAGCTGAGCTGAGGACCAGCATTCACCCCATTCGGCCTCCTGACAATGAACACGGTGTTACCAGCTGCCTCAAGCTCACGGAGTGGAAGCAGCTCTCGTCATCATATGTTCCTCACCATGGCGTATGAGCGGGAGCGGGGCTGGGACGTTGTCAGACTTGGTAGCAAGCACCTTTACCAACTGAGCCACCTCACCAGCCCATGAGCTTTCTTTTACAGAACTTTGAGAATGGAATTTGTTTGTTTGTTTGTTTGTTTGTTTTTTCGAGACAAGGTCTCTCTGTATTAGTCTTGGCTGTCCTGGGACTCCCTTTGTAGACCAGGCTGGCCTCGAACTCACAGCGATCTGCCTGCCTCTGATTCCCCGAGTGCTGGGATTAAAGGCGTGTGCCACCATGCCCTGTGAGAATGGAATTTTAAATCCACCGTGGACACTCTCCTCGAAGCAGCCGAGTGAGATTTTTATTCTCCCGGCGGCCATTTTGCATTTTGAGGCGCGCAGCTCTGAATTCCCATAAGACAGATGAAAGGAGTCACACTGAAAACTGTAGTCGCCTAAGCAAAACTCCCTCGGGAGCCCTTGAAAGTGACACTGGTGACGATCAAGAAGGGGCTCCTTGACTCAGGTACAGCTCTGAAATGTGTTAAGCTCTGAAAGGATCCCACTGTGCCTGGGACTTACTGCAGTGAGGCAGATAACCGTGAGAACAGCCTCCCCTCCCTCCACGGTCCTCCACCTGTCTCCGCCATCCTGCTGATGGTCGAACAACGTGCATTTTAATCGTGATTAGCTAAATATCTTCATCATAATTTATAGAAAAGGAACGGCTTTTTTTCCCCCTTCATCTTTAAAGGAGAACAAAACTCTGTTTGAAGGCCCTCAGAGCCCAATGCCTAGTCTTTGAAGACAAAGGAATCCATTCTAGCTCATTCTGCAATGAAAGGGTCATATTAAAGACTTGACCATGAGAGGGCTCCGAGATAGGAAGAGATGAAGGCTAGAGGCAGGTAGGGAGGAGAGATAACCTCCCCCATCCCCGAGCTGCCCAGCTGCCAGGGGAAAGGCCACCGCCACAACTGGGCATCATGAGTGACAGCAGCTGAGGCCTGGACACATGTGAGTATAAACTCCTTAACTTTAAGTTGTTTTCCAGGCAAAGCCTCCAGGCCTTTTGCTAATGGACATGAGAAATCAGGTTATCTGATCAATGATTTTTATAAGCTCTAAGGTCCCGGGTACAGAGCTTAGCTTCTTCACACACCTTACAAAAAAGAAAGGATGGGCCTTGAGTTTGTCATTCAACCAACAAGCAATCTATCTCTTTTTTTACCTCTGGCTAATTTCATCCCTGCCACCTGCTTCCTGCCCCTCCCCCCTGACCCCCTGACCCCCACCCCCAATCCCTAGCAGACTGGGGAAGCAGATCTGAGCTTGGAGCTCCTTGCCAATAAGCTGTACCATAAAATCTTTTCTTTTTGCAAAACCCAGGTGCATAGCGCTGGTTTCTATGCACACCAGGCACCAAGCCCTTCTCAATGACGTCAGTCCTGCTCCCAACAAGCTGAGCATCTCAATTATCGTTCTATCAGGGCAGACCCCCATGCAGGGCTAACCATTGATCATCACTGATGGGAGTATGTTAGTTCTCCATTACACACACACACACACACACACACACACACACACACACACACACACTGTTTAAAAAGATGGAGAGGTTCCTTTGAATGAGTCCACGGTACCCAAGTAGCTTTAGGCACTCTGAGAGGCTGAATGAGCATCAAGCTGGGTCATGTCATAAAGCAGAGATGCTCTCCTCCTTACATGAGGGATGGGAAAGAGAGAGAGATATAAAGGGATGGGGGTCACTACTCCCTTCAAGGTCACACCCGTGACCTAACTTTTCCACAAAACTACACCTCTTATCAAAGGTTCCCCCATCATCTCCCACTAGAAGATGAGGACCACCCATTCACGGTCTTTGGTGTAACATTTAAGATCAAAATTACAAGAAGAGAGGAAGAAATAAAAAGTTCCCTAGATATTTTTTGTTGTTGTTGTTCCTAGTAGAAACAAAGCCCAATAATAAAAAGTTATATTAACACGGGGGTGGGGGGGGAGTGGGGAGTAAGTGCACCTCATGTATAGGTGAGAGATAGGCAGGAAATAAGATTTTGGGGAAATGTCGAAACAGTAGCTTTGACTTTAGACTTAAATGCCACGTTCCTCAAAACAAAGGTAGGCTGGAGGCCCGTTTAGGGGAAGCAGTAGAAAGGCACTCTGAACAGGGAGAAGTTTTGTGCAGATTTTTGTTTTTAGACAAAGTATCTGTCTTAGTTGGGGATACTATTGCTGTGATGAAATGCCATCGCCAAGAAAGCAAGTTGGTGAGGAGAGGGTTTATTGGCTTTACACTTCCATATGGTTGTTCATCATCCAAGGAAGGAAGGTCAGAAACTCAAACACGCCAGGAACCTAGAGGCAGGAACCTGGAGGCAGGAGCTGATGCAGAGGCCAACCTGCTTACTGGCTTCCTTCCCATGGCTTGCTCAGCCTGCTTTCTTTAGAACTCAGGACCATCAGCCCAGGGATGGCACCACCCACCATGGGCTGGGCCTGCCTATATTAGTCACTAACTGACCCCTTCTTAACGCGATCCACAAACACATCATTTTTAATGAGAACCTTTCCATTTTCATTTATCCCAAAGATGCCACGTTAATATCACAAAATAAGCCATAAATAAATTTAAAAGTCCCACAGTCCTTACAAACTCAAACACATTGAAAGTCCAAGTCTCTTTAAAATATCCAATCTCTTTTAAAAAGCTCAAAGTATTTCAGCTGTGGGTGGGCTCCTAAAAATATCAAAATTAAGTTTAAATACTTTCTGCAAGAAGAAATAACCAGGGCACAGTCACAAGCTGAACAAAGCAAGACCAAACTCCAACAATGTAAAATAACTCAATGTTCAATTATCTGGGATTTACTCACCATCTCAGGGCTCCTCCAAAGGACTTGAATTCTCCGGCTCTGCCCTCTGTGGCACACACAGCTTGTCTTCTCGGCTTGGGGTGGCTCTACTCCACCGTTGCTGTTCTTGGTGGTCATCCTACGGCACTGGTACCTCTCGCTGCAGCTGGCCTGCACTTTCACCGATAGTGTTTCTTGGTTCTCTCCAGGGATTCCGATCCTGCCACACAGTGCCACGGCCCATGACTCCTTCATGCCTTCAAAACCGGTACCACCTGGGAGACTCTTACACTATCAAGTACGAGGCACAACCCTGCCCTCCTCTGGAACACAGCTTCCGATGCTGGTCTCTTCCTCCCCCACTGACCAGCACAGAGTAACCCAGCAAAGCAACGTTTTCTTTTAGCAGTTCTGGTAGCTTGTTGATCTCAGCTCATTTTTTTTCAGCCCCAGCTAACCAGAACCACAGACTCTTAGTTCAAAATAACCAACGGCCCCAATAGAGACTTTAAGCTCCCATGTGAAACTTTGCAAGCCAGCCACCACCCATCTTCCGCACTGTCCTCCACATGCTTAGGGTCCAAGCTCCTACTCAGCAGCTCAGCAAGCATGGAACACTCAGTGACTTTTCTTACATCAAGTTCTAAAGTGTTTCCACAATCCTTGCCCCCACCTCCACCCCAAACCACATGTACAGGGCTGTCACAGCAAGATTGCACAATCCTGGTACCAACTTGTCTTAGTTAGGGCTCCAATTGCTAGTAGACTCTATGAACAAAACAACATGGAGAGGAAAGGATTTATTTGGCCTATTCTTCCATCTTGCTGCTCATCAGCGGAGGAAGTCTGGACAGGCACTCAAGCAGAGCTGGAACTTGGAGGCAGGAGCTGACGAAGAGCACGGAGGGGTGATGTTCCCTGACTTGCTTCACCTGGCCTGCATAGCTTGCTTTCTTATAAAAGCCAAGACCAACAGCCTTGGGATGGCACCACCCACCACGGGCTGGGCTCTCCCCCATCAATCACTAATTAAGAAAATGACCTACAGGTGGCCTACAGCGTGATCTTATGGAGGCATTTTTGTCAATTGAGGTGCCCTCCTCTCTGGTGACTCTCTAGTTTGTGTTACTATCCAGTACAGTCTCACACTGTATGTAGCCCAGGCTGGCCTGAACTGCTGGGTTTGCATGCATGTGCCGATATGCCTGGTTTGGGCTTTGTTTGTTTGGTTGGTTTTGGGTTTTTGTTTGTTTTTTTGTTTTGTTTTGAGACAAAGTTTCTCTGTGTAATAGCCCTGGCTGTCCTGGACTCACTTTGTAAACCAGGCTGGCCTCAAACTCACAGAGATCCACTTGTCTCTGTGCTGGGATTAAATGTGTGTGCCACCACCACACCCAGCAGTATGCTTGGTTGTAGTGCAGGTTTGAGATGTCACCTTCTCCTTTCATATGAGATTATAGACAGAATCACCATTCTGAGTATAGCAAAGAGGCATCTTTGCAAGTACAGGTGTGTGGTGTGTGTGTGTGTGTGTGTGTGTGTGTGTGTGTGTGTGTGTGAGGTCATTCCTCAATCACTTTCCGCCTTGATTTTTTGAGACAGTGCCTCTTACTTGGACTTGAGGCTCATGGGTTAGGCTAGGCTGGGATCTTGAAGTTTTTAGTCTGGCTCTGTTTCATGCCTGCAGATGCTACGTGGGCTGTGGTAATTCATTCGTGCATAATCTCCCAGTAAGCCACTAACATTTGCCTTCAGTGGGCGCCTATGAGTCATTCTTAATAGTCTGTTTTGTTTTAAAAAAAAAGGGGGGGGGGAATGCAGATTGGCTTCAACTTTATGCCCCAACTCTAATCCTTACAGAAACTTTGCTTAAGTCCATACACAAAACAGCATTCTACACAGCAGTGGTACCAGCTAAGCCCTAGCGAATCCACACACTTAGTGATGAACCTGGTCCTCACTGCTGTGTCCTGTGAGATAAGTGCACATGAACAGATACTGACAGCACTTATTTTTATCCAATCCCAATGGGTGAAGAGAAGGGAGACAGGCTGGCAAGAAGAAGAGGGGGAGGAGAAAGAGGAAGAAGGAGGAGAAGGAAGAGGAGGAGGAGGAGGAGGGGGAGGAGGAGGAGGAGGAGGAGGGGAGGAGGAATCTCCGAGTCATCTTTGAAGATTTCTGGTTGCAGTACTGAAATGTGGCTCCCCAGGGTGGAACGTATCCTTAGCAATGCCCTCGGGGTTCAACCCCCGCTGCCAGGAAAAGGAAACTTCTGGTAATAGCTCAAAATGAAACGAAGACATTATAAATTGGAAAGAAGGGAGCATCCAGGTTGCTCTTCACCAGGAGCTGGTGATTTCATCAGATATGGATGAGGGAAAGGGAAAAGTAAGAAAAGACTGATCTAGTCTCCTCCAAAGATCTGTTTTAGGGCAGAGACATCCAGTTGACACTGTGTAGCAAGTTGTTTCAACAAAATGCCCCCGAGGGCACTGCTCACTAGGCAGCCTGCCTAGGCCCTCTGCCTGTCTCTGAGGAAATCAGTCCCTGATGGCTAACAAGACGCCTTTACAGGCTCCTCTTACATGAGTGTGGAGTCACTAATCTTAATCCCCTCCGTAGAATCTTTTTCAGTGCTTTCCCGTTCTTCCTAAATTCTAACATGGCTTACAAGACCGCGTGTAAGTTACCTGGCTGCCGACTCCCTCTGAGACCTGGCAGCTTGGCAGTGTCACTCTGCATTCTGTACTCTAACCTCATTGTCGCATTGCTCAATTCCTCTAGGAGCCATACCCACCGCCCCACCGCCCCACCGCCCCACCTCACTCACTAACACCTGGTCCCAAGATGCTTAGTCACACACAGGCCTTCCTGTATGTTGAGCCCAGGTCTGTGGCCCCTGGCTTAAAATCAGTCAGCACAGGTTAAGGTACCTTCCTTAACTGCCTGGCTTCCACGCAGTCTCCAGGAAGGCCAGGGCCTGGCCCACTCACTTCTGCATCTGAAGTGTTTAGCACACATTTGGCACAGCATCAATGCAACACTCCAAAGCACCGTTCTCATTAGAGAAGAGAGATCACAGGCCTGTTACACCTACCCATTTCCCGGCCAAAAAGAAAAAAAAAAAAAAAGTAGATGGGGCCTGAGGACCTTGTTTGCCTAGAAATGAGACACATTTTAATGATAAATACACAGACTCCAAAGGGCCATTTTCTGGCGTTTAAAGTCACACCCCATAAGACACGTGATAAAGATGTCTTTTGATCTGCTTGCCGGTTGCCTCTGAAAAGCTTTGATCGTAACCGCTCTTTGACAAAGGATCTGAATCTGTATTGTATAAAGCACTCACCAGACTATTTGTCATCTTCTCTGCCCAGAACAACAAATCCAACACGCGCTTGTAAAGGGCGTGAGAGGACATGAGGAGTGATTTACAGGAACACAACGGAGCCAGTGCTTTCGTGCCCCGCATCTGCAAAGTACTTAAAGAAATCACTGCTTCCTACTACAAGAGAACTTGAAATGTCACCTTCTAAAAGTCCGTAACTATTAGACACAAGGAGAGACAGATCTAGCTCACTGGTTACTCATATTCTGTGTGAGGCAGTGTCTGGCAAGTCCCCCAACGCTCTGCAGGCTCTGGGGCCTTGCAAAGGCTTCACAGCTCACTTTCTCTTCAGCAGGGATTCCTTTCTTCAACTAATATAGACTTAATTAAGGCTCAATTAAGCATGTATTAAGCATATGAGACTCTACATATATTAGTCCATTTTCAGTTGCTACAACAAAATACCTGAAGCTCCGTGTCTTTTTTTTTTTTTTTTTTTTTTAAATAAGGGAGGCTCACAGAGTTAGAGTCTGAAAGTCCTAGAGCAAGCGGCCTTGGTTCAGCTTCTGCTGGGAGTTCCCCTGGCTACTTCACATCATAATGTTGTGTTAGAAGATGGAGGGATGCAGGCGGTGGTGGAGCACACCTTTAATCCCAGCACTCAGGAGGCAGAGGCAAGCAGATCACTAGGGGTTCGAGGTCAGCCTGGTCTACAAAGTGAGTCCAGGACAGTCAAAGCTACACAGAGAAACCCTGTCTTGGAAAACAAACAAAAAAGAAGAAGGAGGAGGAGGAGGAGGAGGGATGAGTGGGTGAGACAAAAAGTCAGGAACTAAGAGAACCATCAGGCTCACCCTTTTATGACGTCTCAGCCTTGAAGGAAATAATGGATATCACATGAGAATTACTTTACTTTCTTCCCGAAGCAACACCTCAATACCCTCAGCAAAGAAACCCGGGACACTGGTCCTCTGGTATGTGAACCCTCCCAGGACACACTGAGACCATAGCACTGCCCCAGTCAGCTCTTTCCTCGACATGTTGTGTTCTAATTTTAGAAAGCTATCGGACTTTCTGGCAAGCATGACCCTTGAAACAGTTATTCTCAATATTTAGCTCAATTTACTTAAGAACCAGTTTGGGTTGTCTTTGAGCTGTCGTATCATCGAAGCTCATATATCAGATGGGACACTAAGAGGTACACACACAGAGGTGATACAAGTAATAAGGCATGGTTACAATAGGGGGGTGGATACTGAGGGAGAGAGAGAGAGAGAGAGAGAGAGAGAGAGAGAGAGAGAGAGAGAGAAGAGAAAACATTGACCAGATATGGATCTGTAACTGTGGGTGACTTTGTAGCAATCGGGAGATAACATTATAGTGTAGTCAGAACTGTACTTAAGGAACATTCTCAGTTGTGCTATGCTATTCACTGAAAACAGGCTTCAAGCACAGATAATGAGGACTGACCCCTCTGAAACATCTTGAACCTCTGTGGAACCCCAGCCATTGCGACTCCGTCTTGTTGCTAGATTTCATCTTAGGCCTATCCTCGAGGTCACCCTAGTTACTGTAAAAACCACAAACTGTTCCAGGAAAAGAGCCACCCTAGGCCTGAGCCAATCAGGGGACAGCAGGAAAGTAACTAACATTCCCAGATGTTAAGCATTTTGAGGTCAGGATCGACCAATCCCCTAGCGCCAACCCAACCTTGCTAAATGTCAACCAGTCCTGTAACTGCCAAACTGGAAACTTCTGTTCTTTGCCATAATCATGATTAAAAACCTTGCCTAATGGGAGTTCGGGACTCTCCTACTAATCCACTGCTTAGGTGAGGTTTGAGAGTCCCCAGGCTCAAGTTTAAATAAAGATCCCTTGTTTTTGCCTATGGCTTGGGCCTCCTGGTGGTCTTTGGGGATCTAGAGATCTGGGCATAACACCTCCAGGCTAAGGCTGCTAAAGGTCTAGATTGGAAAGTGATATAAGATGGAGGAACAAGGTTTCACATAGTTAAGAATTCCAATTTCACGACACCCAACCAAGGGCTTCTTCCATTGTATGTACTTTCCTCGTTGAAACAAACCTAGGTCACTACAGTTAAAAATGAACAGGCATCTTGTACATGCCCAGACACACACACCACACACACACACACACACACACACACACACACACACACACACACAAACAGGCACATGATGAGATCCCTTCTTGCTCTGAAAAACGTGTCCCACTTGGATCATAAACTATCTCTGAAACACCACGGAGGGTCTCCTCCAACAGCAATCAAATTAGTGAAGACTTAAAATGCTCCAAACATTTGTGTCGAGAGCTGGACATTTGGCACTGGTAAACTATGACTTCTAGTCGCTTGCCTTGGCTGCTGGAACGTCACGAGAGTCTTACACAGTTCATGATAAGACTGCACTAACAGGAGGTCAGGATGCTTGGGAATTTGGGATTACGTGGGACAGGAATGGAGAAGGGCTAAAAAACATTGCTGAGCTCGAGTGTTGACCCTCGAGGGACACACAACAGTTCACCGCCCTCTGTTGTTTGCGGATGGTCTTCCCGCAGATGTGGGTATATAGATGAGCTCAGAGGAGGCCATTGGGAATCCAGGTGTAGGGAGGTACCAGAGGCATTGGGAATTTAATACTGTGATTCTGAGCAATGGTTTAATTCTCAGCAATTCCACACTCTATCTCCAAGAAAGAGAAGCAACGCCCAGCCCCAGGGAAGACTCCTGGGAAAACGTAGTCCGAAGTCCAGCAGTTGCCTGAGCAATCTAGTGTTTGGGGAAAAAAAAAAAAAAGTCCAGTTCTTGAAAAATTGCTAGGAGATAAAATGTGATTGTAATTCAAGGCCAGCATGGAGCCTTTGTAGCAGAAAGTCACCTTTGCTAAAAGTGACCGGGAAATGGCAATGGCAGGCAAGCCTGTGCAGATATATTTTATCTTGGTGAGCAAGGGAAGTGTCCACTACACACGATCCTTGGTTAACATTGTTATTTGAAAGTTGGGTAATTTATATTTTAAGATTTAAACAACCCATCAGTATTTATATGTCCAAGGCATAAAGTGATTTTATCTAGCGTCCCAGTTGAGGTGTATTTTAGGTGCCCACTCTCCATGTACCCTTCTACACGCATAATTTCCTTTTCACTTCCAAGCTCCAAACTTCACCCTTCAATCTGCTACCATAAATGGATTGTTGGCCCTGCGGCTTATTGCTTCCAGCACTTTCACATTCTTCTTTCTCCCTGACACTCCCTTCCCCACTGCTGTTCTGAAGGCCTAATGGACCATCCCATAATGCTTTTGCCCCACCCAGAAGCAGAGCTGCCTTCTGCCTTAATCCATTTCTGACCCAGACTCATCTCTGGTCTTGGGCCATCTTGTGCGACGCCTGGCTGTACAGGCTGGCTCTAGGAATGTTGAAATCACAGGTTAACAAAAGAACGTTACTTTCTCAAGACCTTGTATGCGTTCTTCGTGCGGGTCGGGGGCTGGGGGGGGAGGGGGGGGGGGGGGGCAGGGAGCGTGAACAACAAGGACTTAGAGCACTGGTTCTCAACCTTCCTAATGCTGCGACCCTTTAACACAGTTTCTCGTGTGTGGTGAGCATAAGATTTTCCCCAGCATAAAATTTTTTGTTGCTGCTTCATGACTGTATATTTGCTACTGTTATGAACCGTAATGTAAAAAATCCATGTTTTTGAACTCTGATGCCCCATATTTGATCACATCCCCTGGATGGGGAGACCTGGTGGCACTCAGAGGAAGGATAGCAGGCTACCAAGAAGAGACTTGATACCCTATGAGCATATACAGGAGGAGGAGGTCCTCCTCAGTCACAATCGTAGGGGAGGGGAGTAGGGGTAAAGCAGGAGGGAGGGAGCAATGGGAGGATACAAAGGATGGGATAACAATTTAGATGTAATATGAATAAATTAATAAAATACATTTTAAAAAACCATGTTTTCTGATGGTCTTAGGCAACCCCTGTGAGAGGGTCATTCAATTCCTGCAGGGGTCGCGATCTACAGGTTGAAAACAGGTAACTTAGAGGCTATTTTTGCTTTAAAAAAAAAAGCCTCTTCCCCACCCAGCCTTAGAATGCCCAGAAGATAATTAAAAGCATAAAACTTTGACATCCCTGGCTCTATTTTGCATAGGTCACCTTTGCTTAGAGTTGTTCTCTTCTGGAGTCACCTCAGATTTCAGTAGATCTTATGACAATAGTCACATCTACTAGTGAAGAAGTGATGGCTTTCTTGTTGCCACAATGCCCTGTCTAACCAATGCTGAGATTAATGATCAATGGAACCATCATTTGGCTAAGACTTATTATGTGTAATTTTTTTTTCACCACCCTTTGTCCTGTTCTTCTATAACCTGGGAGCTTCTTAGGTCAGTGTTCCTGGGGACAGAGCTAAGGCTGCCAGTCTCTTTATTCTTGCTGGCAATAGCTATACTGATTAAGTTTCTTTGCTGTTTCTCACCATTTCTTTTTCCATTTGTCTGGATCTCTTTGTTGGCGCTATTCCTTCCTCCTAGAGTCAGATCTCTATTGCAAGATTCCAACAGCTCTAGGGTCCTGTAGCTGAAAGGTTAATGCTGGGAGGAGAGGGACTCTCCAAACCACCCTTGCCCTCACCTGTTCATGGGGATTCCCATGTGTTGATTAGAATACCTAAGTTCAAGTCTGGCTCATTCATACTTGCAACTGAACTTACCTTGAATTTCTTGGTTCCTCTGAGTCTGAGCTTTTTTATCTACAAGACAGATGTGAGTGCTACCTTGCAGGGTTTGCAGTAAGATCACAGAGTTGATGGGCACTCACATTTTAAATTGTAATAACCAGTTTATGCCAGTTTTGAAGGAGATTATTAAGCATGCCAGGATCTGGGAAGATTCCAGGCAGAGGAAGTGCTAATCTGAGCTCCTTATATTGACATGGTTGCTGACCAACCCTACCATACCTAGCAGCCAAAAGTGGGGAGAGCAGGCCGGGGCTCATTTCCCAAAGCCAGTATACTGTCCTAATTGGCAGTAAACTTTTTTATTTAAAGACCTAACTAAATCTCTTAGGGTGTATGAGAAGGCCCAGTTTTCTTTGCTTTTGTTTTTCCATACACCTCTTGATTGGACCAATAAGCTTGAAGGTCGAAAGGCCTGCTGAGAATCCTGTTTTCTTGGAAGCCTTTAAGAGTCCAGGCACTATTCCCTGGAAAATATGAGGTTCTTGGGGATTTTTTAGAAGCTTAAACTTTTCCATCAGAGTTAAAATATCTAGAAACCCGTTCCTGGGAAGCATCGTCAACACCTTCTTAATTGGCCCAGTTGGCATCATCTCAAGGCTGTGGTTTCTAATTCAGATCCTGGCATGATACCAAGCCCTCCTCCACTGATGAGAGTCTCCTTCTGCGGGTGGAAGATAAGCAGGGGACCTCCAGCCTGTGTTACAGAGTTGGAGAGAAATAAAAGGGGCCTGGCTGTGGGGCGTTGCATAAATCTTGCTTACATTGCTTTTAGGAAGTGCATTTCTCTCCAGGAAATCTTCACCCTCTAGGGAAATTCCTCCTCCCCCCCTTTGCTTACATCTCCATAGTGTGAGAGCAAGACACAAGACAAAGATTCTTCTTTGTTCTGGGTCCAAAAGGTCAAGTCTGAAGGCTAGGAAGCTTCTGGGTTTGCATCCAGATGGGTGAAAGCTTGAACAGCAGAACTGAGGAAGAAGGGACTAACAGACACACAGACACACAGATGCGCGCGCGCGCGCACACACACACACACACACACACACACACACACACACCCCTACGCAGGCACATCTCTTAGGCGCATCTCTTAGAAAGCAAAGTTGCTCCCCTCCTTGGGGTTGTAACCGGTGCAGGTATTACGAGGGACCACCCTTTTGGAGTTTTCCTTTGCTTCTCCCTCCTCAAGCCTTTTTCATCTCCCTCTCTCTCCCAGCTTTCTCACATCCTTTTCCTTTTTACAGGGCATTCTAAATTCTGAGGAAAAGTCCCACGAAGATGGGTAAGATGCTAACAGTTAAATTTTCCTTCAGAGTCATAGAAACATATTCTTTGTGCCTCTGTCTCAACTCACGCAAAGCACAACAATTCTGAAGGAAAGCTGCAAGGGCCAGCCCCAGGGGTTACAAACTGAGCACAAGAGGACATGGATCCTACCCAGTGCCATCTTCTCTCCCTGCATAACCATCCGTGGGCCTGAGCCCCTATGTTGGAGGATTAAGGCAGTAGCCCTTCTGTATTCCAAAGCTTGTGGGTCTTGAATGAACTTGAATCTTTCTGCCTGACGCTACCTTCCATTGAGACATACCCCACCTTAAGAGCATGGGAACCCCAGAACTTTAACTCTTGGAAAATCTTGCTCTGTCTGCCCTTTGAACCCCATACATACACAAGTCCCCACCCTCAGTATGTGCTAGTGAGATCATCTGTTCACATGAGATCATGTTAATGTTGTCTGAGCCGTGGAATTGAGCAGCCGAAAAGAGAAAGTAGCAGAGTCAACTGACTTCTTCTCTCAAAAAGATTCAGCCCTTGAGATGGACAACAGTGACAGCCCTTGTTCACAGCATGGAAGAAATCCCTAGAGAGAAGAAAACTCATTTTAAAAATTTTTATGAAGTGTCGGGGGCCGTTCGGAGCAGTGCCGCACCTAGAAAATGGCGCCTC
>OU015756.1:59881561-59959310 GCA_907169655.1 Acomys percivali
AAGAAGAAGAAGAAGAAGAAGAAGAAGAAGAAGAAGAAGAAGAAGAAGAAGAAGAAGAAGAAGAAGAAGAAGAGGAAGAAGAGGAGTCATTAAAAGAGGAAAAAAAACTACTTTGAGAGCTCAGCCTCATACTCGGAACTCAAGTTCTCAGTCACCATTCCTGGCACGTGCTGTGTGTGTTATGATTCTAGCAGGAAAAAGAAGAGAGAGGGCTGGGTCAATTTCAATCTAGAGGCGCCAGCAACTGTTCTGACAGAAAGCAAAAGGCAAACAAGCCTCCTCCATCCTCGAGTCCTACCTCCCCTCTCTCTTCCATTCTGTCCTCCTCCCTCAGCAAATCCTTTCCTCTCCTTCCCCTGTTGTTAGTCAGCTTTCCGTTGTGGTAAGGAAACACCCAAGTCAGACAGTTTGAAAAGAAGAAAGAATTCTTTTGGTTCATAGTTTCAGAGGTTCAGGCTGGGCTTGCCTCATGCCCTCACTGTTGGCCTGTGGGGGAACAGCACATCATCACAGGACCACAGGTTGGAGGAGTGGCTAAGGAATGAGAGGAAGGGAGTGGGGAGGGGTCTCAATATCCACTTAAAGGGCCCCTACAGTAGCCTACTCCTTCCTCCCACCAGGCTCTTCTTCCAAAACCTTCTGCCCCGCCCCCCATCACTGGGTACAGCAGGTTGTAGCTATTAACATGTAGACCTTGAAGGTCATTGACCATCCAAACGATGATATCCCAAAGCAATTATCCAAAGCTTTAGCAAGGCTGAACTTCATGGAGAATAGAAATTTCCTAAAGCTTTTTTTTTTTTTTAATCTTTGAAAAAAAATAACTTCAATTTTAGTTTATTAACTCATTTTATAAAATATGCAAAACATACAGCTTAGCATTTTAAACCATTTCTAAGTAAAGCACACTCACATTGCTGAGTAAATGCCGTCTGTCCCCCAGAAACTTCTTCACAGTGCAAAGGAGAGGCTGGAGAATGGCTCACTGTTAAAAAAAAAATACATCCACTATTCTAAGAGCATATATAGGGGGAGGAGGTCTCCCTCAATCACAGACATAGGGGAGGGGAGAAGGGGGGAAGTGGGAGGGAGGGAGGAATAGGAGGAAACAAGGGAAGGGCTAACAATCTAGACCTAATATGAATAAATTAATAAAAAAAACAAAACAAAAAATACATCCACATTGACATCTCCCATCAACTAGTATCCTCAAACTCCCCTATTTTAGATTTTTTCAATTTTATGTGTTTGAGTGTTTGCCCATGTATGTGTATGTAAGCATACAACATGCATGCAGTGCCTGGGGAGGACAGAAGATGACATTCTATCTCCTAGAATTGGAGTTACAGATGGTTGTGAGCTACCATGTGGGTACTAGGAAGCAAATCCAGGTCTTCTGCAAGAGCAGCACATGTTCCTAGCTGCTGAGCTCCCTGATTTTTTTTTTTTTTTTTTTTTTTTTTTTTTGTGACCCAGTGCCTGCCAGGCATTGAGCTAGCCACTCCATAGATGTTCTCACTTAGTCTTTAAATAGATACTATTATTATCTTTATTTCTCAGATGAGAAAATGGAAGCCTAGAAAAAGTAGAAAGCTTGCTAGATCACACCAATGCCAGGTGCTGGAGTCAGTATTCCAATCCAGTGGGTCTGTACAGTGATCCTGGGACTATTAGAAGACCATTACAGGGGCTGGAGAGATGGCTGAATAGTTAAGAGCTCTTCTAGAGGACCTGGGTTCAATTCCCAACACCTACATGGCAGCTTACAACTTTCTGTAACTCCAGATCTAGGAAATAACACTTACTCACACAGACATACATGTAGGTAAAGCACCAATGCACATAAAATAACAACAAATCATTTAAAAAGTTTTAAAGAACACTACATAAAAATTGCAACTTATAGCCTGATGCAATGGCTTGGATCTCTGTGAGTTCAAGGCCAGCCTGGTCTACAGAGTGAGTCCAAGACAGCCAAGGTTATATAGAGAAACTCTGTCTTGAAAAAACAAAAAACAAAAAACAAAAACAGATTTGCAATTTATGTCATATGAAACTACCCTGAAGGAACAGGATACTGGATGCTTCTGTCTCATTTACAAACGTCTACTTCATTACTTTCAATTTAAATGTTTAAGAAAAAGACTTATTGAATGCTGGGGCACTTCTCCATAAATGGTTAAATGACAAACATACATAGCCTCTCTTAGGCAGAACTGTAGAAAGATGGCCTGTTTTGTCTTCAGCAGAGACTTGAAGAGCAAGTAACATTGTATCCCTTAGATTTCTGCTCTTTCAGTAGGTTTTTCTAAGTATCAGCTTTAAACAGACAAACAAAGAACTATTTTTGTCTCCGTCTTTCTCTCTTACACAAAGAGGCTCCCACAACTGAGTTGTAACAACACATCCCTGGAATATTGCTGCAAGCTCAAGGCCCCTGCAATTCTATGACATGTGATGTCCACAGAGGGTTCTGGAAAGAGTCACGGAGGGTTGGGCTGCTCTGCCTGTTTTCCTCAGCTGTAGAGCATTTCACTCTCAAGGCAGTCAAGAAACCCCAACCTCGCTGCAAGCAACCAACCCTCTTTCAGGCCAATTACACAGTTGTTCATCTAAGAAATGAGTAAAGACCTCATAAAGGACAGCAATAAAAAAAATAACACCAGTTATTCTGTGAATTGGCTTTCTGAAGCTTGTTGAAAATTTTGGTCACAAATAATCTCTGGCTTCTTTGCCTTAAAAAAAAAAAATCTCAGGCAGATTGTTGATCTCATATAACAAATAAACACTGTGGAATGTATAAGATTGGGGGTAACTGGCACTTCCAAGGCTTCCTTAGCCGGAAACCCTCATGCGCAGATTAATAGCTATGCCATGCTAAAGGCATCCAATATGGCCAAAGCCCAAGATGATGGTCAGGTGACCTGAATATGGCTCCGGTTCTCCATAAGACCAGAGTAAATACTGGCTGAGATGATTTTCTTGCCTAACTTTCTGCATGTATGCATTTTCCTGTTGAAAACCGGCCCCCAGCATGCCAGCCTGTTGAAGTGTCCTGCGTATATCACATTTTTCCCAAATTGGAGAGACCCTACCACCATTGTCTACAGATGATTCCTAGTCTCTCCCAAATCTGCTTTCCTGAGTGTTGAGTACCCAGGCTTTGGATCACACCATCCTGAATCTCTAATTCCTCCTAAGCCTTTGCTGGTCTCAGGTTTAGTCAGTTCTCCGTAACAAAGATGCTGCAGAGCAGCGTTGGTAAGACCCGTTTGGCAGAACAGTGTCTTTCTGAGCCTCATCTTGGATCAGAGACCAGACAGGGGCTGCACAGAAGCCCGTTCAGCCCCCTGAAAGTCAAGAGGCCTGTGTCCCATCTCTGAACACCCACACCAGTCACTCCAGCGTTCTTCCTTCGCACTGGACACCTCTTCTTGGGTACAGATCTGTGCCCGCACGTGGAATAGATCACGAGGCCACTTGCGTTTGGCTTTCCAGCTCTGTTTGCTATGAGGGTTAGACATGGTGGAACCATTGTCATCTCGGTCCTCACCCCTGGCCCCAGGGCTGCTCAATAAACATTGAGTGGTGGTGACACGTATTCAGTTCCCAGCCTCTTAAGATTGGGGCGGGGGACAATGCGCCAGAGGATGTGTGAAGCCACAAGCCAAACATGCAGTCATTTTCCTAAAGAGTCAGTTTCACAGTAAAGTAGGCTGTTCTAAGAACACTTCTTATATAGACACTTCAAAGTGTACTCAAACATAAGATTTATAGGACTCTTTCAAGACAAGAAATTACTTCAAGAATATTAGTGTGATTACATAGTTAATTTCCCTTTTCCTTTTTCAACAAGGCTTGACTGAGCACGCTCTACGTGCCAGGCATGCAGTAGACACTAGGCCTGGAGAAGACAACTGTGAAGTAGACAGACGTGATGCCCGCCTTTGTGGGGTTTACAGTCTAGCACAGATGTCAGCAAACCTATTAGGTGAAATCCCAGACAATAAGTGTTGTGGCTTTGCAAGCCAACCCTTCCTAATGGTGCTATTCAGTCCTGCTGCCTTGCCGCAACACAGCCACAGGCAGACAGAATGCTACAAGCAAACAGGCATGTTTCAATAAGAACTTTATTACAGAACGGGCAAAGGCACAGTAAGGCGGTGGTTACAGGGGGACAGGGTCTGAGAAGGCACTCGCCAAGCCGTGAGTGAGTCTAGTGATCTAATGTGCAGTGTGAGGGTTCAGAATGATATCGGAGTCTATGCTGGAAACTTGTTACGAGAGCAGTCTTTAATGTAGTCTTGTCACATACCCATATATTAGAGGTTGGTCTGGTGCTGTGTATTTTAATGCTAATTACTGGCTCCCAAGATCTGGTCCCTGCTCAGAGGAGCGCAGTCTCACGTATACCTGTTCTTGTTGTGCAAACCTTGCTGCACCTAATTTAAAGTTGATTGGTTAATTTTTTAAAAAAATGCTGAAGCTTGGGATTTGGCAGAAGAAAGGGGAATAGAGTTTGAGGTTCCGAGGCTGGAGGTCGAGGGACTGGAGGAGGGGGGTGCAGGAGACAGGGAGAATGGACGGAGTCCAGAGAAGATAATAACTCAAGTACCTGGGACCTTGGATGAGATAAATTGATAGTGGGGTAATAGGTTAGTTATTATGTTCATCTCGGTGCTTAAGTTTGAATGAACAACAGTCTCAACATGTGGTTATTTGGGGGAAATTATTGGTTAATGAGTAAATAAGGACTTACTAAATATATGACTGAATATCAATTATTAATATTCATCAACACCCATACAATGAGAGATTTGGCTATATTAACTTGCTTGACCGTAGTAAATGCTTTGCTGTGGATTTGTATGCTAAAATGTATTTACTCTATCACACGCTTCCACTATTACAGGCCTCCGGTTCAAAGTAATGGCGCCAACCAGTAAGGGGGTAGAAACTACAAATCCGAGGTTTGAAGTGAACTTGCCTCTCTTCATAAATTAATCGCCACAGACCTTTTATTCTAGTGACAGCTACCATCCACACGCAAGCTTGGCTTGCAAGTATGACTGAGAGCTGGCTCCGTGACTTACTGCCCAGGTGTCAGCTGAGAGGCACTTGGGGATCCGAAAAATTAACTAGTGGGGCCTGGTCTGAGGTAACGGTAGCAACAAGACAGCAGCAGCAGCAGCTGTGAGAGAGAGGAAGGCATCTTCTGAGCACAGGGCACATGATGGGCACAGCTTGGCTGCACAGCCCACAATTTTCCCTGTGACATCTATACAAATAGTAATGCTCCAGTCAACAGGAGGACAGCAACTACTGATGCCCATGTAGAAAGTTCCCCAGTAAATTATATGTGTTCAGAAGTACACATTGCAGTAAAGGACACTAGGACACCTGTAACCCCCAGGACTCTCTGAGCTGAGGCAGGAGGATCACAACTTTACCACTAGTCTGAGCTATATAGTGAGACTATGTCAGTTATTTTCAACCATTTAGGACATCTATTTTTGAAAAACCCGATGGCACATTAAAAAAAAAAAAACCCACACATTTCTAAGGGTTTTGAAATAGAATTTAAATGTGAAGATAGTCCTATTTGACAAAATGAAACTAACTTCATGCAGAGTGCCAGATGACCTGGCACATATGGACTAAAACAACCTTCAAATTAATTTCCCTTGTGCCTGAAGATACGGCCACTGAGAACATGAAAAGACATCTTAAATTATATAAAAACCACGAAGACCCCCAAGTTACACAAGTCTCAGAATCTATCAGAAAACATAACTCATATTGAAATATTTGAAGTTGAATTGTAAGAAAAGATAAATCTTTTTTAAAAATAGTACCACACATGTGACCTCTATCTAAATTTACGAAAATTCGTATTTCAAGCAATTTTTTCAGAACTGTGTCCCAACATCCTCAGCCTATGGAATCATGATAGTTGTTCCAGCATCAACCATATTGGGATTTTATTAGCAAAGTTAAATTTATCTGAAAGTGTTCGATTTTCCCTTTGCCAAAAGCAAACTGGCATTGCTTTCAATGACATCAATTGAAAATGAATTTACTAAAAGCACAAACTTGACCATTTGAATGAATAAGCAAAAACACCAAGCTTGAAACAGCATATAATTTATCACGTCAACACAACCCTGTATTGTTTATTACACAAAGTTATAACCTCAAAATACTTCTTTTCCTTTTAAAGATTTGTACTTATTTAATGTTATTACTCTTATTAACTTTTGATAGTAAAGCATTTTTTGCTATGACAATCTTTACAGCTTAATAAATGCCCATTTCCCCTCTGATTTTCGAGCAAAGACCTGTGGTTTTTGCATTAGGCCTTGCAAAGTATGTAGTTAGCAAGTGTAGGAATTAGAACAGGCTGTCCTAGGGAATGGGAAGGCCTAAAGTGAGGAGGGGACTGGAGGTGAAACTGATTGGGTGACACTTGCCTGGCCCATGCAAGGCCTTGGGTTTGAGCTCCAGTGTGTAAAACAAGAAATCCTCATCGAAAAAGATGGAGTTTCCTTTCCAGAGTGATGGCTCTCAGAGTGGAGTCCCTGAGTCCCCAAGTCCATGTCACCTGATGTCTCTGTCGGTCTGTAACAGAAGACCCTCACTGGGTGCCTTCAACACCAAGCACTTCTCACAGTTCCGGAGGCCGGAAAGTCCAAGGTCAAGGCAGAGCCTATGCCTGGACACTGCTCTCTTCCTCATCATAGATGGTGTCTACTTTCTTCATCCTCATACGGATTTGTTTTTATTATTTTTAAGTGTGCATATGCCCCAGGAGGCCAGGGGTATCTGATCTCTTAGAGATGGAGTATTAGATGCCTGGTGTGGGTGCTGGGAACTGAACTCACATCCTCTCCAAGTACTCTTGGCTACTGAGCCATCTCTCCAACATCTCTAGGACGTCTTCTTTGGCACTACTCCCAGAAGGGCAGTGATCTTGTGAGCTATCGTGTCTCAAAGGGCTTCCCTCATACAATGACTATATATTGAAGACAAATTAATGGAGGCTCAGTCAAAAACATACAGCCAGCCTGGGATAGGTGTCAACATGTGAGTTTGGTGGGGACCCAGGCATGTAGACTGTAGTCCCCGGATCCTACTAGAATTTCAGGTTTCCAACCCCGGCCAAATATATGGGGATAGAGACAGCGGCAGTCTGATTAGTCTCCTAGGCAATTCTAAAGCCTGTTCAAGTCTGAGAGCCTGGGAGCAAGGATGTACAGTGCACAGGGGAATAAAGTAGAGGGACTAAGAATGTAATAGTTCTCACACAGGCTATGAAACTCGGAAGGCCCCACCATCTTCCTGACTGCAGCTCCTACTGTTCTGTGCTGAAGCCACCCAAACATCCTCATGCCCATCAACATGCGAGGTGCTCTTCCACCTGCCTCAGGGCCTTTGCACTATCCTCTCTTCACAGAAGGTCTTCCCCAGCTCTGCTGCATTCTTTGGGCCTCTATTCAGCAATACTTGCCTAGTAAGGCCTGCCCTAGCCATCCTGTTTAAAACTGCCACACACACACACACACACTTACACACTGACATGCACTAACACACACACATGTATGCATATACGTACGCTCACACACAAATATTTATAACATGTATATGCACTTATACATGCATATACATTCACACACACACACACTTGAATATTACATATGCATACAAATACACTTGCACATATACACATCAAGTCATAATCCATCCTGTTGGTTTTTTTCCTTTCTTTCTATGCTAATTGTGTCTTCCCTATTTGCTAACCAGATGCTGCTCTATGAAGTGGTATCCCTAGGGATAAGATGCTGGGATACAGGGACATTTGAAAAAATATCTACTGAATGAAGACAGATGAAAGATGCCTTTATCAAACACGTACACAACAATAATTAATAAGAAAGGATGTCCCCCCCACCCCTACCCTGTTAGGTTAATAAAGTTTCTAGCACTTGTTCTTAACCTCGGGCTATGATTTGGGTTTGCTCTTTGAGGTACAGACTGTAAGAGATCTGGGAAGGGGAAAGCCACACATCCGTCCCCCAAGTCTTCTGGCCAATAGACTGAGGGAGGATATTGAAGGTGTGTATAGTGCAGGCCAGGCGGTTAGGAGAAGTGTCCTCTCCACGTTCCTCATCTCATTTGCCTGTAACCATGGAAACATGGTGATGAGGCACAAGGTGGAAACAGCCTGGATGCCTGGGCCAGTACTTGGAAGGAGGCTTGCTTCCGCTTCTATGGACGTCTTCACTGTGATAGACCCTTAACGCTGGGGCTGTCTTTGTTACTGAACCATGTTCACCTCATTCACCTACAGACCCTAACTAGCACCCATTGCCAGTGATCGATTAGGGAAGAAACTTAGAGACATTCAGTCTTCTGAATAATTCTTCCATAGGAAGCACTTGGTACAATGAATGGCGTGCCAGCACCTTGTTCACGAGTGGAGGTTTATACGAGTACTGCCTAGGCAGTGACCCACGCAGAAACTACAGAGACTGGCATGAGCTCAGACTATCCAGCTAGAAGACAGGATACACAAGTGTGCGCCGTGACACCTTTCTGCTGAGGTTTGAACTTCAGCCACCCCCTCCCCTTTGACCCTTAAACAAGTACATTTTACCATCCTTTGCTGTGTGTTTAGCTAAGGATGATTATTACATTAGCTACCTCCTGATCTTGCTTGAAGATCAGATGACACAACATACAGAAAGTCCCAGGTCAGGGCCTGACCCTATGATGCCTTCCTTAGATGTTATCTGCTGCTGCTGTTATTATTATTATTATTATTATTATTATTATTATTATTATTATTATTATTATTATATAATTCAGTGGGCAGAAGCTGAGTGGACAGAAAGGAAGAACATATTTTCCCGTGATTAGCGCTCCATATACAACCCTCCTGGCCTAGAGGTGACCATCTTGGAGGGCTACGTCAAGGATGATGGGAAAAAGGAAAGAATCTGCATCCTCTGTATCTTGCAGACAGTCAATGCTGACAGCCCACATACCCGACCAACTCCTTGGACATAATTAAAACCGTAACCATAGTAATAGTGCTAAGCACCCCTAATATAAACTCATCGACTCTACACCACTCTGTGCGCAAGGCACTGTTCCTACCCCGCCTCTACACATGATGGAAGCGTACAGGGGAGTGAAATCACTCTTCCAGGGCCATGGAGGTGATGAGCAATGCAACAGGGCATCAGGCCCCGCAGTAAGATACAAATCTGGGGCCCAGCAGTGAGACAGGTCTGAAGCGCAGCTCCACCCTCACATTCACAGCTTCCTCTGCGAAGTCATTACTTCTTTGTCTCTGACGTTGTGACAAGTAATATTTCTACTAATACCAACGTTACTATTATTCTGAATACAATCCAGCCCCTGAAGGAGGGGGTTGGAGATTGATTCGGATAATGTTCCTGCACCGGCTAAGCGGATGCTCAGTAAATGGTGGCTGTGTCCTGGTGACATCCCATGTGACCGCCTCAGTGCCTGAAATAGGGTGTTGGCATGGCCCAACATTCCGTGCGCCTCTTCTGCTCTCCCCTAGGATTTGCTGTGGGACCTCAATAGCATGATAGACAGCCTTCTGCCCCTATAACAAACCACAGGCAGAGCGAAGAGGCTTCGTACGGCTCTCAGTTTTGGCCCATTATCCGAGAGACCCTTTGTTGTTAGGCCTTGGGTTGAGGGGTTTCTGGTTTGCAGTGGAGGCATATAGAGAGCAGAGCAAACTATTCACCCCATGGCTAGGAAGCAAACGGAGAAAAGAAAAAAAGTGGGGATTGAAGAGACCCCTCAGGTGGTAAATTGCTTGCCTTGCAAACATAAGGACCAAAATTTGATGTCAGAATCCACTTGGGGAATTAAAAACAAAAACAAAAACAAAAACAAAAAACAACAACTGGGACATGATAGTAAATACTTGTAACCCCAGGGATGGAGAGCAGGAACAAGGGGTGTACCTTAGGGTTTCTTGGCCAGATAGCTTAGGCTACTTGTCCGGCTCTAGGCCAATGAAAGATCCTGTCTCTAAACAAAACCAAAAATAGTGGATGGTCCCTGAGAAATAATACTTAAGGTGTACACACACACACACACAGACACACACACACACACACACACACACACACACACACACACACACACACACACACACGGTCCTCAAGGACCATGAAGGGGGGGGTGGCATGTAACATCCAAATGGCAGGGCTAGCTGAAGGCAGCCTCTCTGCAACTCCTCAGGACACATAGCAGCTGGCAGGCTCAGCCTGTGCAGGCTTTTTGTCAGAAGGCCCAGTTCTTATCTCCACCCTCAGAACCCTGCCAAGCCTTTCCTCTCCGGGTTAGGCCACCCTGACCTCCATCTGTGGGTAAAAGAGAAGGGCGCTGGCAATTCAAGAAGCTATTGGACGCCAGGACTTCTGCTCCTCAAGACGATGACGAGGAAGCCAAGCAAGCTGGCGGGGTGTTTCTGAATCATCTTCAGCGCTCCACACAGCGGTGGCAACTGAGTCCGTTTTATTGTTCAGATTCCAATCCTTTGAACACTTGCAAGCTACAGTGTAGGGGGGTGGGTGGGGGAGGGGCAGGATGTCCCTTGTCCTGCCATGGGATTAGGTCTGAGAGTTGGTCTCGCCATGTCAAAGAGCAACATCTGGCAAAAGGGATTTAAAGGTCACATTGGCTTTTATCAGGGGGAATTTCTAAGTGGTGTCTCCATAGAAAAAGTTCCAGTGAGTGAAGTAGAGGCAGGCCGCAGCTTTGGGAGAGAAACACAGGTCAGGGTTAAGAAGGGGACTGACACTCAAAGTCACCTTTCCTATAGGTAAAACAGGGTCATGATAGACTGACTCTGCCTCTCTGTCACCATTCGTCCCCATATGTTGGGGAAACTGACTTCTTACAGAGTTCAACTTGATCACCCGGCGCCATTCAGGTTTGGTCTGATTTGGAGGGTTAGAATACAGGAGGTCAGTCTCTTGACGACCCGCTTTGCGGTGATGTGGATGTAGATGATGCAGTGGCAGCTTGGAGACTCCAATCTCTCTCTCTCTCTCTCTCTCTCTCTCTCTCTCTCTCTCTCTCTCTCAAGTGGGAACCTCAGAAGATGTAGGGGCAGTGGCTAACCAAGCAAACAGCATATCCTGGGGAAACGACGCTCCGTGCAAACATCATTTTCCGGACCGTCTGTATCCTCCAGAGAGGTTCCTCAGCATGCTGTTTCTCTTCCAATCTGCCTATCTCTGTTTCTTCCTGGCCTTTCTCTTCCTTAACACCCTTCTCCTTCTTCCCCCTTGCTCATCTGGAATGTTTTTCTATTGGTTGTGTCTTGATATTTCCTGTTATAATTTAACAGAGAGGCCAATGTTCCTCTCCACCCCCCAAACAGATAGCCAGATCTAATAAAACAACTAATGCCCAGTTCATCTAAATTTTGACAAAACAATAAATATTTGAGACATGTGTCAAAAAGTAATTTCTTGTTTATCCAAAACGGAAATCAACCGGGGAATTTGATAGACTCTGATAGCGTGGTTCCCTAGCTCAAGGCAGCTCTGCATAGGCCTCAAATGTTTTCTTGTGGTTCTTCAAAAATAAAATGCTCTATGATAAATTTTGAAATCCTCTCACCGTATGATGAACAGCATTTCCCGAATGTTCCAGAGAGTTTTGGGCCTCTTGAATGTGCATGACACCCATGCCTGGGTCTGCAAGGAGCTCTCTGAATCCAATGTCACCACAGGTCCCCATCATGAGCCATTACAGAGGTTGGGGGTGAGCAAATGCCAACAGACATATCAGGCCTCAGTGAAAGAAAAGGTTAATTTTGCATACGGTGAGGGTAAGACAATTAACTTTCAAGCGTTTTCCTTCATTTTTGCCATGTATTTTATGTATTCTCAGAATGGCTGGAAGACGGTGGCTGTAAAGAAAGACTCTCCCTTTCTCGGACTGCACTGGGCATCCCTGGGAGTGAAGTTTACAAGGGAAGGTGTGTAGGCACACACTGTCAGGTGATGTGAGATCTCACAGCTGACAAGACCTGATCATCCAGCCTGTCACTTTCCCGCCTCCTCCTACCTGAACAAACAGCGGATGCCTGAGAGTGGCACTGAGCTGCCTGAAGGAACCTGTACCAAGTGCCTCTGCAGGCCATCCTGCATCCCCTTCCAACCTGAGTGATGCCAGCAAGTGCCCAAAGTCCCACAAGATGCCCCCACAAGAACAAACTCCATCCCCAAGGTCCTGAGGAAGCCTGCCTCTAGGCACTGCCATTTCTTGGTGGTATGGTCCAGGCCGGGCTTTCTGCTCTGCCGGCTGGAGGTCAGCCATCCTTACTGAGTGTATTTCCAAGAAAGCAGTTGACAGGCTTGGCAGTGCTATTCCTGGAAATGTTCAATAGGCCATCCTCTGGCAAGCCCTGCTGCTGACTGATGAGTCTGAAGGGGTACCGCGTGCTCAGCGCCATCTAGGCCAGGCCTATTCCTAGGTGCCTCTGAGCACCAGCCATCCCCAAATACCATGGGCTGTCAGCTGGCTGGGGCTTGTAGGCCTCTGCCTAACAGCTTCCTCCCTGGCAGGACAGTTGCCAGCCACCGGCTTGCTGCTAAATGAAGACAGGCGCCCTGTGACTATAAATTATGAAACATCAGGTCCGGCTGATGTGCTTGCTTTGTGTCCCCGCAGTAAACTCCCGTGGGGGTTGAGGGGGGGGAACAACACTTGACCACAGCCAGAGGGCATTTGATACAGCAGCTTGGACTCTTGTGGTAGCCAATGGAGAGAGGCCAAGCCTGCTGCAAGGCAGAATGGCTCTTAGCAACCCTCAAAGTTGAGAGTTTCCCTCGGTTTTCTAGCCTGGTATGGACCTAGGCTTCTCAGGGTCAGCATTACATGCATTTGGGGAGGTCCATCTGTGTGTTGGGGGGGGGGCATATGTATGCATCCCTGGCTTCCTTCTGACATGCCAGCAGCATGCTCCTACTGGCAGAAAGTCGCAAAGGAAAAAAGGGGGGGGGGGGGATTAGCCTGAACTCCTTTGGAAGGTACAGGACGAAGAGCTAGTTTCTGAGGACAGGGCTGCATAGGTCCTGGGGAGGCCTTCAAGCCCTTTCCTTCACAGCATAGGCTGTGCTCTTTCTGAAGACCCAAGGCCACATTTGCTTTTGGAAACAAGACACAGACAGACAGACCACACATACACACACACACACACACACACACACACACACACACACACACACACTCCAGAGGTTGCTGGATGTCTCTTCGGGAGACAAAATTGCCCTTAGTTGAAAATCAGTATCTGGAGGCGAAGAGCTGGGCCCCTGGGGTGATGCCAGAGATAGAGGGGAAGGCTAGCCCAGCATCTGGTCTCCGGGTAGCCTGGGATTCCAGGTAAGTCATGGGACCTGCAGGTCTCAGTTCCCTCATCTCTAAGATGGGAACAAAGAGAAAGTGGAATCAAGGAGCTCTGGGGGCCAGGACATGTGACCCAACTTCAAGGGAGTGTTTAATCTACAGATAAAAGAAAGTAGCTGAGGTTTATGGAGCCCTTAAACCAAAGGGTGGTGCTCCCCTGAAAAGAAAAGGCCAGGCTGGCTATTTATAACGGTCCCTGGCTCTTAAGTGAAAACAAGCACATACTTTAGACGGCTTTCTCTCCTCCTTCTTTTTCCTTGTGACTTTAAGGAAGACTAATGATGCTGTGTCCTCCTAAGGCTAGCAACAAGATTTTCCCCGGTCTTTCTTCAAAAAGGCTTTGAAAGTTTTTGTTGTTGCTGCCGGTCCCTTCCCGCTCCACTCCCCCCCTCCCTTCTCCCCCCAAACCATCCAGGAATTGTAGTTCTCTGGCAAAGTCTTGAGAGAGGACAGCAGGGATCGGAGGGTGGGTAGGGTCTCCTTGATTTTTCTTCACAAAATATCTTTATACTTAGAAACAGAAACTGGCCAGGAAGTTCCCCGTGCATATAGGAAGACACTGTTGCTTTAAAAAACACTTTTTTTGCGGTTATATAATTCATTGCTGGCCTCTCCCTCCAGCTTTCAAGGAACTATAAAGAAATCTTGAAAGATCTCTCCTGCTCCTACTGGCAGAAAACACAAAGGAAAAGGAGAGTGGGTTAACCTAAACTCCCTGGAAGGTACCGGCTGAAGAAGACAGGGCTGTGTGGGTCCTGGGGACCGCTTTGAGCCTTCTCCTTCAGAGCACAGGCTGTGCTCTTTCTGAAGATCCAAGGCCACATTTGCTTTTAGAAACAGGACACTGTGATTAATCAAAGAAAACAAAACCAGCTTCGTTTCCCATAACAGGTCCACGGAGGGCTTTTCTAAGAAAAACCTTGATCAAAATGTTCCTTCTGTTTCCCTAAAGGCCGATGAGGAGGGATCCATGGAAGTTAGGTCTGAAGAGTGCCCTTCCCAGAAAAAAAGACTTCGTTATGCTAACTTCACTCAAAGCAGAGGGGTGGTGGGCCAGTCTGCTGCAGCATCATTGGTCCCTCAGGCAAAAGGCAAGCGAGGGTGTCTTGTCCCTGTACCCACTTGGGTACTCACCTGCTCTCTCTGGGCCATTCTGATCAGACAGGCTTCCTGGAAGTTCTAGGGGACTGAACTAAGCAAAGAGCACAAGGTCAGAGAAGGCAGGCAGCTGGGAGCCCTGCAGCCAGCTTGCACAGGCTGATTGACCTCTCGGGAGGGTCTTTGCCATAGGGCCAATGGAGTGAGACAAACTGGCCAAAGAGGTACTGCCTGGGGTGCCAAACAAATTCAGAAATAAATAATAGTTTAAATTGTTTAAGTTTTAAAAACAATCCTTTTTAAAATCCATGGTGAATAACATGTCTAACTTTCAAAGAGTTAGCATTCGCTTTCACGGTAGGGTACATCCTGAGCCGCTGGATATGTGCCCAAGTAACCTTGATGTTGGAAAGTCTCCACAAAGGAGCTCAGTGAAATGAGAGCACCCAAAGAGCCCTAGATTTGGAGACAGAAAAGCAGCTGACTCCACCAGGATGCCGACGAGTTTAAGCCAGGTCATGTCACCTTCCCCAACCCTGTGTGCAAGCATTTGATCAGCCCAGGGCAGCCACAGAACGTATCACAAAAGTGCAACAACACTGGAAGCAATGGGCCAGATGAGGTGGCCTTGGAGAATAAGGAAAGAAAAGCCGCCGGGCGTGGTAGCGCACACCTTTAATCCCAGCACTCGGGAGGCAGAGGCAGGTGGATCGCTGTGAGTTCGAGGCCAGCCTGGTCTACAAAGCAAGTCCAGGACAGCCATGGCTATACAGAAAAAACCTGTCTCGAAAAAAAAAAAAAACAAAAACAAAACAAAAAAAGAAAAGCCAAGGTGCGGAAGGGAGGAGGGAGGTGAGGGGACTGTGACGCAAGACACCCCAAGACCAAGTTCTCAGCACAAAGGAGGTTTACTTGCCTCAGAGGGACAGAGGGCAGGGAATGAGAGACAAAGATAGGAGAGAGAGGATGAAGGAGAAAGGGATGGAAACAAGGGAGAACAGAGGGAAGGGACAAAAGACTGCCTCTGGATGAAGAGGAGGCAGACGTGTCTCATAAGTAAATGGCAGTTAAAAGGGGGAAAAAAAGAGAACCCCTGTGTTATGATGAGCTGGTTAATTTTAACTGGGCTTGTTAATTAGGGTAGCCAAAAAAGGGGATTTTGGCTGCTGGACTTCAATATTTTGATACCTTGGCAGTCAACCTCAGGGGGAAGAAGTAGCCGAAAAAGGAAATAGACCTTGGTGGCTAGCTTTAGGGATGTACTTTAACAGTTTGGCAAGGTAGGGGGAATGGGGGAGAAGGATAAAAGGCAAATCCTGTGGGCGATATGTTTGCCATGCTCGGACCTGCTAGAGCCCTTCTGGAGGTGCAAAAGAAGATGTGTGGAGGCACATAGAAAAAGATTGAGTTGGATTCTGACACACCCACAGCCCTTTATAGCTGATGGAGCCTGTAGCCATCTTTCAAATTCTATGAGCCTCAGTTCGTCAATTCTTCAAGTGGGAGAGAAGGTGATGGAATAATGGGATGTCGTGGGAAGTGATGTCTACACAAACCTAGTGTGGTCCATGGCATCTGGACTCATGTGTAGACACACACACACACACACACACACACACACACACACACACACACACACACACACACAGGGATACATGTGACCTGTCTGGGGAAGAGAAGAGAAGAGAGGAAGAGTAAGGAGAGTCAGGGAAGGACACTCACAGAGGAAGTGAGAAGGGAACCAAGGAAAGGAAAGGAAATGGGAGGTACATAACTCAGACCCCACCATGAATTCAGGGTTCTTAGACAGCAAGTCAGCTGGCGTTTCCCTAGAAACATCCTTGGAAAGAATCATACCAGGTGATATATTGGACACACAGAGCTCTGACTCATTTGTTTTTCTAGAGTATTCTAGAACATTCTAATCTTTTCATCTGTTCCCCTGAACGCTGACGTTTATTTATACTAACTGAGAGGATTCCTATCGTTTCAGTGAAATTTTATTAGCTTGGTTAGGTTAAGAAACAGAGAGATCATTTTCCCCCTACTCACTGATTCTGTCAAATCTCCAACCTTTGCCCTTCAACTTAAGAACAAGTGGGATTCTGAGAGGGTGGAGAATACAGAGGTGGCAGTGCCTTGCAGCCAGCTCTGCTATATACACTCCAAAGCCCCAGAGCGGAGATGCTTCAGGGAAAATGGTTTCTCTTCCAAGGCGCAGCTCCTTTGAATGGGCTTCCTGTGCCTTTCATGGTAAAACACAGACACAAAGCTGTCTGTAAGCTGGGAGGGCTGGACTGACAGATGATCCCCTGGAAGGCGGCCTGTGCATTTCCTTACCAAAGAAGAGGAGAAGGAAGTGCCAAGAACTTAAAAGAATAAATATTCTAGAAATAATTCCTGATTGTCTTTGGAATGCGTTCTTCCTCCCCTAGTAGATGTGTTTCTTAGAGACTGTTTGCATTGGCTACAAAAAGTGGTCTGCATTCTGCAAGCATCCACCTGCTCTGGGGGAGTTAGTGATGCGGCCCCCTGGAAGCTGTGGTGTGCAGGGAGGGTGGACTGACCTCCCCAGACAGCCAGCTGCAGGGTTAACTGATTAGGCTAGGACTCAAGGGCTGGGATTTAGGGTACAAACTGGACAGGACACTCAAAACCAGTAACCAGGGTAATCAATGTTATAATGTAGTTCTTTAAAAACCCACCGTGGGGGCTGGAGAGATGGCTCAGAGATTAAGAGCACTGGCTGTTCTTCCAAAGGTTCTGAGTTCAATTCCCAGCAACCACATAACCATCTATAATGAGATTTGGTGCCCTCGTCTGGTATGTAGGCACATGCAGGCAGACTACTATATAAATAATAAATAAATAAATCTTTTTAAAAACCCACACATATTTTAAAAATAAAATTAAAACCCACGATGGACAAAATATGAATTTTAAAATGAAGACAAGACCTATGCAGAAGATTGATCCAGTGCAGCTGGCAAGTGCTACAATCAGAGGACTTTGTTTTGTTTTGACTTTTTTTACATTTATTTATTGTGTATATATATGTATGTGGGTGTGTGCTACATACAGCATGACAACTTGAGATTATTAGGTCTCTCCTTTGACATATGGGTTCGGACGGAACTCAGGTTGTCAGCTTTGGTGGCAAATACCCGTATCAGCTAAGCCATCTTGTCCACCATCAGATCTGAGGCCTTTGGCATTGGAAAATATGACACCATCTTAGCAGGTCAGGGAAGGAACTTTCCCCCCACTTCAGAAAACTGTGTCCGCTCACATCTGGATGACAGGCTCCCCACAACTATCAAAAGCACAGGCTCCTACCAAAGGCTGAAAGGACCAGGCACAGCCCAGAACCTCCTCTTCTGAAGCCTTGTTTTTCCTCATCTACAGCTTTCTAGCCTCGTCTCTCTGTGGACTCATGCCAAGGTCCCAAGCTGCCTATGGGAAGGGATCTTATAAATATCACACTGTGTGGGGGGGGGCATTAATTACTTACAAACACTTAAAAATCAGGCTGCTAGAGAGATGGTTCAGAGGTTAAGAGCACTCACTGGCTGTTCTTCCAAAGGACCTGAGTTCAATTCCTAGCAACCATATAGTGGCTCACAACCATCTATAATGAGATCTGGTACCCTCTTGTGGTGTGCAGGTGTACACACAGGCAAAACACTGTATATGTAATAAGTAAATCTTAAAAACATAAAATAAAAAAATTAAAATTGGGAGATTCTTATACAAAGAATCCACATTTTAACTAATCTTCAAAAGTCAAATATTCATCTTGCCTTGAAAATATGTTCATCAATCTGTTAAGAGATTACTTTTTCTCTCTTTATTTGTTGTATTTGGCAACTAAAAAATAGTTAATAATCGTTCCCATTTATGGGAACATTAAATCTTAGCAGAGTTCCAGACTTTGCTGTATTTGTGTCTTCAACTCCTCACAGTCTGCCCTCATTGCTTTCATATTCAGAGGGAAAATCTGAAATTCAGAAAACATAAATAATGTTTCTACAATCTCTTGACTAATAATCTGGCCAGCTTCCATGCTGGGAGGTGTGGCCCAAGTTCCTGACTATCAAAGAATTCCTGGAGGCTTCAATGGTGCGTGCATAGGAGTGTGTACATAGGCTGGCCCCACCACCCACCCTCAGAGGCTGGCTCAGCTCCCAGGCTCCTGTTTCTATCAATCAAACAGCGCTCCTCCCCCCTCTCTCCCTCTCTCTCTCTCTCCCCCCATCTCTCTCTGTCTCTCTCTCTCTGTCTCTGTCTCTCTGTCTCTGTCTCTCTCTCCCCGTCTCTCTCTCTCTCTCTCTCTCTCTCTCTCTCTCTCTCTCTCTCTCGGGTTGCTTTCACTCTTGGATCTGTTTGTTCTTTGTTCGAGAAAAGTTTCACTAGGTGCCTATGGTTTTCCTTGCTGATAACCCATGACTCGACATCTCCAGCATCTGGGTTTCTTCCAGTTCTACTTAGACTTCACTTTCACAGCTTCAATGAAATGGCTTTTCGGGACCTCTTTGCATGGAATCTGACTCTGCATGGTCTCAGACGCTTTCTGAAAATTTGGTGTAAGCCTCCATGATCCCCCATAATTCTTGCAGTTTTTGTTTTGTTTTGTTTTGTTGTTTTGGTTTTTTTGTTGTTTTTCTGCCTGTAAAAGCTCTGCTTGTGTGGATGCTCCTGCAGTTTTGCCTGAGAGCTCAAGATGCGGTCAAGACCCTTTCTACTACATCTGTAGTGGCTTCTTGGCACCGTGGCAGCTCATCACATTGCACCAGAGCCCGGAAGCCGAGAGAGACAAATGTTGGTGCTCTATTGTTTTCTCCTTTGTACCCAGTCTGGAACTCCAGTCCGCTGAATGGTGCAGCCTACACCCAGTTCGAGTCTTCCTGTCTTTTTTTTTTTTTTTTTTTTTCTCATTAAACTTGTTTTAATGGGTCTCAAAATTCTGTGACAGATTTTTGGTCAAGTTGTTTCCATTAAAAAGTACTGATTTTGAAAACTAATAACTTAAAACTGCCACACACAAAAAAATGGTCCACAAAACATTCTCCTTTCCTTCTGAAGGTTTTACGATGCATTGTTATCATTAACCAGTCTTTTACTATCCTGTCTTGGTGAAACCTCTTTGGAAATAGCCCTGTAGACATGCGCAGAGGTTTGACTCCTAGGTGACACTAACTTCTCTCAAGCTGACAATTGAGAGTAATCATCACACTTCTTTTCTTTTCTAACTATTATATAGAATAGTTATATACGGCTCCTGGCTTATAGGCTTAGCATATCTTTTTTTTAAATTATTTATTTTATTTGCATTGGTGTTTTGCTTGCATGTATGTCTGTGAGAAGGTGTCGGATCCTCTGGAACTAGAATTATAGACAGTTGTGAACTGTTACGTGGGTGCTGGGAATTGAACTCGGACCTCTGGAAGAACAGACAGTCCTCTTAACCGCTGAGCCATCTCTCCAGCTCCTGGCTTAGCATATCTTAAGTGACTAATTGCTGTGATACACCTAGCCTACAGAGCATCACAGCTTAGCAGCACAGTTCATTGTAGATCAGTGGTTCTCAACCATCATAAGGCTGCGACCCTTTAATACAGTTCCTCATGTTGTGGAGGACCCCACCCCCCCATAAGCATAAAACAATTTTTCTTGCTACTTCATAACTTCAATTTTGCTACTGTTATGAAATGCAATATAAATATCTCTGTTTTCTGATGGTCTTAAGAGACCCCTATGGAAAGATCTTTCAACTCCCTGTCTCCAAAGGGGTCACGACCCACAGGTTGAGAACCGATGATGAGGGCACCCCTCTGGTGTGGATCACTGCCTCAGCATAGTATCAACAAAGGAGACACACTAAATAGTCATGTTTAAGTTTTTTAAAAGCTGCATATGTATTGCTTCTCCATAATCATAATAAAGCAGAAAAGCGGAAGGTCAAGCGACCACCATTTAGTTGGGGGACTTTTTGAGTTGGAATCTAAGAGTATTCCTGGAAAGAGCTTCCTGGCTGAGAAGGAAAAACAGAGCTAGGTTCCCAAGTCATGTGATCTCTGCTTTCCACGGGGGCTGACTTCTTGCATCAGCAGAACGCTGTCACCTGCCCATCTAGATACCTCTAAACAGACACCTCCCTGTACCATTACATTACTTATGGTAGTGCCTACGGGTATAACTGGGCCATGGTTTACAGCACACCAACAGCCAGAGCTTTGGCTTCACGGAGTCATGACAAACTTGTTGACAGTAAGTGGGCTAATACAGCTTTATGGAAGAAACTCCATCTGGTCCAGCATCATTTCCCCAAACACACCTGTGATGGTTAAGCTTCGCCGCCACCTATGGCTGGATTTTGAATCGCCATGTGAACATGTCTGTTGGAGGTTGGTCTGATGTATTTTGATGCTAACTACTGCTTGCTGTCTCTGTGACCCACCTGTACCTTGCCTGAGAGCCTAACCTGTTTGACCAAGAAAAGGTCATCACACCTGGGCAGGGCAAATGGGATAGGTGTGGCTAAGGTTCCAGGGCTTGGAGGGACAGAGAGAATCTTGGGAGGAGGAGAGACTGGAGGAGAGGAGGAAGAAGGAGGCTGTGTCATGAGTTAGGTGGAGGAGAAGCACATGGCCAGTGTGGATGGCAAGTATTTGGGATTCTGGATGGCAGGTAGCTTGATAGAAATTACTAGAAGCAGATGGCATGGGATTGGGGCAGGGATCCCATACTTGACCTGCTATGGGAAATAGTTTAGGGGATTAATATCTGCCTTGCTCCAGCTTAACTAAGGCTATTTTAAAATATAACAGGTGTCTGTGTCTTGATGGATTGCTAGGGGGGAGGTTAGAAAATACTGCTATAATAATAATAATTATAAGCCCTATAATAAACATGATTAGGCCATACTGATAATTAACCACAACAGATATCTCTCTGTGTCTGTGTGCCCCGAGAGTGTTTCCAGAAAAGTTTAAGTGAGCAAGAATGACCCACCTTGAATGTGAATGGCACTATACCACGGGCTGGGTGAACACAAAAGAGAAAGCAAGCTGAGGACCGGAAACCTTCACTTTCTTTTTCTTTACACAACATGACCAGCTGCATCTTGTTCCAGCCGCCATGCTTTCTCTGCCATTAATGGACTGTGTCCCCAGGGACCGTGAGCCAAAATAAACCCTTCATTATTTAAGTTGCTGCTGCCGATTATTTTTTGACAGCAACAAGAGAAGCGACTGATATACAACTCCCTAACACTTCTCTAACACGCAGTTCCTCCTGCAGTGCTCAGCAACTAAGGAATTGATCTCATCTACATCCCAGAAACCTGGGTACCACTTGCATCCTGGACCATTTCCCTATGTAATCCTTGCATGGAATCCAACACAAAGTCTTGCTGATGTAATAAACTTCTTTAGGGAGCTCTTAACACCAGTTGATTCCTTCCCAACTCTGGTGATGTGACTTGGACTAGACCCCGCACATCGGAGGGCATGAACCGTGATGACCACTTCCTGCTTCTGCTCTTGTCCCCACCCTGTACCTCATACTCCAAATCAGCAGGTTATCTAGAAAGCACATGCCCAGAATCATGATCTCTCTAAAACATAAGTGATCAGGCAGGGTGGTGGCGCACGCCTTTAATCCCAGCACTTGGGAGGCGGAGGCAGGCTGATCCCTGTGAGTTCAAGGCCAGCCTGGCCCACAAAGTGAGTCCAGGACAGCCAAGGCTACACAAAGAAACCCTGTCTGGAAAAACCTAAATAAATAAATAAGTAAGTAAATAAATAAAACAAAACATAAGCGATCATCTTACCCTGCTCCTTTAATCTCTGATGATCCTTAAGTCTCTAACGTAGTGTATAAGGCAAGTCTCCGCCTGAGTATTCAGCCATCTTCGCTAGCCACATTCAACCTCTTTCAGTTTCCCAAACATATGGATTCTCTTCTGCCCCTTTCCATGCACTTCCCTTTCTGTAGGGAAAACACCCCATCTTCGGCTTCACCTTAGATAACACTTGAGCCGGGAACCTTTTGCTGACCTTGCCTCCCTGGGTTGGATACCCCTTTGTTGAACTCTCACAGGCACCTTGGCCTGCTTTTACCACAGCTCTTATGGTATACATGAGCCATAACTCTCTGATGACCTGACAGCTTTTTCCCGTCAGGCTGTAAGCCCCATGAGAGCCGGTATGTGACTTCATGTGCAGCCTGCGTTACTTGGCCACAGCTCACTACACACTCAATAAAAATCTATTTTTCCAGCTAAAGTGATCAGAGCACCAGTGACATGAGTCACCTTCTAGCAGAGATATTTAAGAATCATTACCAGGAAAGCATGTGTTTGCTCGGGAACGGCAAGGCGCACAAGTCAGGTCATGCACTGACGGTGCTATGAACTGGTTCGAGCAGCTGGGCATTCGCTAACTGCCCAGCTTCCTAGAAGTACACATATTTTAGAATTTATTTAGAGAAGTTGTGAAACAAATCCCTTTCTATGTATTTGAGAACATTCTGTGTTTCCTTTAATTTTGTCTTGCCAGACTGATACGGTTTCATAACCTCATTTTAGGGCCACTGTATCTTAGTGTGACCTTTGCCCTTTACTCATTAATAGCCCTGCCTGGCGTGGACACAGCCCGAGGGCATGTTTGAAAAGGAACTGTTGTTTAAAAAGCAAGGCTGCACCTCCTACCAAGAGGAGAAACGTAGGAATGTTCTTTTTCACTTTAAATCAGCAGCTTGACCTTGCTTTTGCCCAAAGGCAATAACTACAGGCCTCTGTGATCAAAGTCACTGCTTAAGACAGTATGATTATTCTGGTTCCCTGTGTATTTGCTCTCATTTACAAAACATAAGTGTTTAGATTTGCTACCCCTCGGCACAAAGCTGCAGAAAATGCCAAGGTTACAGGCTGGAGTGTTAACTCTTCCACGTATAAGCTTGTGTGGCCTTAAGCAGCCCATTTGACCTTCCAGAACTTTAGCCTTCTTCTCTGCAAAGCCAGAATGACAGCAGCATCATACCTCACTTCCTGCCTTGAGTGTGACAAGCACTGGCTGATGTCCTTTCCAAAGCTTCTGCTCTTCATTATGCCGTAGCCACATGATGGTCCCCACAGGACCTCTCTTCTGTGACCCGTGACCTGTGACCTGTGACCTGTGGTTACCAGTCTGCCTTGGGGCCCCCCACTCAGCAGCTAAAGCTTTGGAGAGTCCTAATAACTGACAGGATTAGTTGTTCTCTGATCTCAAATATAATGCTCCTCCTTATAATGAGAGAGGGACTCAAAACCCCAAGTGACGAAGGAGAAATGAAGGGAATGAAAAACTCAAAGGTAGAGACCAAGGTAACAGGCAAGTGGCCTGGCCATCTTAGTCTGCCAGTTAAGATTGCTTATAGATTTATAGGTGCCAAGACTCGGTCCCCATCTCGCCCAACATCTTGGCGCATCAGAGTTTGTCGGCAGTGGCAGAGCCTTGCTGTCAGTGGGCAGGGTTGCCTCTGTAGGTATGATGCTGTCTCGGTTGTTCTGCAGTTGGTTGGCAAGCTCAGCCATTCCTTTAGGCATCCACGTCAGTCATGCAGGAGTGTGGGGAGGTAACTTGTCATAGTCTATCTGTTGTCTGGCCACCTTTCCTCCTGCATTTCTTCTAGAGCGCAGGATGACCTAAGATCCAGAGTTGGCGATCTAGAAGAAAAAGAATCTGTTTCTATTCATTCATTCATTGTTTTGGTTCTGAGACAGTCTCACTTCGTACAGCCCAGGCTCGCCTTGAACTTGCCGTCCTTCCGTTCAGCCTCTGAGTTGCTCGAGTCACAGGTGGGTGCCAACCATGCCTGGCCTTCTATTAGCCCATGACCAGTAAGACTTGAATTGATGAATCTGTTCATTAAAAACAGTGCTTTCAGGCTGGAGAGATGGCTCAAAGGTTAAGAGCACTGCCTGCTCTTCCAGAGGACCTGAGTTCAATTCCCAGCAACCACATGGTGGCGCACAACCATCTATAATGTGATCTGATGCCCTCTTCTGGCACGTAGGAGTACATGCGGACAGAGCACTGTATACATAATAATAAATAAATAAAATCTGAACAAAACAAAACAAAACAATGCTTTCTCTTTTGACTCGCATCTCCTTTCTGTCGCTCAAGGACTATGATTGCCAACCCCCTAGGTGATTCCTGGTGAGCCCCTTCTCCTAGAAGCCATGCTGTTTGTACCAAGGTGAAGCTGTGTGACCAATAGAACTTGGCACAGGAAATGACATAACACCTTCAAGACGAGCTATGCAAAGTCCCAAAGCTCCTGCCCTGGCTGATCTCATAATTGAATCACTGCAATGGGAAAAGCCAGTTCCTGTGGCTGGATGAGCCTAATAGAGAGACACTGGTGACTGCCCTTCTGGAACTTTCTCATCCTTGTGCTTATGTGAACACTTGTCTGATTTTCCTTTGCTCTTTGAAGCTGGGGGTGAACTGCGTCTTGTCTTCAAATCCTCAGTGCCTAGCATTGTGCCTAGCACCTACTCACTTTTCAATTAAAAAAAAAAAAAAAAGCATAGTTTTATACATAGTCTCTAGTAATACTTCCTGTTTTCAGTGTTTAAAAAGTTGCTTTGATATTTTTTACAGTAGACAGCTAACTGTAGAAATTTGCATTGAATTTCATGGTCATTTTAGATGGCTGAATAAGTAAGTGTATGTAGAAATGGAAGACAAATGTGAGAAATCACTTGATTTACAGAGGCGTTTCCAAATTTGTCTCCAAATTTGCCCTCACAGTTCAGTTCCGCATGCACCATAAAGTGGTCCCTTCTGCTTTTTCATGTGCCCAGTTAAGTTACACTCAAGATTCATATAATTAGGCTCTGTTAAATTGACTGCTTTGGCCCCAAAGCCACAGTCATTCCAACCCTCTTCCCATTGCCGGTTGGGTCTGTTTTTACTCACTTCTGACGCCTCCTGAGACTGTGGGGTGTTGATTCTGAAGACCGAGAAGACCTCTAAAAAGCAAGAGATTGAAAAAAAAACCCCACAGAGGACAGCCTGACATTGTTTGCCTCCGAAGTCTGGATTCTCAGAAGTGAGCTAACGCTGGGCTACGGGCCCAGGAAATCTGCTCGGTCTATCTGCCTGTTCCCCGTTCTCCCCTCAAGGACAAAACTCCGAGACTGATCCATGGGTTCACTGATGGCCACTGAAAAGGGGGGTTTAAGAGGCTCATGAAACTCAAAAGCAGCTGACAAGCTTCGGCAGAAACGTACATGATCCAGGGCTGGTGAGGTGGCTCAACACTTAGGCATACTTTCTGTTCTTCCAGAGGACATGGTGGCTAACAGCCGTGCCACTCCAGTCTCGGTGGATCTGATGCCCTCTTCTGGCCTCTGAGGGCACTGCACACATGCGGTGTGCAGACAGGAAGAGGAAACACCCAGATACATAAAATAAAATTTAATATCCTATGACCATATAGTGGGGGAGGAGGTCCCCCTCGGTCTTAGACCTAGGGGAGGAGAATAGGGTGAAAGCGGGAGGGAGGGAGGAATGAGAGGATACAAATGATGGCATAACAATTGAGTTGTAATCTGAATAAAATAATTAAATAATAAAAAAGAACAAAAAAATTTAAATCAAAATATTTCCTTAGAGAGAGAGAGGAGAGAGAGAGAGAGAGAGAGAGAGAGAGAGAGAGAGAGAGAGAGAGAGAGAGAGAGAGAGAGAGAAACTTTCATGCCCCACAAGGCTCGTCCTGAGCTTGTATAAACAGTAAACAATTCCTGGGGAAAAGAGACTCTTTTCTTTAGATACCCACCTTACCTACAGGTTGGGCAGGAAGCTGCCATGATTCATCTATGCTCCTAGAAGTGATTCTAGAAGACTCATTGATTCACTGGGCTGGGCTGGATTTCTTTGGTCTGTCTTTGCCCTCTGTGGCAGTTGAATAAGAATGCCCCCCCCTCCCATAAGCTCATATTTGAATGCTTAGCCACCAGGAAGTGGAACTCTTTGACAGGATTAGAAGGATTAAGAGGGATGGCCCTGTTGGAGAAAGTGTGTCATGGGGGTGGGAGGTGTGGTGGTGAGAGTTTCTGACTGCTGGTTGCAGAGCAGGGCACAGAACTCTCAGCATCTGCTGCAGCACCGTGTCTACCTGCATGCTGCCGTGCTCCCTGCCATGATGACAATGGGCCAAGCCATTGAAACTGTCATCAAGTCTCCAATTAAGTTTTCTTTTGTAAGAGCTGACTTGGTCTTGGTGTCTCTTCTCAGCAAAAATACAGTAACTAAGACACCCCTTCTGTCTGAGATGAATAGAAATGGACTCCCCAGGAAAAGTCATGCTGCCCCGGCAGGTGCGTAAACTCCACTCTCTAACCAGGCCACCGTGGAGGTGTTTAGAGCAGTGGCACTCACTGCCTATGGCAGCTGAGGCCTGACATGCTGCTTCTCCGGTAGAGAAGCCCTTGGTTGTGTCTACGCAGGAAATATAGCTCCTGCAACACGGAGTAAGAAAGCATAGAAAGTGTGGCGTTCTGTTCCTGAAAGGCTGAAGCTATAGCCCCACATTGGGAGCACAGGAAAGAGAGACGTCCTCCCTCAATTTCTTAATTTTCCCTGTCCAGGGTAGAATTGAGAAAGGCACACAGGGCAGCGGGGCACGGTTCAGGTTCACCCAGAGTTTAGCAGGATGTAAGTTTTTCTTGGGCACACACTTCTCCATCCGTTGTCTACTCTATCCCTCTAAGATAATTTCAAAGACTTGGGATGCTTTTTAAAAGCATCTGGGCATAAGAGTACCTGACTATAATAACACCAGTATTTGAGATGCTGAGCCAGGAAGATTGCAGGTTTCAGGTCCTCCTTGGCTACATAGCAAGGGAGGCTACATACTGGGAGAACAGACTAAGAAGTCATTTTGTTTGAGGCAGGATCTCATTGAGCACAGGTTGGTCATGACCTTGCTATGGGGCCAAATGACCCTGATTGCCTGATTTTCCTGCTTCCGCCTCCCAATCGCTGAGATTACAGATGAGTGCCAATCCCTGCAGGCCCAACCCCTGCCTGCCTATACCAGTAGTTACTTCGGATGAACACTCTGCCCACTCATCTCCTTTGCCTCCCGTATGTGTGTGCCTTTCTATCTATCAGCTACAGATGTTTTCTTCGGTGTTGGTTCTTTGTCAGCTGAGAAGGGTATTTCCACATCAGAGCTTTCTTCTAGATTTTTGTTTTGTTTTGTTTTCTTAGATTTAAGAATCGTATTATTGCTGGGCGGTGGTGGTGCACCCCTCTAGTCCCAGCACTTGGGAGGCAGAAGCAGGTGGATCTCTGCGAGTTCAAGGTCAACCTGGTCTACAGAGTAGGTCCCAGGACAGCCAGGGCTATGCAGAGAAACCCTGCCTCGAAAAACAAAAACAAAAACAGATCATATTATTATTCAAATTTAGAAAGTTATTAAGCCAAGTCTCTTTAAATATTTTTTGGTCTTATTAATTCTTTCTTCTCTCCAGATAGTGAATGCTGTTGAATGTTTTCCTCTAGGTAATTGAGGTTCTGTTCGTTTCTCTTCAATGTTTTCTCTCTTAAGTTTGGTGATGTTGTTGTTTTTGTCATTGCTGACTATTTTTCAACTGTCCCAATCTTTGCTTCTGCTCTTTGCAAACTGGTTAGTCTCATGCAACATGTTTTTCAATTATGTAGGTTTTGTTTTTTTAATTCCAGATATTTTATTTTCTCAGATGTGACATTGTGTGTCAGTTCTAAAATTTCTATTTTTTTCCTTATGAGTATCTCCATTTTTTTCCTACAATTGCCACATCTTCATATATTATATTACTCTGTTCCTGTTAAATATAGTAGTCGTCTTAAATTGCAGATATGCTGATTCTAACACCCACTTGCTTTGTGGCGACCCTTTTGTTTTCTGGGATGGGTTAATTCTCCTTGTTGGTCTCATCATACTTTTCTGCTTCTGTGCACATCTGTGGTTCTGCCTGTATGTGCGCCATTGTAGAGATGAGAATTTATGGTATCTTCTGTCAACAGGTGTTTAGTTTTATGATGCTGGAAGCTGTGTTTCTTGTGGCTAACTCTAATGTGCTGTAGGCTTTTTCTTAAGCCTCCTTAAGCGTCTCATGCTGATTTCTGCCCTCAGCTCTGACACAGTTCAGACTCCAAGAATGTACTCCGCAGAGCCTCGGCCGGACGCGCATGCTTTCCAGACAGAATTCTAGAGTCGCTTATCAAGTTTTCCTAAGTTGGTAGGATTTTAACTTCAGACTCCCCCTTCCCGGGGCCAGGCAGCTGCTGAGGTCTCTGCTCATCATTTCAGCACCCCAGCTGCTGTTTTCTGCTGTGAGTTTTGGAACCTTGCCCTGCACATTCCCACTTCAGCATTTCTGCCAAGATTCTGCATACACATCTGGCCTCTCCCTCTCCGCTGGACCTTCTGCGCCTCTTCCTTCAAGCTCCTTAGTAGACTAAGCCTGTTTCCTGCAGATGTGTGAATTGTCTGGGGGACGGGGGTGGGAGGGGGAGAAGTTGGTTAAGTGTGATTATATCCCACCGGTTCAAGTCTGCTTTTGAATCTACTTTTAGGAGTCTGCATATGCAATGCTTTATCATTATTAAGGGGAACTTTAGCCTGCACTACTGTGTAACTACTGGATGTCTTTGTGTACATTTAACCACCACAAGTGGTTGTGACGTATGTTCGACTTTATAACAGTGGTTTTAATAAACAACAACACATTTCATATATCATTTCATGTTGCGAGTTATTAATTAACCTTGTGCCTTCCCCCCCCCCGGCCCCCCCCGATTGGTGGTGCTTGAAATATTTAACAGTAAGGCTTCAAAACAAAAATAAATCTTTAAGTAGTGATGTGAGTTATGAGCTTGAGTTCTTTCAGTGTTCTTTGAGAGGAACTAAATTAGTTTATTTCACAATAATGTACCCCCTTAGAAAAGCTGTACAGCAAGAAAGCAGTTCTATTTGGACCTGCAGAACCGTGGGTTCTCATATCATGAATTTTTCTGTTTCCAGTTTGCCCTGTAAGCAATGGTTCAATGAATTGGTTGGGTACAATTCATGTTTAGTCTTCCCAAAGAATTGTAGAAATTAAATTGTGGGATCAAAGCAAACCCACTTTTACCATAGTAATTTCATGTATACAGTCATCTGTTGATGGGAATTAGTCCCATACTTTCCTCACGGGTACCAAAACACATGGACGCACAAGATCCCTATGGGAATTAGACGGCATTTGAAAATAACCTACACACATGCTCTCTGATATGTTAAATTGCCTCAAGATCACTGTCAATAACCAATGCAGTGGAACGGTTACACCAATGGTTATTACACACTATTGTGTGGAGGAATGATGACAAGAGAATTACATCTGTACTAAACAACTCCCCACAAACTTTCTGTTCCTGGTTATTTGAGTTCTTTAATGTAGAATCCATAGATATGGGCTGTCTATAACCACCAGTCACTCTTTATCGAAGACTATACAATGATATACTCCTTAATGGTATATGAAATTGCCCGTTTCTTTAAAACATTAACATTAAGTCTTTTCCATAAGCACAAAGCACGCACACAGGAAGCAAGGTTGTCTCAGCTTCTTCTCAGTCTTGATTATGGACAATCCTAGACGGCGGCTGAACGCTGCCTGCGGGCACCGTGGGCATGCCTCACGAACTCTGCAGACCGGCACGTTGATCATGTAAGGAGAGCCATCTAAAACCTGATGATGGTTAACCTGGCACCTCCTGCTTCAAGGCTAAAGGCACAAAGAAGAAAGTGACTGGGGTATCTCAGTGTCAGCCTTTCCCAATGTCCTGTTCTATGCACCACAAAAATGTGGCCACTGCCCCACACCCACCTTTGATGCTAGGAACAGAACTCTGAAGAGCGATCACTCTTGGATAAAAGCACCTCCAAGCAGGAGCTTGCTCCGATCTGAGGGAAACAACTGATCCTGTTAAGTGATAAGGACTTCTTCCAACCACCTTGCAGAAGCAAGCCTGAGGCAACGATTAGCCATATCCTTGACCAAGAGTGCCTGATGACAGCACAACTCTTTACCACACCGCCCCCAATTCCTTCTCTACTTGAACCTAAAGTTCATGTCAGCACTCTGAAGATAAACTTGGGGTCCCTGGTCAAGTCTCCTCTTTCGGCCCTTCATCACTGCTTGCCTCTGCAGTTGGCATACTGGTATGGGTAACTGAACCCAGTCTGTGAGGACTCATGGCGCTCTGTGGAAAGCTCCAGGTGCACCAGCAGCATCCAACTAGGATGGGAGTTGGACAGATAAGAGAAATCCAGAAATCAGACCCGCAGCCAGTGGCCCCTCACTGAGAAACTATCCTTAATGTGTTCTCATAGCTTCCTTCCTTAATGATTCATTTACTTTTATTTTACATGTATGGGTGTTTTGCTTTCATGTATGTATGTGTACCACATGTATGCAGTACCCTACAGACCAGAAGAGGAAACTGTATCCCCTGGAACTGGAGCTACGGATAATTTTAGCTTCCAATGGAGCACAAGACCTCTGGAAGAGCAGCCAGTGCTCTTAACCACGGAGCTATCTCTCCAGCCTTCACGGTTTGCTTCATATCAGTTACTATAGTTATATTTCTGAAGTAGATTGTAAGCTCTATGAGGGCAGGGCTTTGTTTTGGTTTTTGCGTTTGGTTGGTACAGCTCATGGCATGCTAAAGGCACTATGAAAACGTGTTTGCTACAGAACTAAGCGAGTCAGCCAGGAGCAAGGGAGCATGTGGTGGCGAGTCAAGTATAGGCTTCGAAGCAATCTCATGAGTTCAAAAGAAGATGCAAAACACTGGTAGCTTGATGTGAGATGCAATATGACATCTGCAGAGTTTGAAACCTGCTGCTGCGGACTATGACCGCAGGAGGCTGGACCGTGCCATCCCAAATACGCCTCTTCGGCATACAGAGTACTTTGAACTGGTTGCTGAACCGCAGGTATAGGAGAGACTGAGAACAGAGCAGAACAGAAGAGAGGGGGGAAAAAAAGCCTTTTATGGGAGGAATCTCCATCCCAGAAAGAAATCTTTATTTGCAAAGATGTCTCTTCTCTGCACCAAGAAGGGAGGGAGGACTCCTACGCAACTTGAAGCAGCACAGGATGGAGAAGGCATGACACAGGCCTGCACACAGGATCTTAAGTCTTGTTTACTGGGCACTTCCTGAGCATCTTGCCAGGATTCAGCAGAACCTTGCCCCCTCCGCTCTCTGTTCTAGGAACTGACCGGAGTTTCAGCCCAAACTTAGGCAAGGCTTCCAAGAGACACACTCCTGCCCTCCCACTGCGCCCCCCCTCTCGCGTTCCTATTACCCATGCATGGGTATGGTTAAGCCTGGGCTTCCTGTTCTCTTGTTGACCAATTTTGTCAGAAGGGGTCATCCTGGCCAAGAGTGAACTCTGCCACTCATCTTTCCCCTGGCGCCCTCAGAGGGAAGAGGCCGCCCCTCCCTCCAGCCCCCCACCCCCGAGTCTCACCTGTGCCTGGAAACCCCACTCAAGCATGTTTGTGTCTGATGTACTCCCTGTGAGTTGTAAACACTGGGACTCTAGCTATGAGAAGCCTGGCTCTGCTGCCACCTGGTGAAGCCAGGGACTTGAGAAACAGAGTGACAGAAGGGGGGGGGGGGAAAGCCTTTACTGGCAGCAACCCAGCAAGATGAAGATGGTAGATTGCTGTCCAGGACAAATTATCCTCACTAACAAACTGTAAGTTCAATACAGCATTTTTTTTTTTTTTTTTTAAGCTACAGATGGCTAGGTGCCAGTGCAGTCTTCACTTCTATAGTGGCCTATTTTTCTTTCTTTCTTTTCTTTTCTTTCTTTCTTTTTCTTTCTTTCTTTCTTTCTTTCTTTCTTTCTTTCTTTCTTTATGCACATTCTGATGTTATCTGAAAATCACTGATAATCTGGGTTCTGCAAATCATAAGGAAGACCGCTGATTAAAAGGCTTGCTGACCTGATGGGTTTTGTTTTTTGTTTTATTTTTTAATTCCTCATTCCTGGTATAGATGACTCTAGCAATTGATATCATAAGCATTCAGGTGTGCCCTTTCTATAGATTTACAATGTCAGGAAAAGGGGAGGGAAACCAAAAGGCCAATTTGCACACGTGACAGCTCGCAAAGGGCAGCTTGACCTGTGAGGTGGCTTAGGAAACATTAGCGCGCTGCCATTTCAGGGGAGGGCATTCTCCGCAAGAAGCTATTTACGGAACTGGAAAGAGAAGTCTCCAGCTTTTACTTGGGAGCCCAAACTTTATATTGACCAACAGCGACCTTAGATAATCTTTGCTGGAGTTAACAAATTCGGATGATAGGCCATGTCCCAGTCCTGTTGGCGGCTTAATAAGATTAGCTGTGTGGAAAGCGGGGTGAAGTGACAGGCGTCGCTAAAGGGCAGGAGGATTACTCTTCCGAGGGTAGAGGAGACTAATGACATTTTGCTTTGGAAATAGCTTTGGCACGGGCCCTGTGGGCACAGAAGATAGGGTTTGGGGGTGAAGAGAGAGAGCGAAGAAGATTTCTTACAGCAGGCCACAAGGAACTCACATTGCACATGGCTGGCAAAAGCCAGAACATCCCTTGTCGCATACACTAAGGCAGCATCACTATGTCTTCCCTGTAAGAGCAGGGAAGGGGAAAAGTAAACCATTTATCACGAAGAAGAAGAAGAAGAAGAAGAAGAAGAAGAAGAAGAAGAAGAAGAGGAGGAGGAGGAGGAGGAGGAGGAGGAGGAGGAAGAGGAAGAGGAAGAGGAAGAAGAAAAAGAAGAACAGTATCGCCAGTAGTGGGATCCACCTGCCGGTGAAGCTGATCCATTCTCAGCAAGATGCTGGCTTTTCCTACATCCTCTCATGCAAGGTACGATCTACTCAAGGTCACCAGTGAAGTGCTTTCCCTATAACTCTGAGACAAGCCCCATCGTCAAAAACCCACGCTGCACCCCGTCCGCACATTTGCTCAGTCGGTTATCTTGACCGTTTACTAAATCCTAAATCCCACGAGATAACCACTGCAGCCTTGCTTTATTCCACTCTACCACAAGACCTGGTGATGGGGAAAGACCACGCCTGGTATGGGTCATTTATTTAATGACACTACTCACTCATTTCTGTATGGGAAGAGGTGCTGACCAGAAAATGTGGCCGGTGGCCTGCACTCACCTTGACGTGCAGCTGATGTATTCTCTCTGAGGTGTCCTCCTGAAAGCATGGCAGAGGTTATGAAAACCTCCGCAGTGAACTCCTCCTGGACATTGCTTACTTTCTTTGTAAAATAAAGTGAACAAGGCTCACCCCATGGCTGCTAAGAACCTCAGATAATTAAACTGTAACTGGAGTCCAAGGCTGGAAGGATTACAAGTCATATCCAGCTACCTGTCCTGAGGAAAGCTGGCAAAGGTAATGGCAAAAGGCCTAGGAGATGGCTGGGGAGATGGATTAGTGGGCACAATGGTTGACATACAAGTAAAAGGACTGGAGTTCAAATCTCCACCACTAATGAAATTGCCAGTTGGGTGTGGTAGCCTGCCTGTGACCCCAGCACTTAGGAGGAAGACATGACAGATTTCCAGAGCAAGCTGCCTAACTAGACTAGCCAAATCAGCGAGCTCCAGGTTCAAGTGAGAGAAACCATATCTCAATACATAAGGTGGAGAGTGGTCAAGGAAGATGCCTGACATCAGCCTCTGGCTTACACACACACACACACACACACACACACACACACACACACACACACTTGTACAGACATATCATACATACATGCTTACATGCTCATATCCCCCAAAGAAAAGAAATGTCTACTTCCTGATCTGCCACGATGTGAAGAGATGTTGCTCCAGGCTGCACCACCACAGACGGCCACCAGCAGTGTGTGTCCCTCCAAGATGGGCTGTGTCACCTGAAACCATGAGCCAAAATAAACTTCTCTTCCCTTAGGTTCCTCTGTCAGGTCGCACTGGTTAGAAAAGGCAACCAACACAGTGGCTGTCATTACAGTGCCACTGATACTTTGGGCAGGTCACTTCTTTATCCTGTACCGTTATCCATGGCAATACCTGATAGGCCTAGATTCTGCCACCCCTAATCCTCCAACATGCATGGTGACAGCCCTCATTGCAAAAAGGAAACAAACAAACAAACCTCTGTTTACAAATGTCATGTATTAGAGCACTGGGGGTGGGGGTGGGGGTGGGTTGGTAGCACTCCCAGATAGGATACATTGCTGACATGGAGGCTTAATAGGTATCCCACCAGAAATACAAATATGCACAAGGAAGATGAAAGTCAAGTTCAATGACTCAGTGGCTCAGTGGGCTCAGTGGAGGAGACTGCAGGTGAGCAAATGACCATGCAAAGAAAAAGACAGTAAAGGAACATTGAAAAGAGGAACAGACAGGAAAAAATGCCCTGGGGCAACAGACAACTTCCCTGGCACAGAGTTCCTTTTATGGGGAAAACCCGGTTCCTTTCTGCTTGAGGTATAGGTGCCAACCTGGCATCTGATGATGACTAGAGAGAATGTCCACTGCCTACTGAAGCACAGGCAGTACGAGTTACGGCTTGGATTAAATGCTGCGTGGCAAAAAGCCAAGGAGAAAATGTGTGAGGATATCAGAGTCATAGAAGGAAATAGCTGACAGATTTATCCATCATTAAAGGAGGCATTAAAGAGAGGATTCTGAAAACCATATGTCTCTCTGCAAGCGTTCGGTAATACAAGGTGTTACGTTGGTGAAGATGAATTTGGGGGGGAAGGAGAATAAATTAATGTTCTTTAAACATCGCTTGAGATGCTGTCCATGACCTCTAAGAAGTCTTGGCTGTTTTGGGAACAGGTGAGCTATTAGTTTTCCCATTGCACCCCAAGGCTGTGGACCTTCCACAGACCTCAGTATGTCTGTGGAAGAAGTATTTCCAAAGATAGTCACAGGTGGTGTCACAGAAGAAAGATTCTAATCTCAAAGAAGTGTGGGAAGGAGTGCCCACTTCCATTTTGGGGAGCAAGTGCACGCCGGCACCTGAAGTTTTGCGATTTCTTCTCTTGCATTTGTAATCTAAAAGGTGTGATCCAAACTCTGTCTGGCTTAAACCAAGTGAACATGCCTTACCTGACTCAACATACTGGGGGAGAGGGTGCAGGGGACCGGAAAGCCAACTCCACACATGTGTTCCTGGTCTGTATCTTCCCATGCTGGGTTGGGTCTACCCTTGTCGTCCTGTTCCCGCTGCTAACACGTGAATGGTTTTGAGACAGGGTCTCGCTACAGAGTTTACCCAAGTCTTGAACTCACTGGATTTTGACTTGTGATCCATCTATTTCAGACTCTTAATGCTGAGGCTTTGGGCAGTGTACCTCAAGCTTGGCTTCTAACTAATACCTGCCCAGCATTTCCACTTATCCCATACTTCCGCCACGCCCCGGTTCATGATCCATCTCAAGCACCATCTGTAAAGTGAGCTTGCTCTTTCCTGTTTTTTTTCCCCCCCAGATCTAAGGTGCCACTGTATTACTTCAAGTTTCTTTGGCACTAAGCTCTGGGTGTGTGGGACCCTTTGGGTGTGTGGGATCCTCTGGGAGTGGGGAATTCTCTAGGCGTGGGAGATGCATAGCCTGTGAACAGCCCTACTTTCTTTTTTCACAACCACATGGGAGCCATATTGTTCTACTCTTCTATGTATCCTGAAGGTTTTGTAGAGAAAAAAAAAAAATATTGATTGGTTTGTTTCCCAGCAAATGCGTCAAAGGCTAGCTAGCCTCATCCCCCAGAGGGCTAGGCTCACAGGCGTGAGTCACCACACCCAGCTCACAAGCTGCCTTCTCTAAGACTTTGAAGTGGTTCTCCTTCCCCTGGCTCTAGCAGTTCTTTGGTTATGGTTTCTTTTCCTTGATAATGGGGAACTCCTCCAGGGAAGGACCTGGGGACTTCTGATCCTCACTACCCAAGTTCATGCCTGGTACACTGGGGGTGCTCAGGAAGCAAACAGATACATGCTGAGTGGATTTCTGTGAGTTATACAAAACGCTTTCGTAGTTGACCCAACTTAAAAAAATCATTCCATGGCTTTCTAGAACAGTAAGAAGAGCTGTTCCCTCTCATTGGATCTTGCATCAGTGATGAAGGCCACTTGTTCTTCCCAAATGAAATGAGACAAGTGTCTGCTGTAGAACAGGCCTCTATAATGCCATGATTCTGATTTTTCTCACACTCAAACCTTATAAAACTGATTTTTTTTTCTTTCAAATTTGTTTTAGGCTCTTATCTTAGTCCACTTTGCACGAAGGCAATGAAATATCTAAAGAAGGCTAACTTTATAAAGAAGGGGGTTTATTTAGTTTCGTTTTAGAGACCAAGAGCCTGAGGTTGGATGGCCCCACTGATTTGTCTTTGACGAGGATCCATTGGCAGAGTTGGACTTAATGGTGGGGGAGCTTGTGAGTGGGAAAGACCTGTTGCCAAACAGGAGGCAAGAGGGGTGAATTCAGGGGTCAACCTTAATCCTGTATCAGCTCCCACTCTAAAGAACTAACCTGGCGTCCCACTAGAATTTCTTTTGAGTGACGATCTCTCAAAGACCTAACGACTTCCACTAGACCTTCCTCTTAAAGAGTCCATGTCCCACATCACCACACCGAGGACCAAGCTACTCACAAATGAATCCTTAGGGACCAACGGCATCCACAACCATACCAGGCCTTAAAAGTTAACAAAACATGGCCTGGAGAGATGGCTCAGCTGTTAAAGGCTAGGCTCTCAACCAAAAGTTAACAAAACAAAACAACCTTACCCTTTAACACTGTTAACTTTATCCAAGCCCTGTGCTCCCCAAGAATGGTGACAAAGAAGAAAGTGAGGGGAGGATGGACCATTACATTAGCTCAGTTCATGAACTAACCTTCAATGCAGACCTGGTGTGTCCTTGGTATCTAGTGAGCACAACATGGCCACTCACAGACCAGTACAAACATGTGCCAAATCAGGAAGAGTGAGCTCCTTCATAGGGTTCCCATTGTGATGAAAAGAAAATTACCCACCATGAGTGACAGCTCACACCTCCACCATTCTAAGATGTACCCCATCCTTTCTCCTAAGACGTCATGAAGATTCCTTTCTGCAATTTGTTTCTCCGCTGAACTCTAAGATGCTTTTCACTGAACTTTTCTTTGTTAAAAAGTTTTCTCCCTACTACACTAGCCTAAAAACAACAACAACAACAACTACATCCTTATCTAGTGCACATTGCCTTTTATAGTTTGGTGCCAACATGGGGCTAGGATCCCCAGCTACCCCACACACATGAAAGCCATCCTCGGGAGGCACCTGATCCAGGACATCTCACTAGCTGCTGTGACACCCAGACTGAGCAAAAATGAGGCCTGGTAATGTTGAGTTTAGTCTCCTGCTCTGGGAAAGCAGGGATGGCTAAGGCATGCTTCATCTTTTTCAGCTGTAGGAACTGACTGGGTGCGCTAAAGCCGGCCTCTATTCCCTGTCAGTGACTGATCTTGCTCTGAGCCTGAGCAAGATCTTATCCTGACTGACCAGTATATTTTGTCATTCACACTTTCAGAGAGGGTGTGTTGGGAGGGTTTATTTATAGACATTACCACAAGATGTCCCCTGGAAAGCAGGAGATGACAATATTGAGTGACAAAAGATGTCTTGACAACAGACAACCAATGGGTCCACTCCATCAGCAGAAAGCCAGCATGGGGCTTAGCTTCTGAGCGGGAAATAACTCCTTCCAGAAGCCAACAGAAGTGATATTCAAACAGATGTCTACCTAAAAAGATATTGTTAGAAACAATTTCCCAGTCTATGAAGTAGACGGGGCTCTGTTTTCTCTGATTTCCCCATGAAATCAACTGTTCTCGTGTGTGCTAAGCATAAGATACTCCCTCCTTCCTTGCCAAGGAGTTCTGTTTCTAAGGGAGGAGGTGAAGGCAGGAAGTCCCCTGGAAGTAGAGACCCTCATACATTGCACATCTGTAAACTCTTTGTTGCCAAGACTTCAGGAGACTGGTCAGCCCAGACTCCTGTAAGGGAAAAGATCTGTGGTAGTTACATAAAGACCTGGATTTAGGCAAATGACTCTACCTTTATTTCAATACCTTCGTATTGATTTATACTCTTGTATAATCCAATACAAACAGCTCCACTGAACACAAGACCTCCAAATACTATTTAAAACAAACCAAAAAAAAAAAAAAATGTTCTTAGTAGAGTAAGTTGGTGCTGGAGAACTGGGGTTTACATGAGGTTTTTGGGAAGATGGAATTGGATTCAGACATACTGAAAATTCCTTCAAAATTATATGTTAACTGTGGCACATGTCTGTGTCCATGCACATGAGAGTGTACAAAGGACCCATATGTATTTGTCTAAAGAAAGTTTTTACCATTTTCTAATATTTGCAAAGAAAGAAATCCATGCCTTTCAATGGAGAAGAACCACTTTCTACTACAGACGTTCTAGGCCTAAAAAGAAATATCCCCTCAGCAAATGCCTTATCCTTGATCAAGGCGTGTTCCAGAGGGGGCAAGCTCACTGCCATCTATTTCTATCTGTAGCCATGTGGAGGCATCCAGCCTCATCCGGGGTCAGTGATGAGCTAAGTCACCTCAAAGACACTGGCACTGGCAAGGTCCTCACAACACCAATTTGTCTCCTAGAAACTGGGATGGTGAGTGTCACCAAGAGCAAGAGGGATAATTATTTCATGACACCCAGCGTATTTCACGTTTTCCATAGATACTCTCCATCAAGAATGTGATGTTAACACCAAAACAGCACTGGATAGAGATAAAATATGAAAACACATGGAAACACACACTGATTGCCAAGACGTTGGCTCTGTTTTTTCTTTTCAAACATTCAAACCTGGATTTCATAGACAATGCTTTGAATGAACAATAGATAGCAGAATCACTGCCATATGTTTTGTGCGAGTTTAACAAACCAGAGACAAGGTTTAATTGGCTCACTGAACTGTGTCTTTGAGGGACTTTAATTTTCCTCTAAGAACAGTAAATGCCAACAAGACAGACGTGCCTGTTCCTCTCAGCTGTTGATAGTTCATGGCAAGTAAACAAGACAGTATATTAAAAAACACTCCCTGCACGCTGCAACATCTAATCTGAATCTGTGCAAGTTTTTTTTGGGGGGGGAGAGAGAGGTTGGTATAAAAGGCATGTTTGAGGAAACATGCTTGACACCTAGATGCCTGGAGTCTGATCTGATTCTACTCTGGCTGAACGTGCCATTGCTATCTCGAGGCACGGAACAGGATGGTATTTGTCAACGGGTTTAGGTTCTAATAGCTTTGAGATAGCATTTTGGAGGTACATTCATCTTGCAGACATATGGCAGGAGTGCCGTTTGTCAAAGCTGGATGTAGAATACATTAAGTGGAATTCTGGTGTCTCCTAATATCCCCTAAGGGACCCATCACACTAACTTGGGCATGGCTTACAAGAGCTCAGCCGAAGTGTCACCTCCTCCGTGGCCAACTTAATTGCTCCCTTTGCTGTGCACGCCAAACAGTGTCACGGTTGCTGGTTGTTATGTCTGCCTTCCCGGCGGGCTGAGAGCCTGCTGGGCAAACACTATGTCTTACTTGTCTTTGGCTCTCCAGCAAGTTGCAGTCTTTTGTAACTGGCAAGATTTTGTGCCCCGACTATAGGGATCCATTTAATGAGAGCCAAGTGTAGATCGGACGACCACCCAGATTCTGAACATGCTCTGCAGCGCGCCACCAGTTCAGGGTTCTTTATCTTTGGAGACCTTAGGCAAGCGCAGAAGTGCTGCACCGTCCCTCCTGTCACACAAGCCCCCAAAAGAGGAAGGGCCTTAGCCTAACAATTTTCAGGCCATTGTGGGGTAAAGACTATTAGAAAAAGCCCAGAAGCCAAAATAATTCAGCTTAATAATCTACTGAGACATTTCCTGTCCAAATCCATTGTAGGCAGCACTGTATATCTTTTAGCTCGGGAAGGCTCTCTGCTCCCATGGACCAGTACTGCGCACATGTTAAGAAGCCTGCTCAAGAAGGTGGAGTGACTTGCCTGAGTGATGGAGGCTTATTTCTCTTCAGGCCTCCCATCCCATGAGGAACGAGGCAGAGAGAGTCATTTCTCTCTGTTCTCACAGCCTCAGGACTCAGGAGTGGGCTGGACCCTATGATGTTGTAGTTAGAGATCCGTGGCGGTCTCATTTGCCAGTGCGCTCAAGAGAGTGGGGCTTGTGTCTCTGTCCGGCAGCTATTAACGCCCTCAGCTGCACGAGCTTTTCTGGAGAGACGCGAGCAAATGTCTGCTTGCCTCAGACAGGACACCCAAAGACGACAGACCAGAGAAACCACTCCACCCAAATCTAGCCCCTGGTACAACAAATAAGTTTTACTGGAACTGCTGACAGGAACAGCGGTGAGGAGTGACTTACTGGGGCATAGGCAACTTACAGGTGACAACGATCCCACCAGTCCCCTGCAGTAACTGTCAACTGCTTAGACATCCTCAGGAAGTAGAGAGGCCATGTACAGCTTCTGCGTTTATTGTTCCTCCCTTAACAGCCTCTTGAAGAAAAGCAACACAGAGGTAACTAGATGCAGTAATGTGGAGGGGACATCTTGGGCCAAGGGGAAAAGCTCAGAGTCCAGACATGCTAAGCTTTGTGTTTTGAGGATGTAAAGTGCAGTGGGGTGGTGGGGGTGGGGGGTGGGGGGGTAGGATCGTAGGGGTGGGGGGTGGAGGAGGGAGAGGGGAGGCAATGAACAAATTGGCACTAAGTGGGGTGGTGTCAAGCAAGAATTACAATGCAAGTGAATGTCCTGATGGGGAAAGCTGTGGGGACACTTAGTGGCTATGTGCCTATAAACCTCCTTCAAGGTGCTGCCAAAACTATAGTGCTTCAAAGGTGCTCGAAGAGTAAAGGATGCTGTAAAGCCCTTTGGCATCAGAACAATCGCTGTATGTTAGACCAAGGAAGCCAAATGTAAAAGAGCCTTACAGGAAAACCCTGCCCCTGCTGCCTAAGGGATATGCAGGCTTAAATAAGAAACCGACTGCAGAGCAGCACAAAGCTGACTGACTGTGGTGATCACTGTCAGGGACTCTCACTTTCCCTCACTTTAATCAGTGTTAGGTTTTTAAGATGAAACACAACCAACTTTGTGTGCACTTTGCTTGTGCTGAGAAGATTTAATAGAACTTAGACATTCTGAAATGCTGAGGCACACTCAGGAACACATATGCTTTGCCTTACACACACACACACACACACACACACACACACACACACACACACACAATAGAGACAGAGAGACAGGCAGAGAGATAAAGCCATAAAGAGACAGAGACAGAGACAGACTGAGAGGAGAGACAGAGAGATAGGACATTTTGTTGCTTTTAGTGCCTCGAATGCTCTGCTGTCCCGCTGTCCCCATGCTGAATTTTCCTTGGGGCCCGAAGGTGTCTGAAGTTCTAAACTCTTCTGTGCAAAAGCACCCGGGCTCCTTGTGGGCTCCCTCCAGCCTCCCGGGAAGTGAGCTCTAATGTGAGAGCTAAAGATGCGCACTAACTCAGCTGCTCAGCTTCACTTCCGCAGAGCTTCTGCAGAAGGTGAGCAGGGGCAAGGGTGGCCCTTGTCATTTGATGGTGGCTCCACCCTGCTCACTAAGGGCAGTAATCCAGAGCTCCAATGACCCCCTTCCACCTTCAGCCCTTCCCAGCTTCGTTTTTCACTGCCCCTTACTACCGACAGCACAGAAGCATGCCTGTGCGTGACAGATTCGTTACAAACGTCAGGAGGAAGATGCAGCTAGTGACCAAGCCTACACCAGCTAACTGCAGCAGTGGCCCAACCCTGCTCACTCTGCCATAGTGGGACTCGACTGTGAGAGCAAAAGCCGAAGCAACTCACTACTAGGAATCCCAGAGGGGAAATGGCGAAGCGATAAGGACAAAGTTCAAAAGAATACGTGGTTTATTGAAGACCCTACTGAAGGACACTCCATCACTGGGTACAGTGATGTGGCCAAAAGTATGAGCTTTATAAAATAATGAAGTCTTGACTGGACCACAAGAAGGAAGATCAGGGCGGGTATGGCTGGTACACAGTGCTTCAGGGATTGCATCCATTGAATGGATGAACTGTGGGACAGTGGGACAGTTGGTCTTTTTGATAAAGGGACAGAGGGTACCAGAGGTCTGAAAGGCCGTCAACACACAACTGCCACCTTTCTGAGCATCTTCTTCTTGTTAACTGCTGCCTCTTCACAGGGTGGAGGGAGGCAAGCAATATATGTTTATTTCCTTAGAAATTCCATAGAATTAAGAACTGGACCGTGCTGTCATTATGAAGGATGAAGGACACAGATGCCTGTCCTCTTTAATGAAGGATGTTTGTTCATTTTCCTTTTATGACAGGGTTTCATGTTGCTTGTGCTGGGCTTAAATTCATTGTTAAGATGAGGATGCCAATGAACTTCTGGTCCTCCTGCCTCCAGCTTCTGTAGTGCTGAGATCACGGGCCTGCCCCACCACACCCAGTTTATGAGCTGCTCAGATGGAACTCAGGGTTTTGATGGTGCAAGGCCAGCACCTTACCAACTGAACTACATGCTCAGCCTTCTGTGTCTTTCTCTGAAAGCATCCTGCCACCTCTGATCCACTCATCCACAGACAACCCACATTCTGGCTTAGGTAGCTACACAGGTCCTGCCACCTCTAAAGGAGGCATATGTGCCTCACAGGATTGCTGAGAGGCCCAAATGAGAACGCAGGAAGGAATGAGCACCTGAAAAAGAAGCATTTCTGAAACCCTGCACGGTGACTTTTTGCTTATTTGCTTTGAGACAGGGTCTTGCTAATCGCTGAAGCTGACCCGGAACTCATGCATAGCCCAGGATGGTCTTGACGTAATCACTCAGCTTCTGTCTCTTAGGAGTTGGGATTACAAACATGTACACCTGTCTGGCTAACATTGTGTGCTGTCAATGAAAGGCTGGAGAGGCCAGGACACCTCCCCACCTCCACCCCCACCCCTACCCCCCACCCACACAGGAAAGCAACACCTTCAGCCATTCAGGCCTCAAGGGAAACACTGGGTCCTTTCGTCTCTGATCCAGGGCCTTTAAAAAGTGGACTCATTTCTCCTGCAGTCTGTTAAGATGAAGGCTGTAGTTCTCTTCCTGCGCTCTGCAGGGAGCTTCGGTGTCTCGTGCTTAGTCCATACATCCTGCCCGAGCTGTTTATCCCCGCTAGTTCACAGCTGCTGTCGATCTTGCTCCGCTCACAATTTTACACCCTTAGTCTATGCAACAGAAGAACGGGGTGTGTGTGTGTGTGTGTGTGTGTGTGTTTGTGTGTCAGAAATACAACACGTTCTCAGGAAAGAGGCACATTCTAAACCACAATTCACTCTTTTATTGTCATCATCATTATAAAGAGCTAGGTCCAGTTTCCAGGCAACGTAAGAGTGGGTGCTTTGTATGTAGGGCACCTGCATCAGTGTGGTAGTTTTTGGTTTGTTTGGTTTGTTGTTGTTGGTTTTTTTTTGTTGTTGTTGTTGTTTGTTGTTTGTTTTTTCCTGGACCTCTGGTAGAAGGCTACTGCACAGTTCAAACCCTCCAGTTACAACACTGTGATCTTCAAGCATTAAAGCCAGTGGATTGTTGAGCCAGAGTGGGTAATCTACTGCGAGATCTTGAGTAGAATCCAGGTGTTTTCCTTTCAGCTAAAAATCACATAAAAGAAAAGAGAAAAGAAGAGAAGAGAAGAAAAGAGAAAACCCACTAACCCAAAACAAAGCCACCTGCTGAGTAAAGGCCTCAGCCTGTGTGAGTTGGGAACCCTTGCCTCAGCAAGTTGAGGGATGCCGGGTCACTCCAGCATGTGCTCCAGGAGGGAGGGGTCCGCCTCCACAGCCTGGAGGCCCTTGTGTAAGCTCAGGAAGGTGGCCTGTTTCCCATAGCGCTGGCGCCAGCGGACAAAGGCCTCCACCACCTGCGACTGCACGTTGTGGGGATGGTTGGCCTTGCAGCGGTAGATGTCGGTCTGGGACAGCCCCAGAGACAGCACCATGGGCTCCCACTCCGGGCCAAGCTTCTGGGCCAGCTGGTTAATCTGCCGATCTGAAGGGGAGCTGTTGAGGATGTGGGAGGGGATTCCGGCCGTCCAGTCACCTGAGGAGGAAAAGGGCAGGAAGGTGAATGAGGTGAGCACCTCCAGTTAGGGAGAGGACTTGAGAAGCGGGAGAGAGAGAAGCGACTGTTCCTGGTCTTCTTGCACTGCGTGGTGCAGTGGCCGAACCGTGCTGTTTAGCATCTCTAAAAGTGTTCAACGTAGAAGATCTGAGAAAGGTGCTGAGCAGAGAAATCCATGAAAAGTCACTGCTCTCCTCCTCCTTTTGTATACGGACAATCATGTATCATGTCATGTCTGTGGACACACTGTTTCCTCTCAAGATCTTTTTTTTTTTTTTTAAATTCCTGTCTCTTTTGTCAGAAGCCAAATCAGCAGCCCTGGCTGAAAGCCCACACCCCTCCGTACCAGCCTGAGGGCTAGCAGTGTGCAGTTTTCCTTGAAGGACGGGCTCCAGCTGGGGGGTGGGGTGGGGGTAGGGGTCAGGGCCAAACCAACAGCCCCTCTCTCCTTGTGGCCTCAATATAAAACATCAACCAGCCTGGAGGTAGTAGCTCACGCCTTTAATCCCAGCACTCAGGAGATAGAGGCAGGCAGATCTGAGTTCAAGGCCAGCCTGGTCTACAGATAGAGTTTCAATACAGCCAAAGCTATACAAAGAAACCCTGTCTGGGAAAAAAAAATCACCCAGAAAATGTACAGAAGCAGGAGCCCAGACCTCCACCCATCCACCCCAGGTAAATAACAAGCCATAGAGTCAAGAGGTGATGGGAGAGGAGAGCAGAGGCCACCAGAGGTCTCATCATCCCAGCCATGCCCACCAGAGAACCGCAGAGTGTGTTCTGGGGAGAGGCTGACTTTGCTCTTCCCAAACAAGATTCCAATCTGCCTGAGTCTGCCTCCTATGCAGTGTGACAGGGAGCTGCTGCAGGTGTGCACTGCACACCCACAGAAGTTCCACTACTAGCTCTACAGAAGGGGCATCTAACCTGGTGTGAGCAAAGAGGCAAAAGCTAAGCCTGGAACAAGAGAAAACTGGGTAAAGAGTGTGGTCCAGCCTCTCCTAAGGGATCTACAGAGTGCAAAGACGGAGGAAGTGAAGGAGTGGGTGGAGCCGGCAGGAGAGGGCAGAAGCTAGGAGGGACTCCAAGCAGCCAAGGTGACAGCACTGGCTGCAGGTTAGGTTCAGACGGTCGATGCCATGGAAACTGTGTGACACTTGTTGCCCAGGTGCATCACACTGTAGCTCGCGTACTTCACTGTCACCAGCCCCTGCTTCATTTTCCAATTGAACGAAAAGACAAACAATCCTGCTGGAAGAGCAGTGGGTCCCACAGCCCTTGTCTCTGAATCCTGGACAGTCAAGTGCCAACACTCTACGGCAGTTACATGAACCCTTTCAGTATTTGTCAGTTCTGCAATTCAAAGAGGACTATGAGGCAATCTGAATAATGAAGCAGCTACTGCTGTTCAATAAATCAACAGCAATGACTTTACTGTTTTTCATAAAAATGTGAGTGATTTTATAACTTGAGCTCATTAAAAAATTCAAAAACCCATAAAAAGTATAAAGAAAAAAAATCAAATCATCTACTGTCTCACCTGGACCCGCCCCCTTATATACTGTGCTGGAAGGTAGCTAGATCTCAGTGATATTCAGAGTGGCAGGAGAAGAGCTTTCATCTACCAATTGCTTTTAGTTTTGTTTGAAGATAGCAAGAGGGAGAAGAAAGAGAAGGAGGAGGAGGAGAAGGAGAAGAAGAAGAAGATCCAAATGTCCTTGCAACCTGCAGTTAAATACTTAACACAACGATAAACAAAGAAAAAGATAAACACTACTTCCGGGGCTAGGGAAACAAACTATAACCCCCTTGCTGCGCCCCCTCCTCTCCTGCCCCTCACACTGCTTGATTTTTGTTGCTTTTGTCACTTTTGTGTGGTGCCTAATATTTATGTTTCTGCAGTGATGGTCTACATCCCATGCTCACCCATGAGTGAAGGCAACAAGATGATGCCTCTAGCACTCACCAGTGCCCTTTCTGGTGTGTTGTGACTGCTTTTCAACTGTTCCTGTGTCTGTCATTTTGATTTGTGACAACTAGCCAGTTTCATCACAAGGTGACTTCACAGTCTCCGAGTTCTTTCAGGTCAAGACTGCCTATAACCTCATTAGAACAACATCTTTATATTTAGAGGACCAAACACATATTATTTAACATTATGCTTTTGAATTATAAACATCGTTTTATGTTATATAAACAATTTTATTGCTCTTGCATATTTGCAAGTTTATAGACCTTGCTCCTATTTTGTGGGTGGTAATGTTGCTTTGGAGAATTCTGTTACCAACTTGGTTATCTAGCCTTTTGTGTAAGATATTACTCAGCCTTCCAAAGGAATGAAATTCTGACATGTTACAGCATGGGCATTGTACTGAGTGAACATAGCCTCTCGAAACAGGACAAACACTGTGTGGTCCCACTCACAGAAGTAGCCAAGGCAGTCACACACACAGAGGCAGGAGGCAGCTGGCAGCTGGGGGCAGGAGGGAGGAGTGGGGCTGGAGTTTAATGGGAAGGGGTCCCTGGAGTCCTTTTCCTGCCTGACACTCAGCAAATGACAGACACTCTCTGTCTATTACTTTATATGCTGCTGGTGATTTGGGGTTGCAGTTTATTTTTGCTTTTGACTGCTTTTCCCTTCAGTTGAGCGGATGCTAGGGAGGGACCATCAGTGACTATAGCCTTTTAAGCTTGTGATGCCTGCTCAATACAAAGTTACAGAGAGAGAGAGAGAGAGAGAGAGAGAGACAGACAGACAGACAGACAGACAGACAGACAGACAGACAGACAGAGACCTAAGATTTAGTATCAACTCCTGAGGATAGAATGCATTAGATCAGGCAAAGCTATAAATTAATCCACTGTGACTAGCTGGCCTTTGTGTAGTGTGCAGGATGGCCTTGGGTCACACTCGTACAGATGTTTTTTGTTTTTTTTTTTTAAATAATTTTTATTTAGTTTTATTTCATGTGCATTGGTATGTAGGTGTCAGGTACCTTGGAACTGTAGTTACAGACAGTTGTAAGCTGCCATGTGGGTGCTGGGCATTGAACCCAGGTCCTTTGGAAGAGCAGACAGTGCTCTTAACCACTGAGCCATCTCTCCAGCCCCCCCCCCTTTCATACAGATGTTTTGTATGTCAGCAAACACATCTATTTTGATATGGTGGGGCAAGAATATGTGGACGTTCAAACCCCAGATTTCAAGGATTAATGCAGGTTCATTTAAATCCTTACTTTAAATTTAAAAAGACGAGTCAATTTCAAAAGCAAATACAGAATGGTAAAATGGAAGCAAAACTGACACGGTCAAATAAAAATACAAAGTAAATATAAGAAGACGATTCAACGAGTATTGTGGACAGTACACACGCAGCAAACCTGCACCAGTGGGACCCACAGGCTAGAAGCCCAGATCTGCCCACAGGTGCACCTGGCACTCCAGCAGCATGCTGCATCAGGCCTGCCCAGAACCTCAGCAGCCGTCCTCACCCTGTGCCTTCCCAATTGCTAAGAACAGACCTCATCCCACCACAGCACACAAGGTCATCTGTCCTGAGATGATGTGCTCACCCTTGGTTATGAACCACCAGACTCCGCTGAAGAATGCCCGTTCCAGTGCCTAAGACAGCAAATGAGAATTCAGTTCTGTTTCCGCAGGTAAAATGTTCTAACCTCAATACAGATCCTAAATCTTTCGTGAAGTTTTAGAAGCTCATCTTCAGCGAAGCTAAAATTCACCGGTTCTGAAAAGAACAACATAGACATGGAAACCCACCTACCACAACAGAGCCCGGATGAAGCAACCCCTTCCCACAACGCTCTCTTCTTTACCACCTCAGCCCTGCACCCCTCCACGTCCATGGTCTCATGAGGGTCCCTCCCTCCTTCCGAAACTGTGTCCTCTTCCCTCACACCTCTCAGAAGCTTTCCCAGGCTCAGGCTAAAATCATCTTTATAATGGCCGTTGGTTTAGAACCACACATCAATTTCTAAGTTTTATATAAGATGGTGGCTGCCACCCATGCTCTCTACACACAGAGACATGTCTTCTACTTCTACTCCCCCACCCCCACCTCTCGCTACTGTGTTTAGCCCTGACTAGGGACAAAGGAGAACCTGATGGATTGGGTGTGGTAGCGCATGCCTATAACCTCAGCAATTGGAAGGCAGAGGCAGGAGACTCAGAAGTTCAAAGTCATCCCAGGCCACACACATTGTTTTTGTTTTTGTTTTTTGTTTTGTTTTGTTTTGCTTTTTTGAGGACAGCCTGGGCTACATGAGACCTTGTCTCAAGAAAATACAAAAAGAAGAAAAATGTGAAATGCTCTTTCCTGACATTTAATCATCACATTAAGGAGAAAAAGTTTCTCCAAGTCAAATTCCCAACTCAACATCTTTGCTGGCAGTATAATTTTCTTTCCAATAAATTAGTCCTGGTAAGATAGAGATTTTCGGAATGAAGCAGGTTATGTCTGGCCAGCCTGCCCTTTCCACCCTGCCTTCTCCAACGTGGGGCCACCTTGAATGAAACCCAAGATGGACTACAGGGATCAGAAGAAAAGTCAGGGCTGATGACCACGGCTTGAAGGAGAAGCATGGCTGCCTTGGAGCAAATGCTAGAAGAGCCAGCGAATCTGCGGTCAGGAATCTAAAGCAACAGAGAGCCTTTTAAACCTTAACGTCTTCCTATTTTAATTTCAGCTATTTTGTGCTATGATAGGAGATGCTATAAACAGATACGAGTTCTTTATGATGATGACCTAAAAAAAAAAAAAAAAGACACACATTTCTGGAGAGTCTGATCATATACCAGCACTCCAACTCACTGTGGCTACAAGCCATTGCTACTGCTTTAAAATAATATGTTTTGAAAAAGTATAACCTATTCAAGATGTGCAAATAATTTTCAGTATCATAGCCTCTTTTAATAATTTCAACACATCAATGAGATAAAGAGAAAAGTCATCTTAAAAGCATGAAAATTACATTTGATGAAGATACCCATCTATAATTTAAAATATATATGTAAAAATTCAGAATTTAAGCATATTTCTTGACTTGATAAAACATGATAATTATTTCAATAAACATTTTCTTTGGCCAGGAACCTTTAAATATATTCCCTTTAAAAATGGAAACAAGAGCCGGGCATGGTGGAGCATGCTTTTAATACCAGCACTCGGGAGGCAGAGGCAGGTGGATGCCTGTGAGTTCGAGGCCAGCCTGGTCTACAAAGTGAGTCCAGGACAGCCAGGGCTACACAGAGAAACCCTGTCTCGAAAAACCAAAAAAAAAAAAAAAAAAGAATGGAAACAAGAGGGCCTTAGTGATGGTTTGAGGCAGGTACAGGTACACTCTACTGTACAAGGTACTCCTAAAAACCACCAGGAGAAACAGGAGCCTCCATCAGAAAGGTGATTCAAATTAGAGGACTCAGAAAAGCAAGCACATGAGAAGGTGCTAAAAGGCAGAAATTAAAGAAGCAAGAATAGAAACAACAATGATAAAGCATTTTATGTGTGGAGAAACTGGCAGGAATAGCAGGTTTTGTCTAGATTGCAAGCCGGCAGTGCTGGGGAACAGGACATACTTTGGAATACTGGTTTCAGCTCTAAGTATCAAGAAGAATCCTAAAACCCACTCATAGGGTGATGTATAAAGCTGTCTGTATGCTAAGTTTCATCATCTGTCCCAGTAAACACACATCTTGTAACTCAGCCATCCCATTTAGAAGATACACATATACTATTATATATAGAATGCACGCATATCCATCCACTATATATCCTCAAACGTATCCACAAGAGTCATACACATATTTATAAATCCCATAAGTGACACAGCTGGAGGTAAGAGGTGGAAGTGACCTAACAGATGAACAGGAAGTGTGCCTAGCAACACCAGCAAGGATGCTATGAACTAATGTAGCACCAAAGGTATATCTAGAAGGAGGCGAGTTAAAAATAATGTCCAAATACCACATATAAAACAACAAACAACTTTTTAAAAAACCACCACTTATAAATAAACCAAAGAATATGTATCTCTGTGAGGAGGGAGGGGAACGGGAACAGAAGTGAATGACAAAGAAGCTTCTCCCATCAGCTAATGGAATACAGCACAGGATGCATAAGCTGATGAGCACAGAGAACAGAACAGGGTAGGTACAGCTGAAGGGAGGAAGAAAGAGGGGGAGCAAAGGAAGAAGGAGGAGAAAGGGAAGAAGGGCACGCCAAGACCCACACCTCTAAGCAGCCATTCATGGTGCCCTTAGCAACAACCAGGTGGGATGCTACCTGCGGTAGGTGGGCTGGGTTGAGGGTGTTTCTGCTGGCAAGCTAGCCTAGTGGTCACTTCCAAGGACCTGCGTGAACTCTGGTCCTTGAGTGCAAACAATTGTAGAAACATCCTTTTGGCTGAAGAACTGACTTCTGGAAGAGGAAAAAAAAAAAAGTACCTTGAAAAGCAAACCAATTAGAAACCTTTATTCTGACAGGACACCACAAAGGACACCCTGTGTTCCTGGAGAAGCAGAAGGGTCAGCTATTTGATCACCCTGAAACCAATTTCCAGGATGATGGCCTGACAGTATACGCCAAAGACGAAGGCCACGCTCCAAAAACGCAAACACACCTCACTTACTTGATTTGACCGTCAAGTCCCGGGAAAGTCAAAAAGACTGCCATCAATAATTGAGTTTTCACTAAATTAACTGGGCAGGAGGTGGGGCAGACAGGATCTGAGCCTGGGATTAGCAGGCCTGGGCAGTCCCTAAAGTGGAGCCTGCCACCAGGTAAGCAGGTAGCTTGCTACGTCACTTAGCATTTCCCAGGTTGCTCGTTAAACGAACTGCTAATCATTTAGTCCTACTTCCCTTTGCATGTCTGCTAAAATAGAAGGGTGACTTGCAGGCTTTTAGAATGAGCTTTGTATAATTATTTCTGTTTTGTAAGGACCACATACCTTCTAAAGGGAAACAAACAAACAAACAAAAACCAGTGAGATGGCACCAGCCAAGGACAATACAGGCGGTAAACTTTAAACCCCTACCCAGATCTAGCCAATGGTCAGAACATTCTCCACACTTGAGTGGAGAGTGGGGTATGACTTTCTCACGTACTCTGGTGCCTCACATTTGACCATGTCCCCTGGAGGGGGAGACCTGATGGCACTCAGAGGAAGGACAGCAGGTTACCGAGGAGAGACTTGATACCCTATGAGCATATACAGGGGGAGGTAATCCCCCTCAGGAACAGTCATAGGGGAGGGGAATAAGGGGAAAATGGGAGGGAGGGAAGAATGGGAGGATACAAGGGGTGGGATAACCATTGAGATGTAACAAGAATAAATTTAAAAAAAAAAAAAAACAGTGAGATGACTACTTGGTACAATTTCTTTTCCAATACTGTATAAATCATTTTAGATGTTCTTGTGAAGCCATGTCTTCCACAGCCTCACAGGGACCTGCCCCAGCTCCAGCCCCAGTTGTTTGCCATTTTTATCCTTCCTCGAACTCACAGTGATCCCCCTGCCTTTGCCTCCCGAGTGCTGGGATTAAAGGCGTGCGCCACCACCGCCTGGCTCTGTTTGTCTTTTTTTTTTTTTTTTTTCTTCCTTGAATTCTGCCCTCAGACCACAGCTTTACCACAGCTGTCCCTTTCCTGTGGGACACTTCCTTGGTCAAGTGTGACTTCTCATCAAGCCATACTACCTGCAACAGTTTTCAGATTCAATCCCCACTTGCTTTGTGTTTTCCTTGTCCGCCTCTCACCCACTCTCGATGGGTCACTGCTTTCCCCTCCCTGGCCCTGCTTAGTGTCCCTGACACTGCCAACTTCTTGCTATCAGAGAGCTCTGTCCACTTGCCCAGTGCTGCACCTAGGTACCCAGAGCAATGCTCCGCATACACCAATCCCTTTCTTGACGTTTCAGGATAAAAGAGTGAAGGCAAAAGGGTGTTCTACCCTCTGTTACAACACTCTTTCAGCTCTGCTCTCTACAGTGCTACTGAGCACCCTCCATTCACATGCTTAGCTGGGGGTGGGGAAGGCCTGCCAAGTACTCCAGAGAGGGAGAGAAGCGAGCAGCAACACTTGCTCTACCTCAGAAACAACTAGAAAACTGCCAACCCCATGCAGAAAGTTCTTCACCCCTCTTAACTTTATAAGGAGAAATAAATAGAATTTCTTAATATGACAAAAAAATTGTTTATTCAAAGTTCTGAATTCTTTCTCATTCATATTCTTTTCTTTCTTTTTTGGGGAGAGGGGAGTCTGGGTGTGCTGACACGTTTTATATCAACTTGACACAAGCTAAAGTCATCTGAGTGGATGGGACCTCAATCTGAAAATGCCTCCATAAGATCTGACTGTAGGCATCTTCTTAATTAGGAAGGATGCTCCCTGAGAAAGGAGAATCCAGCTCACTGTGTGTGGTACCAGTCCTGGCAGGTGGTCCTGGGTACCACAAGAAAGCAGGCTGAGCATGCCATGAGGAGCAAGCCAGTAAACAGCACCCACCCTTGGCCTCTGTGTCAGCTCCTGCCTCCAGGTTCCTGCCCTGACTTCCTTGCTAGTGAACAGAGCTGTGGAAGATTAAGCCAAGCAAACCTCTTCCCCTGCCTCTAGCTGCTTTTGGTTACTGGGTATGTTTATAAAAATTAATATTGATTTTTAAACTTTAAAATAGCATGTATCATATAATTCTACTTTCCTAAACCATCTCCTGTAGTTTATAACAACATCTCCTGTAGTCTGCAACTACATCTCCCAAATGCTGTAACTACAGCTCCTATAGGCTGTAACTGTAGTTCATATAATCTATAACTACATCTCCTGTAGTCTGTAATCACAGCTCCTATAGTTTATAAGTACAGATCTTATAGTCTATAACTACATCTCCTATAATCTATAACTACATCTCCTGTAGTCTGTAACTACAGTGCCTATAGTTTATAAGTACAGATCTTATAATCTGTTACTACAGCTCCTATAGGCTGTAATTAAGCTCCTATAGTCTATAACTACATCTTCTATAGTCTGTAACTATAGCACCTATAGTTTATAAGTATAGATCTTACAGTCTGTAATACAGCCCCTAACTGTTCTTCTATGACAGCATCCCCCTTCTCTCCATCCACTCATCCTTCCATGCTTAGAAAGATATTCTCTTAAGGATGATGCCACTTTGTGAGGTTTCCTTTGTCCTCTCACTTTTCAATGTAGTGTGGGTTCCTCTAAATGCACATGCAGAATTGTTATGGTAAAGTCACGAGAAATGAAATGAAGGAGAAATAACAGCTGGCCCTCTATCACTCAGCCTTGAGACTCCTGGGTGCTGGAAAAAATAAGCACGTTTTCATATCACTCTAGAGAAGGGAAGAGAGTGGGATGGAGACACTGTCAGGTCCCGATCACTACAAGCTGCTGGAAGTAGCTAGTGCCCAGGAAAGTGCTGAGTCTGGTGTTTGTGCTTGCAGATTTGGCAAGAACTTTGGGCCAGGCAGGCAGATTGAACTGGGTATGCAAGAGATATGCATTTCTGGGTAGGTTTTTTTTTTTTTTTTTCTCCAATTTAACCAAAACCAAAACCAAACCAAAACCCAAAACAAACAAACAAAACAAAAACAAAAACAAACTCCTGTTCAGCAAAATTACTGCTCTAGATCTGACAACCTCCCTCACCCCCATCAAATGTGCAGCTGCTTCCTGGGTGCTCTTTGGCATAAGGAGTTGGTTTTTCTTCTCATAAAAACATGCACACTACAGTTCTGAGGTAAAAATCAAATAAATGTAAAAGTAAGAATAGTGACCTCTAATAAGAGCCATTGTAACACTTGCCACAACAGGACAGCACTGGGGGCTGATAATTCTTTTGGGAGACCAGGAGAAAATAGTTTTTTATCTTCATAATCAGAGGAGAAAGTGAACATTAGCTGAATGAAATATTTCAATAAATAACAGCACTATGTTCAGCTTTATATTAACCATCATAAACTTATTTTTATACTATTTTAGGAAAGAGGGGATCATAAAGACAAAAATGCTACACCCCCAAGGGAGCCAATGTGACCCTGCCTCTAATATTTCTAAGTCACGGCCCCAGTGGCAGAATTGCTTGGTTTGTAGAAACATGTTCCTTAAAACTACATTTGAGACTTAAAGACAGAGTGCAGCTGATGAGAGACTAAGGATCTGTCGTGTCCCTGGAGTGCAGAGGTGACCGACAGACATTCTAATGCTGCTATCTGCACTGCTGTCTGGTCTGCAGGCAGTGAGTGCACTACCTCAGCTGCTCATGACGTCCGCACTGCTCCTTCTTAGGAAAGCTGCAGAAGACACTAAAGATTCCTGAATGTGGAAGTTATGTCGTTTGGACATAGGGATCTGAGTTTTCCTCTTTTTCAAATTAGAGAAATTGTATCACTTTTGCATTAATGACTACTCGCCAAATTAAAAAAAAAAAGTTTAATGTTTTTCTTTAGCCTTATTTTAACATTCAGAATGAAATATGCCAACTTGTTGACTGATATCCAATCTAAAGAAAATGAGCTGGCCCCATAGCACTGGGTAGTATCTCTGTTGCTGACTTTCAGGCAGCCTCGATGAGAGAGCTGGCTTGAGAAACCACATCACTATATTTTATGGAACAACTCCTATGGATTTGACACTTTCCCTATTAGTCTGCAGCCTCCTAAAGGAAGGACCACGGGCAAAGCTGAGAACACCATCAACTTCAGGCATCAAAGCCCATTCCGTTGATGGAGCTCAGCTGGGCTGGGTCACTTGGAAGAAGACTGTAGTGGGTGGGGTATGAAGGCCAGGCAGAGTGCTAGCTCCTTCACAGGTGTGACGTAACACCAATCCTAAAAGTGAAATGCTCAGTTCTTGTACCAGCAAGCCAGTCCCCGCCTCCTTTGTTTTTTTTTCTGAGACAGGGCCTTACTACACAGCAGCACAGGTCATCCATCAGGATCTCCCTGCCTCGGCCTCCTGGTTGCTGGGTTTTAGGCAGTGGCCTACCCCATCTCGCAAGGTAGGCCTTTTAATGTGCTACCTTCTTAAAGCAGGAAGGGACAGTGATGTTGTGATGAAATGATAGTAGCAAGATTTACCTTGTTTAGGGATAAATGTAACAGACTGTCCTAAGGTTTTGTTTAAACAAACAGACAATCACGGAGGTATTGGATATTCTCAACCTGGCTTACATGCAGCCCCAAAAGGGAAGGGTTGGGTTGTTATTGTTGTTGTTTGGTTTGGTTTGGATTTTCAAGACAGGGTTTCTCTGTATAGTCCTGGCTGTCCTGGACTCACTTTGTACACAGGGCTGACCTTACACTCACAGTGATCCCCCCTGCCTCTGGGGGGCATGTGCCACCACAGCTGGCTGGGTTCAGGTTTTCTTAAAAGATACATTTTCTTTTATGCGTATGAGGACTTGAGAGCCATCTCAGTTCCGTTAATGCCTGGGTTTGGAATCAGGTACCATAAAGAGCCAGAGCGTCCACAATGGCCCAACAGCCTGCTGCTCCCAAACCAGTGGACAGAGGGCGGCGAGCAAAGCCTAAAGGCCGCGGCACACATCACCTCGGGGCAGAGGCGTGTGGCAGGTGCTGGGGTTAGCTAAAACGCCAACTGGGCCATGTCCCTCTCAATCACAGCTCAGACCCCTACACGGTGTCTGGCCAATAGCAGCTCCTACTGAGATATTTTTAGAGTTTAGGGTTTTTTGTTCTGTTTTTAAGGAAACTACTTCTGGGGTAGTTGCAATGGACTCAGGGGCTGCAGCCCTCAAATCTCATGCAGTGTATAACTGGCCTGATGAAGTGCGGGACATGCCAGGCAGCGGGAACCAAGCACACTGGAGAACGCCAGTTAGCTGTGGAATCCTGCGGTTCTTGATAAGTTTGCACTTTTCCAGGCTTCGCAGGATCTCAATTTTGTGAGTAAAATTACTTCTGTGATCTTTTTAATCACTAGTTGAGGCATAGTTTATTTAACATGCAATGCAAGGATGGGATACAATAACCCAGCACACTCTCTTGGAGGCTGACTGCAGAGCGGGGCCTGTTTGAGGCACTAATGATAGACTACCAGGCAAATCGAGCTAGTTAGGACACTGCTTAGGGCCTGTCCTGAGCATCACAGGCTTGAATGTCACTGTTTAGCCAAACCCACGCATCACAGTGAAGTTGAAATAAGACAACTAAAGTCAGTTGTTTATTCCAGCCATTAACGAACGACAGAGCTCAAGTGGCCATGGAGCTGTTGCAACAGCTGCAGAGAGCTTCACGGAACATCCATGAAGATAAGGGGTGAATCTCTCCTGACCTCTCCTATTTTTGTTTGTTTGTTTGTTTTGTTTTTTTGAGACAGGGTCTCTCTGTGTAGCCTTGGTTGTCCTGGACTTGCTTTGTAGACCAGGCTGGCCTCAAACTCACAACGATCCGCCTGCCTCTGTCTCCCGAGTGCTGGGATTAAAGGCGTGCGCCACCACGCCCAGCTCTCCTATGTTTTTAACCAAGAATTTCTTTCAAATGATGTGGATGTATTAGAGGCCCGTGCGTTTCTATGAGCAGCTGAGAGAAAGGTTTAATGGAGTCCCCTTCCCAATGGGTTGCCTTGTTTTATTTTAACTGTGGCTTAGGACCCATGAAATTGACTTTGTTTCCTCGTAACTGACAACGGGCAGAGGTCTGCTTAGCACTGCTGCACTGCATCTTCAGTCCTTCTAATTCCTCAGTCATTAGCTAAAATCATCTCCTCAGAGAAGCCCTCTGGAACTCTCCGAAGCAGAAGCAGCCAGGCCCTACTCCAGGCAAATTTGAGAGAGAGAGGGAGGTGCCACAGAGATGCTTTTCTATGGCAAATCTGAGACACTGCCCCTCTGCTCCCCCATTGGAGCAGGAGCCCTAGGGCCCCGGAGAGGAAGGGCCTCCTACTGAAATGCTTCCCAGCATAGGGTGAGTGCTCAATTAAGTAAGTGTTGAAAGGAATCCTTTAGGGAGCCTATGAAAGACCTGACCCTGAATGCATATAAAAGAGACCATCTACCAGAGGCTGCACTTCAGAAGAGTGGAAGGAATTTGGCTTGTGTTGCTCAAATACACTGAGAACTCAGTAGGAAGTTCCATAAAATCCTGTACTTGTGGCTTTGCCTGTCAGCTCCTGATGTCATCTGAGTGCTGGTCACCTTGTGCTTGCATGGGGGACTCCTACAAGGCACCAGTGCAGTGTCTGGCTCCTGGAGAAGCCAAAGGATGAGAACACGTCACAGCGCTCTGGGCTCAGTGGTACAGTTTGCACGTAGCACACACAGGCCCTCCATTCAATCCCAGCTCCATAACACAAAGTAACTTCAAAGGCCCGTTCTCACCCAAGGAAGCACTGATTAAACACGGTGGTCTTGTCCTAGGGATTGGGGCCTGAGTTGTCTTTACTTTGTCTCTGGGATGACATGAAAAAAGGCTGAAATATAAGAAATAAGGTCTAGAATTTTCTTCTTTCTTGTAGCCTTTGGACTCAAATAACATCATTTTGCACACATGGTTTTTCAAGAAACTTGGGAGCAACAGTATGGAAGTGTTTCAAATGTTAGATTAGTCTCAAAGGCCAGTTGTTGAAATAAAAATATGTTTCCTTACCATAGACACATCTTTCTGAAAGCCAAACTGCTCCCAATCAAAACCTCGGCATATCTTATGAATAGAAACTGAACAAGCTGATTTTAAAACAGAAAAGGGAATGTAAAGAACCAAATAGCCAAAAATATTTTTGAAAGAAAACAAAGTTGGATAAATTTCTTCACCTAATTTCAAGCCTTTATAAACTAAAGCTATAGAATTGAAAAGCTGATATTCTCAAAAAAGATAGGCAATAATCAATGGTATATCCACACAAAAGTAGAAATACAAGTCATGGGAAAAGGAACAAATGAAGTTCAACTAATTGACTGTCCACATCCACACACACACATAGGAGAGAACCCCAACTCACTAAGGGAAAACTTAAACAAACAAACAAACAAACAAACAAACAAAATCAGTAAACTCAGCCTGGCTAGTGCAATGGTTTGGGTGAGAATGGCCCCATAGGCTCATGTATTTGAATACTTGGTCCCAGCTGGTGGAATTGCTTAGGAAGGACTACGAGGTGTGGCCTTGTTGGAGGAGATTTGTCACTGGGGATGGGCTTTGAGATTCCAAAAGTTCACACCATTCCACCATTCCTGCCTGGGCTCTCTCTTTCCCTCTCCTTCCTTTTCCATCTCCCTCCTCCCCACCCCACTCATGCTTGTGAGCCTGTTGCATCCCAGCTGCTGCTCCAGCACTATGCCTGTGTGCCTGCTGCCATGCTCCCCGCTATGATGGTCATGAAACCACCAGCCCCTAATTAAATGCTTTCCTTTCCAACTTGCCTTGGTCATGGTGTTCTGTCACAGCAACAGAACCATATTCCTAAGACAAGCAGACTGCACAGAAATGATATCAAAGCACTATCCATAAAAGAAATTGATAAACTAAACATTGGTCTAAGTTTAGAATGCTGTGCTTTGAAAAATAAGACACAGCAGGAAGTCCAGATGCAGCCACAGAGTGCTCGCCAGCACACAGGGCCTGGGCCTATTCCAAGCACCAGAGAAACACAACAGCACAAGGCAAACCACAGGCTGAGAGGAAATAGTTGTAAAGCATCTCTTTCCATATACACATCTTACAAAGGACTCATATGCAACTTGTACTAACAATTCTCAGAGCTTAATAGAAAAACAGCCCCATTTTTATTTGTTGTCTTGTTTGTTTGTTTTATTGGTTTCTCTAGACAGGGTCTCTCTGTGTAGCCCTCACTGTCCAGGACTCACTCTATAGACCAGGCTGGCCTTAGACTCAGAGATCCGCCTGCCTCTGCCTCCAGAGTGCTGAGGTTAAAAAAAAAAAAAAAAAAACAACTATTTTTTAATTTTTGGATTGAAGTAGAATTACATCATTTCTCCCTCCCTTTTTTCTCCCTCTAGCTCCTCAAGAACACATCCCCTTGAACTCCTCCCACATCTCCCCACTCTCAAGTTGACAGCCTCCTTTTCTTTGGTTACATTTGTTACATGTGCAGAATCTGCTGCGCCCTGTGTTTGTTGTTTGTATTGCTGCGCCCCGTGTTTGTTGTTTGTATGCGTATGGTTTCTGCACTGGACAACAAGAGGGGCTAATCCCTGTGAGAAGCTAACTCCACTCCCAGCAGTCAGCAGTCACCTGTCGTTCTTTGTCTAGGGGGTGGAATCCTGTAGACTTTTCCTTTTTTCCAAATCTCATGTCTATGGACACTGCCACTGTTCCAGTCTCATTTGCGCATCTATTTCTAGGAGAGACTGCTTCACAGCGGACTTCCTGGTGTTCTGGCTCTTACGATCGGCTGTGACACGGGACGTATCTGTTGGCGCTGATCTCCCCATGAGTTGTTGATGCCTATGTCAAGTACAGCCGTGGGTAAAAGGATATGATTTAGGATGCAGTAGGAAGTATGCTGGTCTAGCGAGGTGGCAGGAGCAGATTCTTTTCCGAGATGTACAACCTTTCCGTCTCTGAGAATTTCAGGATGTTTCCAGGACCAGGCATAATTGCTTCTCCCTGCTGAGTGGGCCTTAGTTCCAATTAGACAGCTGTTGGTTTCCACAGACATGGGAGGGCCACTACGGCACCTAATGCACATCTCACCATGCTGGTCAGTGTAGTAGTTCTAAGGCAATGGAGCTGGATAGGACTGTTCAATTATTTCCCTTCCTTGGCAGCTTGCAGAGTATTTTCTAGAACCATGAAAGAGGCTTTCAGGTGAGATCCTGCTTGAGCCATTTGAGTCATATGTCCTAAGTATACAATGTAAAATAATCACATTTAAAAAGTGGACAAGGGAGGCAGAGGCGGGCGGATCGCTGTGAGTTCGAGGCCAGCCTGGTCTATAGAGTGAGTCCAGGACAGCCAGGGCTACACAGAGAAACCCTGTCTCGAAAAACAAACAAACAAATAACAAAAGTATAGACCAGATACTTCCAATGAAGATATGGAGTGGTGAATAGATACAGAAAAAGGCACTGTGCATCAGTCATTAGGGCAAAATGCAAATTAAAACCATGGTTGAGTACCATTCAACTCAGATGAATATGGCTGCCAGGCACAGAGGAAAAATACTTTCAGGTCCTGCTTGCATGAGGGTCCAATATGGTCACAGACACAGAGGTAGAGTAGTGCTTGCCTTCCATGGAAAGTGGAATGACATTGTCAGGTGCAGTCTCAGCTATATAACAAGAATCGGTCCTTCACATCTGTGGTACTGGGCTGTGTTTAGTTAATGATGACAAATTGGGTAGGTTTCATGTTGTGTTCATGGTACAGAGGAAAATAAGTCGAAATTAAGGAGAAGTATATGCAATGTTGGCAGGACCATGGAGCAGCTGAGCTCTTACTGGGGGCTCATCAAATGGAAAAGTTACTCTAAAAACAACCTGACAGTTTCTTTCTTTCTTTCTTTCTTTCTTTCTTTCTTTCTTTCTTTCTTTCTTGTTTAAAGATTTACTTATTTATTATGTATCTTGTTATAGATGGTTTTGAGCCAATATGTGGTTGCTGGGAATTGAACTCATGACCTTTGGAAGAACAGTCAGTGTTCTTAACCTTTGAGCCATCTCTCTAGCCCGCCTGACAGTTTCTTAATAAGCTAAATATATTCCAAGCCTTTGTTCCTCTGACCGCACTTCTAGGTATTTACCAGAGAAAAGTAACCTCTGCTCACACAATGACACGCACAAAGGTGCTCTCAGCAGCTTCATCCATAATAGCCACAACATAATTTACAATTTTCTCAACATTCCGATGGGTAAGCGATATATGGTCTATCTGTGGAATATTGCTATCTAATAAAATGAATGAAATACATTACGTACTTCAACCTGAATGAGTCTAAAAAGAACTATGCTAAATGAAAGAAGCCAGAAAAGTGACAGGGCTGAGGGGGGTATAGGATTCCACTTGTGTGAACGCAGGAAACGAAATGCGTGAATAATGACAGAAAGCCGAGCCCTGTCTTACCAAGTCTGGGGTGATGAGAAGGAGTTAAAACGGGCCATGAGAAAACTTTCATGATATCGTCATCCTGACTGTGGAGATGGTGTATCCCTGTGTTAAAACGTGTTGAGTCCACTGTTGTTTTTTGAGGCAGGGCCTCGCACAGTCTCGGCTGGCCTCAGACCTGCCTTGTAGCTGAGGTTGGCTCTGCGTTCTGGCCCTTTCTGTGATGAACCGTGGGTATGTGCCACCATATCCAGCATAGCCTATCAAATTTTACACAGCTTATTTCCTTCCAATTATACCTCAAAGAAACTGACTTTTTCCTTTAAAGTGCTCAGACATTATCGTTTCCCACTTGACCCCAACCTTGCTTCACTGTGTCAGAGCGTCTTCCCAGACTCTCCCGTGGTGCTTTTTCTTGGCCCCACTGCAATCTTCATCAGTGTGTATAATTTCCATCTAGTTACTTTTATGGATTGTGTTTGCAAGAACTTCCGTGCCCTTCTGTTTCCGATTTGAGGAAGTGGGGTTTGGCCTGGCTTAACTGCCACACCTGACCGTGAGTGCCTGGAGGGCAAGAAAGCCTGTGGCCCAGGACTGCAGCTCACAGGAGGGGCTGCTACTTTGGAACAGTTCTCTCTCCAGTGACCCCTCTGCTGGGTCCTCACAGGCAGCTGGGAAACGGCTGTCCGCCTTGCCATACAGTCTCATCCTTGGGACCCATGGGGATTGCTCAAAATCAAGTGCTACAGAAGCGTCTCTTTTGTCCAGTTCTAAAACATCCCCCACTTGAAAAGCATCTTTCAAAGCAGCAGAAACACACCCAGAGGCCTCTGGGAGCCGTGGGCATAACTTTGAAAATGTAAAAGGCATTAAACATTTAGAAGAGCCATAGATCACAGTGAAACCCTGGTTCTGGCCATCTCTCTGAGGAGCGCTTCCAGAGGCTGCAGCACTTTCAAATAATATCATGTGCTCTAGCTTCAGCCTTGGCCACTTTTCCCTTAGAACAACAAAAAGAATCATGCCAGCTATTAAAGGCGGTCTCCTTATATAATGCAGTTAATAGCACATACGCTTCCCTGCGGGATTTAACCCAAGTTTCACAGTGGTCTATTTTATTTAGCACTGATAGTTTTATTCATTTCTTATTAAAGCGATCTTTCCACAAAATTGACTGTTGCCTCAGCCTTGGCGTAAGAAAGAAGACTGGCTGAATTAATGACGTTGAGCGACAGATGGGACCCTGGTGCAAAGAATGCCGCTGAACCTCCTCATGCAGGCAGGTGTCTGCGAGCTGAGAAGTTCATCAGAAGGCCCTGAAGACAGTTTTGCCTTTTCCGCGGGCATTGGTTTGCAGGCAGAACATAAAAGGAAGAGTTCCATAGCTGTTTCTCGGGTTCTACGGTTGCTTCCGCTGTGCCTGCTCATATCTAATGACCCATGCTTTTATGAATGGAAAAACCCCAAACTAAGTAAGAGGTAGAAGGAGGAAGCAGAAGGAACATAGTACTGACATGCCTGCCTGCCTGTGGTTGGGGTCCCTGGCATCCTGGGCATTGTAGGGTCTGTTTGGTACTGTGGCTTTTTCTGTTACCAGGAAAGGGGTTGAGAAAGAGCTGGGTGAAACAGGTCCTTACGACTCAGTACTGTCACCCCTTGTCCTAGGCTAGCCAGTGCTACCTTCTCTCCTAGCTACTGGGTAGATAAGGGAAGGAAAACAAGATGAAGTAATTTCCTTCGTGACTGTGTGACTAATAATAACACAACTGCTGTGCTTCAGGCTTAGGAAGAGCTCCTAGTACAGTCCCTTCTGGCTCCAGAGAGCTGACACAAGTGTGTTCCCTGTTCGCATCCTTTGGAAACAAGGATTCGGGGAGATGAAGAAATACTTGTGCTCTCAGAGCCACTGCCACAAGACAGGTACCACTGGCATCTCAAAAAGGAGCTGGCAGTATGAGGAGAGGCAGGATAACATGCCCCAAATACTAAGTAGCAAGTGCCTGTGACTGATTTAAATCCAGCTGTCTGGCCGAAGGTCTGGCCTCTTCCAGACAGTCTGCTAAGATGCTGATGAGATGAACATTGTGGACAAATCTCAAGAGGGGGAAAAAAAGTGACCAGGAAGTCATTTCAGGCTAGTTTGAGTGCAATTCTCAGATTGTGAAGATGTGCAGACATTCCTGCTGCATGGCTAACCTGAATCCTCCAGGGAAGAATGCTGATTGGCCTGAAGGAAGAAGATGATTCTTATACATTTCCATAATTCATGCTACAGCTATAGAATCCTGGAGGGCAATAGCTCCTGTCAGACACACAATCCCAATGACAGACATTTATTTTTTCAGGACTGGTTTAGGCTAAGCCCCTGAGAAGACATGTCTGGTAATATGTGCTTGGAGAGATCACATGAACAGAGTGAGTGACGAAAAAATGAGTGGGCCCACAGAGACACCTATAATAGTCACTAACTCCTTTCCAGCACATTTCTCTTTGTTCCATGACACCTTCTACCCCTATAGGTCACCTACGTCCCCCGACTACAGAAGATGTGGACATTGCCAACAGCCCCTCAGTTTTGGTAAAGGAATACTCTATTTCTAGAGCGACTGCTTTTAGGAAGACCACTGACCAGGGCCGGACCTTGGATTTGGCTATTAAATCACTCAAGTCATCTTTGGTGTTGACGCTGCACGGACAGCCCCTGGCCTCTGAGTTTCCCACTTTATAATGCTGTAGAATGGGACCTATTCAGTAGAGAGTGTACTTCAAGTTTAAAATTTGGATCTCTTCCTGGTATTTGTGGTATGTCTTTTCTCTTGAGATTCTGGGTAGTGGCAGCAGGTTGCAGCTCCCAGCCAGCTAGCTAGCTTCCAGGCATGGTACCCTACCCCAGGGATACCCGATTCTCAATTGTTCCTCTAAGCTGTGGTGCTCAGTAGGGGTCGGCATGTTAAAATTTATTTGTGACCTAGGGTATTTTTCAGGGTTAGAGAGGCTTTAGCAAACTGTAACCCAACTGTGGATTGAGAAGCATGGTTAGTTCCATGAGTAATGCAAGCTCTGGAAAACACGGGCTGCAAAATAGTATTTTAAATTTCCTCTGCTAGTCGAAAGGTGCTAGAAGAAGAGGAGAAGGGGGAGGAGGAGGAGGAGGAGGAGGAGGAGGAGGAGGAGGAGGAGGAGGGAGAGGGAGAAGCCAAACAGAAAATCCCTTGTCATAGTCTTTTAGTCTGTTTCCTGGCAGCATCTCTGTGTGGCTGTCCCAGAGAGCACAGAAGCAGCTTTTATGGTTAGAAAATTGAAGCGCTATCAAACTTAGGGAATTGTGGGGATGGAGAACAGGAAGTCATCTACATAAGTCCCATCTGCTTTTGGTTTCATGTTTTGCACAATCAATTACTGGAAGCATTTGAGAGTGTGCTACGACACTGAACAAGAGCAGGGGGCATATTTTAACTGCAGGCTGGAGGTGAAATGGGGGTGAACTAGGGGGGAGGGGCAGGGTAGGGGGAGGAGCGAATGCCACCATGGACTCCAAGGATGTGGAGTATCACAAATACAACCTAAGCACGCACGTGACTGGAGCCAGGGTTTTGGACTGTGGTAGAAAGCGGCTTTCCACTCGGTGAGGAAATGCACCTATATCATTACCGTGTCAGCTCGGGTCACAAAGCGGCTTTCCATTCGGTGAGGAAATGCACCTATATCATTACCGTGTCAGCTCGGGTCACAGAGTGCTCCACAGCTGGGCAGTTTCGCTGTGGCAATGGTTGCTCTCACTTGTGGAGACTCTGGTGTTTGACAACTGCCCAGATCCCGCTGCGGGCCTTTTTTTCCAAGATGAGCTCTAAGTCTATTCTGAAAGCTCTTCTGCCTTCCAACTGCTCCCTGCTGAGCACCCCACCTCACCGCCCTCGGGGAGCTCCTCGCAGCCTCTGCCAGCACTCTTAGCTCAGTCATTATGGCCACTTCTGCGTGAGCCACAGCCTTCGCAAGGAAAAGGGCCACACTTCTAAAAAGACGGGCAGAGCCCAGAACAGCAGTGGATTCACGCTCTAAATAAACAAAGCCGGAGCTGAAGAGAGATTAATAGGAGCCAACATTCTTCGGCTCAAAGAATTCAGTGGCGGAGAATTCTTAAAAAGTAAGAAAAAAAAAAAGTGCTTGTTATCTCTACCAATTCAACCAATTAAATACATTGGCAGAAGCAATTAAGTTATTATTGTCTGTCTGTGGGTAAGGAGTGGAAGGGTCGGCGTCAGTTACTGATCAACCGCTCACTCCTTTGTTATGTTTTTTAAAAGGGGAAAACAGATAAAAATCCTTGGGCTTCCAGAAATAAACAGCGACAGTGTGAGCCTATTCAAACACAAATCCCTTTCTTAGCATAAATCACCAAGCCTCATTAGTCTGCTGTTAGTAGGAGATGACATCCCTGCATTATAAATCTGATTTCCATTGCTGAGCAATGACTCAGAAGTTCGAAAAGAGAATTTAATTCTACATCTAGGCCTGGTCCTGGCCATATTTAGCTCTCCCCTCTCCCTCCCTGCTCCGCATGCCTGTGGATGCAAGACTGCATGCATGTGTGGGTGTGGGTGTGTGTTCCAGCACATGTGTATGCATGAGTGCATATGCATGTGTGAATGTGTGCATGTATGCACGTGTGCATTTGTGCATATGTAAATGTAAGCACACGTAGGTCTTCCTCAGATTCTGTCCACCTTTGTTTGAGACAGGGTCTCTCATTAGCCTGGAACTCAATTAGGTTAGGCTGGGTAGCCGCCGATGAGCCCAGGATTCTGCCTACCTCCACCTCCTGTGTGCAAGGGACGATCATTAGCACACACCGCCATAACCAGCCTTTAACCTGGGTTCTAGGCATGAAGCTCAGGTCCTCATACTTGCAATAGTAAGCACTTTATTTACTCAGCGATCTACCACCGCGGTCCCATAATTCTCTTATTGATACAATATTCTAATCACATTTTCTTTTTTTTTTTTTTTTTAAGATTTATTTCTTTCTCTATTGTGTACACAGTATTCTGCCTGCATGCCAGATCTCATTATAGATGGTCGTGAGCCACCATGTGGTAACTGGGAATTGAACTCAGCACCTCTGGATGAGCAAGCAGTGCTCTTAACCTCTGAGCCATCTCTCCAGCCCCTAATCACATTTTCTTAATCATTACAGAGTCTATGTCTCAGAATTTCTTGGATACACTGACACATGAATAATGGAAGTGTCATGAAGTATCATAACCATTTCAGGATTCTCATGGTCAAGAAAAAGGAGACTGGCCCAATAGAAACAGACTCCAGAAGCTGAATGCATGTCATGTGCCCACCCATCGTTTCTCTTTGGAAACATGTACCATCGCTCTGCCTCTCTGCAGCTTACACAGAAGCTTGTGGCTGCCAGGAGGATCAAGTTGAGACAGTTATGACATGGGGTAGCCTTGTGTTGGTGGTTTCAATGAGATATCCCACATAGGCACATGTATTAACAGTTAGCCCCCACCTGGTGGCACTGTTTGTGGAGGTTATGGACCGTTTGGAAGATGGAGCCTTGCTGGAGGAAGTATGTCACTGGGGGAGGGCTCTGAGGGTGCACCATGCATTTTTTCCCCTGCACACTCTGTTTCTGGTGTATGAAGCTGTGACAGCCAGCTTCCTGCTTCTGCTGCTGCCGTACCCACTATGCTATCCCTGTCATGGTGAGCTCTAGCCCTCTGGAAGAGCAAACCAAAATAAATCCCTTCCTTCTAAAATTGCTTTTGGTCAGTGTGTTTTATCTCAGCTTTGGGAAAGTAATTAATATGGCTGACTTTTGGCTGCATAGCAACGATTCAATGGGATGCAGAGAGGACACAGTAGCTTGGAGGCTCCGGCAGTTGTTGAGGTTAACTTCCCTGAGGATGAAAATGGTCTCCTTCACTAAAGGACCCAGGAGGAGGTTCTCTAAGACTCCAGGCTCTGAAGCACGGACATTCAAGTCCCTTTTGATTGGCCAAGGCCATTGTTCATTAAGGACAATTTCAAGTTTTCCTTCTTCTTAGCAATGACACTGCCCATAGTAATTGTATCGGGGTTACAATATGGTGCAGAGCATAGCTGTCTGTATATTTATGTGAGAGTCGACAGGAGGCGAGCAGGCCAGCTTTCTCTCTACCTTCCTACAATGTCACAAGGAAGAGGCTGGGGTCCCAGATTTACCTTCCCTGTCACATTCAACCCTCCCATTGGATTTCACCTTGATTATGTGGGATATAGTCTCCTACAAAGCAGGGCCATTCTTAGGATGCCACCCTGGCCTTCCAGGGCCGATGGTCTCGCTTCCATGCTGCCACAGATACAAACAAGAACAACTGAAGCGCGTGTTAGCTAGCAGGCACAGCAGGGAGACTAGTGAATCAGGTTGCACGGTGTGTTTAATGTAGAGATCAGAGGTCTAGGACTCAGGAGCCACGGGAATCAGTCCATGGCCTAGAGACTGGCGTGACACCTTCTGGGCTCACCTTGCACCTCTGTAAAATGAAAGGGTTGAACCAGCTCCAGAAACCACAAGTGCAACTATTGCAAATATCTCCAAGGGTGTGGCAGAGGGTATAAATAGGTGTAAACATGAATCCACAGGGACTGAGGAGACTTGTGAGAACATGCCCCACCTCCACCCCACTTAGGGTGTCAGTTGCTGCTCAGAAGGGGCTGACTGCAGCTCTGTCAGAGGCATCCACCATCTCCACATCTCATCTTAGGGAAGGAAGCTACAGTTTGTATTTTAGGTAAAACTCTCTCTGGCTTTTTTTTTTTTTTTTTTTTTTGGGGGGTCTATTTTTGTTGCTGTTTATCTGTTTTGGTTTTTTGTTTGTTTGTTTGTTTTGTTTTGTTTTTCTTTTTGAGATAGGGTTTCACACAACCCAGGCTGGCCTTGAACTTCTTATGTACCAAAGCTGGTGATGCACATTTTTATCTTCCTGCCTCTATCTTCCAACTGCCAGGATAACGGGGATGAATCCCCACCATTGGCTAAAATCTTACTTTTACATAGTGTCAATGAATTAAAAAGAAAAAGAAAACACACACACATATACTATGTAAGCCAAGCAAAATGTGTGGAGGCTGGCCACAGCCTAAGGGTTCAATCTGTTGCCTCAGCACTAGGCCATGCCTCTAAGCTTTCTTTAAGAGCTTACATTCTGTGATCCGCCCCAGAGTATGTTTTTACAGTAAAATCGCTGCCCTGATTAATGTCTATTTGATAATGAAGCCAGAAATGACATGACACAGTGCAGGGCTGCAGACAGGATGAAGCTGGGATTTGCTCTAGAGCTCAAGGGCATAGGAAACTTGGAAAGGCTGGGGATCAGGGTGAGACTGGAACGACAGTGCCATGGCCCAGTTTCAGCTAGTGAAACGATCCTGACTGTCACTGGAAGAAGGATCTGAGAAGAGTGGCTGGTGCATGAGGCAAAGCCCAAGGGTGCCTGCGCAGGAACTGTGGGATGTGCACTCTGACCCAGGATTGCAAAACCTCAGGGGATGGATGCAGTTTTCCTTCTCTGTGGCTCCGTGTACATTTTCTGGCATTAAGACAGGCTGGGGTAGAACCAGAGGGATAGTTAGAAAGCCACTGCAGAGGAAAGATGACCCTGACCCTTGATCCGAGATGGAGGCAGGGGCTATGGAGAAAAGTAGATGGGCTGTGAAGATACAGAAAGCGGACGGACATTGACTGATGGGTTAAAGATGGGGCAAGGCAAGAGGAGTCATCCAAGATCAGAAGCTGCCAAGGTTCTGGTTGGAGTAACTGGGTGAGCGCCATCGCCATCGCTAGAATAAAATGGAGAAGTCTGGGCCAGCGAGGCGGCAAGTGAAGACGCTACCTGAGCAGGCTGGATGACCTGAGTTCAATTCCTCCCAGGGTGGAAGGGGAGAACTCACTCCCCAAAGCTGCCTCTGCCTTCCACATGCACAAGGTGGCACACGCCAACACATCATACACACGTGCACACCTGCACATGTAATAATAACAACACAGAGAAGGCTGCAGTGCAAGAGGGGTAGGGAGACGTGAGACTGGGAGACTGTGTTTGAATGAGCTAGGTGGGAGGTGCCTGGGGGATGCAAAAGTCAAAATCTGGACCGCAGGACTAGAAAGGCACAGTCCACGTGGCTATAAAATAATTCATTTAATTCTGTCATTTTCTTGGCTCATTACTTTTCAAGGTACTTTTAGGGGGAAACCAGTTGCAGAAGAAGTTAAGCTGTATGTTGAGGTTGGTTTTCCAGCAGTGGCTCTTCTTTGGGTGTCTGATATAGCCCACGTCTGCCTTCCTCTGCACAGCGATAAACACACTGTGGCTTCCTTGCTGGGCATTATCCTGTCTGTCAGGAACTCACCTGCTTGTCCTATTTTCATTTCTGGCGTGTGATAAGATAGGCTGGCAAAGAGAACGGAGGGAGGAAGGGTTTATTTCAGCTCTGCCTTCCAGGTGATAACCCAGGGAGGACGTACTGGTAGCAGCTCAAAGCAACTTGTATCACATGCACAGCCAAGTGCAGAGAGAGAGAGAGGAAGCCATGTGGGCTTCATGCTTACCTAGCATTCTCTACTCTTACACAGTCTAGGGTCTAAAACCAGACATGCAAGCTTCCAACTATCAGGCTCGGTCTTCCTACATTACGAAATGCAATCAAGATAACCCCCCACGGGCCAACCTGATCAAGACGACTCTTCATTGCGACTCTCTTCTCTGGTGACTTTAGGCTGTGCCAAGCTGGCAGGGACAGCTAACCATCGCTGCTCAACTCTCATGGCGGCTCTAAAGACAGACACCACGTTATCTTCACTCTGCTAAGCAAGAAGCCAAAGCACGGGAACTCGCCATGGTCAGACAGCCTGAAGTGGACTGGCCAGAAGTTGAACCCAGACAGCCCGGCCCCTTAGCCGTGCTCTGACACATCACACCCTGCCCTCTGCTGCGTCTCCAAGCATCTCAGGTGATGTCAGGCATCGTCTCACATAATGTCTGCAGCTCCGTTTAGTCTCCCGCTTTCAGATTAAATATCCCTGTTCCTCGTCTGAACTGGTTTCCGGGCTTCTTGTTAGGGCTTTCCCCACATATGAACTGGTTTTTGGACGACCCCTCCCGCCACTCACTTTACTTTGCCCACTGTTGAAGCACCGAGGTTTGCTGGCGCTTGCTCTGTACATGAATAAGGCGTCTCTTCTGCATGAAGAACAGGAAGCTGGCCCTGTATTTACTCCTTCTGAATCCTTTACTGTGATGCCAAGAGCGGCACACAGAGCAAGCCCTCTTACACAGACAGGCCAGGCCAAGTGGGGATAATAGGCCTGGCCACGTGGATGCCATGAGTCAGCTGGGAATACACTTTTATCTGTCACAACCCCAATTAAGGGAAAAGGCCTTATTTTGTAAAATTCTGGCCTTGTGGCCAGAAATGTCAACATAATGAATTAGCTAGCTGTTCCTTCTTGTGGCAGTGCCATCCCTAGATCACAGAACTGAACTGAACTGAAAGGCACCTTCCTTAGCTGTGCCCTGTGACCTAACTGACCCTGTGTGACCGTGAGGCTGCTCAGAAGGCAGGCCACCTCTCATACTGTTTTGGGGCCTCACTGCATTTGGGGGTATTCTGTAGCCGTGTTCCCCTCTGGATCTGTTCTTGTCTTCTGTTCAGTTCCCCAGAAGCTGGGAGGGGTCCAACAGCGTGGCTCCCCACCAGATGCCTGGGAGCACTTTCCTGCTATCAGTGGGTGGCCCCTGCTCCCTGTCCCAGTCCCTGCATCCACACTCCTCACTGCCAATAGCCTTCTTCACTTCCCACCCACAAACATGTCCTTTCTTGTAGAACTGGGAGGAAGGATTGCTTGATGGGCCGAAGGGCGATTAACCTTTTGTTCTGGGTTCCTTTTGCCATGTCCTCCTTACATCTAAGTACTTGGATTTCCAAAAATCATCTAACCAATTGGCCCTAGCATTTTGAGTTATAAAAATGACCCGACTGGAAATGCACAGACTCAGCAGGCAGCTGAGAAACCTCTTCAGGCCAACAGGCTATGACAACCAATTCTGCTACCCTCGCTGGCTCTTCACTGCCTCACTCCTCAGTTTGGGTTTTGTCTGACAGAGCAATATCTCTTGGCTCTGGGCAGATCCTCTCCTGGGACAGCAGCAGCCGGAGAAAAGTAAGGTTCTAGCTGGCCTGGCCTCCGGTCTGTTCCAGATTTCCCCAAACACCTTCTCTATTTTGCCCAGGGCCTCTCTAAGCTCATCTTGTTTCCCCCCACCCCACCCCACTCCACCCCCACTGCCCCCCACTGCTAAGCTCCACACCTCCTCCGCCCAATGAGTCCTTAAGATCCACGGAGCCCCGGCCAAGGTGATCTCTTGATGTGAGCCTTTCCGCCGGCACTTGGACCACTGAGGGTCTCTTGGCTTTGACATCACCCTCTACCACACAGTTCATTAGCCAGAGAACTCAACTTAGGATACTGACAGAGATCAGACAAAAGAAACAAAGTGAAGCAGGCATTAGAGTCTCCAGGAGGCCTGTCCAGCGTAGATGAGTAAGACTGTCTAGGCACTAGTATGTAAACAAGGTACTTAGCAGGTAAAGGCGCCTGCCACCCACCTTGATGACCTGAGTTCAATACCTAGGACCCACATGGTGTTTAACTCCTACGCTCACTCCTACGGTCTGTCTCCTATGTGCATGTGCGTGTGCATGCACGCACGCACGCACGCACGCACGCACGCACACACACAGAGTATATACTGTAGAAGAAAAGAGGAGATTTCTGTCCCAATTTTCCCTGATTGCTTACAACCCCGTGAGCCAAGAGCAGCTGGCAAGCAAGAAGGAAGAGAGGGTGTTTGGTGCTAAGTGCACTGTAAATTTGGGGTCTGTTTATTGTACACTCTTGACAACCCCCACACGCTGCGCTGGGTTCCAGGTTTTGTTGGACAGGGTCACTTTGGACAGCTCTTAGCATCTCAGGGGGAAGAAGGTTCTGGCACAGAAGGGTTTCAGTTATAAAATAGGTTGTTTTTTACTTAACTCTGGAGCCCACTCCCTGCATTGGGTGCTGGCGAAGGTTCCTATGCACCATTTTAATGCTTTCTGGGCACCATTTATAATGCTTGTATGATTTAGCATTGCATTCAAGTTTATATTACCTGCCTTTTCTTCCCACATTAATTTGAGCCATACCAATAAAACAAAAACAAAAACAAACAAAAAAGCAAACTGACAGCAGTCAGGAAAGTCCTATGGAACAAAAGAGGGAAAAATCTCAACCAGGACAAATAAGGATACTGTACTGGAGCATTTCTTGATTAAAGTGCATTTTACATAACAATACAGAGTCTGGGAAAAATCAACTCAAGATGCAGTCTATTGCAAGTGCATACAACTAACCAAGTCCAGACCCAGACTTCACACCAACTTCTAATCATGCTGCCTAAAAATCCAAAACTCCCACACAGGCTAGTTTCCTTTCCTTGGTTTTGGCATCAAATTATCATTAGCTTGGTCTAAGATAGGGAGCAAGGGAGAGAACACTACTCCCCTTTGAGCCCATCCATGGCTGTAAAGTGTAGCCAGCTCTCATTTGGTAGCAGTGTTATTTGTTTTGTAACACAAATAGGAACTATGCTCAAATATCAGTGGAATAAGAGTAAAGTAAAAACAAACAGACAAGCAAAAAACTCACCGTTCACTGGTACCCATCGTGTGCCGGGTGGGAAGTTGAGTCTACTGCATCCTTATCCTATTTAATCTTTCTGAAAACTGACTTATTCATTAAGATCCACAGATTCTATAAAGGCTCATTGTTTGCGCTGCATACTGTAGGTTGTGACACCAACAGTGCTGCTGTTACACAGAAGAGCTCCATGGCTCTTAGTATCTGGTGCTTCCCTGAGGCACCCTTTCTCCCCCCTTCCTGAACACTGGGGGACCATTAGCCTTATTGCTTTGCTTTTTCCAGAATGTCAGTGCTACAGTTGTGGACATGAGGTATCCTCTCAGGAAGGTTCATGTGTTCAAAGCCTGACTTTCCACATAGCAGAATTCAGAAATAGGGATTTCGGGAGGAAGTGACTGTATTCTCTGAGCTCTGACCTCACGTATTGAAGAGTACTCCTGGGCGGTGTCAGGCCTACTGGGAGGAAGTAAGGAGCACATATAGGAAGGATGTGTCTTGTGTTATGCCCCTTCCCGGACGCCATGAAGTAAGCAACCGCTGGCCCATGGTCCCACTGCCACAATACTTTAGCCTTGTCTTAGACCCAAAGCAATGGAGACACCCAACGTGGGTTGAATCCTCAGAACTGAGAGTTCAAGAACCCACTTCCCGGACCTTTTACCCTATTTTCTGGTATTGCTCTGACCCTGAAAAAGCCAGAGCAATGGTTGTGCAGTTGGGGGTGGGGGGTGGGGCGGGGGAGGGGTCACAGTGAGTGTTCCTTTCAGGCTGGCTTCCTGTGCCAATCAATATGCAACCAATATCCTCTGTGACTTTTCATGGCTTGCCAGCCAGTTTCTTTTGTTGTCAAATGATAGCCCATTGTATAGATGTACAGGAGTTTATTCCATTCAGTTACTGGAGTGCCTTAGCTGCTTCCAAGTGTTGGCAATTGTGAACGAGGCTTGCGTCAGTGTCTGTGTGGGCATAAGCTTTTAGCATCTGGGCAGACAGCAGGGAACACAGCTACCGAGTCATGAGGTAAGCTGCGTCTAGCTCAGTAGGGAACTGCTGAACTCCCAGGTGGCTCACATGCCGCCTCCTTGTGCTGAGTCTTCTGGGAGTCCTTGGTGTATGTTATTTTATGCTTGCTTGTCCAGTGGAAAAAACCTATGAGGGTCTAGGGTGTCAAGTAAGTAGCCTCGAGTCACACAGCACTACGAAAACTAACGCTGGGATCCAAAGTCAGGGTGATCTGGCTTTCAGGCTGGTGATTTTCCAGCTGTGCTATCCTGCCCCCCAAACCCCCAAGTGCTCAGCTAGGCTGATTCTCCAATGGTGAGTGTGCATGAAGCCAGCATTTGTTGCATGAATTAATGTCCCTATTCTTAGTCAACACAAAGAGCAAGGAAATGTCCTATTTTGCATCCTTTTGCTTTTCCTCCCTCCCTAAACCAGAAAGTTACTCTTTCCCTCTCCCCTGGCTACAGGCCTAGGTTGAGGTTTGCAAGGCATTGTGGGTCTGGAAGGTGACAGACGTCAGAGGCAGCCATACCGCAATAGAACTCTAGCTGTAGGTAAAGGCAGCCTTCTTTCAATTAAACTTGGCCTAATCACTCCATATGTCATATTTATTGATGACCATATGGTTCCTAGAACTAGAATAGAGCTATATCCTGACAAAAACATCCTAAATTACAGCCACCATCAGTAAGGTAGGCACTGAACACCCCTAACATACTGAACTTGCAAAATCAGCATCATGCTACACATCGAGAGTCAGCTGTTTCCTCTCACAACTGTGGCTTGCTAAGAGCTGCAACTGGCTGCCCCAGCAACACTGCAGGAATCCATTTGAACAGTATCACCGGCCCAAGGAAAGAGTGAAGTTCAAAATGTAAGTAGTTTCTACTAAATGGGGTATTGCTTTTCTGAATCATCAGAAAGCCCATAAATCTTAAGGTAAGCCAGGTCTGTCTCTAAATAAGTCTCGGGAACAGGCTTAGGAGTCCTGGGTTTCTTTAAAACGGTGTCAGTAGCAGCCGGTCTAGGATGGGGGACTGAAGGAGAGGGCCACTCGCTCCTTGTTCTGGGATCAATGGCAGGGGAGCCCTTGTCCCTGGGGGTGTAGCTCAGTGCCTAGAATGCCCAGGCCTTCTAGGTTCTATTCTAGCAGTGAAAGAAAAGAAAAAGAGGAACCAGATTCAAACCTATATAGGTGTGTGTGTGTGTCTGGTGTGTGTGTGTGTGTATACACAAACGCACATATATATGTATACACACATACATGAAATATATATATATATAATTATATATATTCACTCAGAAATGTTCTTTGTTCAACAAACATCAGAACATACAGCCCGGGAGCTGGGCAGGAAACACAGGCAGCCATCGGACCAAGTGAGGATTGGCCAATCTAGGCCACTACTGCATAAGAAGGCCCGCTCTGTCTCCTACTTCGTATGGCCTTGGGCATAATGTGGAGTGTCTTCCATCTAAAGGCAAAGAGTAAAGATGCTCTCCACATGTATCAGCTATAATATGATGGTCGGAGATCCCACTGTAGTTGTGCATCCTTAAAGTGCATTGATTCATTCCCACCTTCTCATCTTGCAGAGCTTCCACTTCGTTAGTCACGCTGGCTTTCAAACACACACAGAACATCCCCCTTTAAGAAGCACAGATTGGTACAGTCTGGAGAGGTGGCTTAAGAAGCCTAATGAAAGGAGAAACATTTAGTCTCGTGGCGAATACGGCGTGGTTAATTTAGGAAGCATGCTTTACATAGCAATTTGGATGGCCTAGTAGCAAAGCCCTCTGATGACAGCCATTGCTCTAAGGAGTTTGTGCAACCTTCCAGCTGGTGGCTGAGACGGTCATATGGCAGTACATCTTTGGCGGCCACAAGAAGATGTGGCCTTTGCCCTCATTACTGTCACATAATTATATTATAATAAAGATTTTTTTAAAAAAAAAAATCATTGCTGTTATTTGATTTCAGATAGAATCTCATTATGCAGCCCTAGCCAGGCAAGAAGTCACTATGTAGCCCAGGCTGGCCTCAAACTTGTGGCAATCCTGTTCCATCAGCTTCCAGAGTGCTAGGTGTAAACCACTATACTGGGCTTTTCATCATTCCTCCTCTTTTCAATGTGGGTGAAAATGAACTGAACCCAGCCCTCCGTTGGCAGTTAAGCACATGGACATGAGACCGCTGCTAATCCAGTCCATTTTCTTACTCACCAGTGTTATCCCTTCCTCTCAACTTGGCTCCATTCTGAAGGAAATGCAGTTGCTTCTTTCTTTCTATTCTTGATAGATGATGCAGGCTACAGAGGTTGCCAGGCCCCATCCCTACTCTACCAGTAAAACAGAACTGTCCAGGGAAAGTGTCCTCCTTACGTGGAGGAGGACTACACAACTTAATCCTCCATGTTTTTATATATTTCGCCTGTATATTAAGCCATGGGGACCAGCATCTTAACTTGGTCACGATAGGCAAGCACCAGTATGGCCCTCAAGCACTGCCAGCCTCCCTTTCCCTGACTCGGGATCTGCCAATGACTAGGGTCCAGTTGAGACCAGGATGCTTCTTCCTAGACGATTCTAACTACCCCACAGCCTCCCTGAGAGACTCTGGCTCTTTGCAGTCTGGGCTGCTATGGGCAGGTTGCACCACTGGATTCTGGGTCTTAACTTACAATGATGCTCCAGCTTCTCTGAAGGAAGAATGGAAGTCTTAGATATTACACCCATATTGCCACAAAACAGTTTCCCTGTACAACTTTTTATCTTTGCTAATAATTAATCACAATATTTTAAGAAGATAAAAATGTCAAATTTATGCCAAAAGGGTCATAGTAAAACTTGAAGTTAAAAAAATCCAATATTGTCTTGAGGCCCCAGCCTTCTCTTCCCAGAGCAAGATCAGCAGCATCAAGACAACAACCACCAGCATCCCACCAGCCAACAGCACAGCATCCCATTAGCCAACATCCAGCATCCCATCAGCCAACAGCACAGCATCCCACCAGCCAACATCCAGCATCCCATCAGCCAACAGCACAGCATCTCATCAGCCAACAGCACAGCATCCCATCAGCCAACAGCACAGCATCCC
>OU015756.1:59959320-59975289 GCA_907169655.1 Acomys percivali
AGCACAGCATCCCATCAGCCAACAGCACAGCATCCCACCAGCCAACAGCACAGCATCCTATCAGCCAACATCCAGCATCCCATCAGCCAACAGCACAAAAGGAGCCTTCCCTCCCACAGCCCTGACTCTCACCAAGCACTCAGAAGGCAAACAGCATACCGACAGTGCTACAGCCTTAGCCCACTGAAGAGACTTTTCGCTTTGAATTCTATTCTGTGTTCAACCATTGTTTTTGTTTACCTAGTATATTTCTTTCCAATCCTTTGGTTTTGACTGCTTGTCGTCTTCTTTAAGACAGCTACCCTTTGTAACCATCATCATTTCATTGGCAGAGCCGAGAGAAGAACCTTGAGCCAGACATCCTCTCTCCTGCAGGGGAATGTGCGCTCTTCTTGCCCATTCCTGTAATACTTACCACATTTGCTCGTTTTCTTTTTCTTGGGTATCCTAAATTTTAGTAGATAAAACTTGACTCTTTCACCTTACTTTGTCCCATTTCTGACTTTTCCCTATTTTGAAAAATCATACTTCAATTAAGATCTGTATGGGCTATTTTCTGTAAATACCTAAAAATCCAGTAACGTTTTTAAATACAAGGGTAACTAAAAGGATTCTGTTGGCTTAGAATTCTGGCCCCAGCCCTTACTATACAGCCAACTCAAGGCCTTCCTGTCCCACTGGATGAGCGTCTCCTCCCAGCTGCTCAGGCCAAACCCAAACCCTAGGTCTCCTCTCTCCCCAGCAAACTGCCCCAGTCTGACAGATCATGTTATTGCTAGCCTCACAATCCACCCAGAATCTTGTCGCTTCTCAGCACCTGGGTCACACCTGGGTCACGCCTGTCTCACACCTGTTGCTTCTCAGCACCTGGGTCACACCTGGGTCACTCAGCCTCCTAAAGGGCTGCCTCCTTCTTTAACTCATGTCCCCTGACAGCTGCTCTCCACACAGCAGCTGAGTGATCCAATTAAAACCTAAGCTGCATCAAGTCACCCTGCAGTAGTTCCCCCAACATGCACTCATTTTATTTAGAGAGAAAATACAGAATCCTCTCAATGGCCTACAAGGCCCAGGAGATCTGACCTTCAGTGATGTTTTTGGCTTCCTGTCCAAACCCTGGCCACATTCTTGCTCTTTAGACACATGTCAGTCACGTCCAGCTGCCTTTGGGCGAGCTCCCTTTCACAGCTTCAGCACGTGGCTCACTCCTCCAGGTCTTTCCTCAGTGACACCCCTCTAACTGGAATCACACTACACTTCTTGTTACATCTAACACTTTAATCCTCTGAGCATGTTACATAACTTCCTGTTTCACAACTACTGTGTCATCATCACTACACACACACACACACACACTGAGTGCTAGTATCGTCTACCAGTTAGTCAGCCAATCCCCAAACAAAGACATTTCTCTGTTTTCCCACAGTCGACCATGTACCTAAGCAGTACCAAGCCCAGAGCGGACACTCATTAAACCCTTGTGCCTGGCGATTGCACAAACTCTATTTATTTTTAGTGTGATGTTAAGTCCGACCTGCTCGAGCAGCATCTCTGTCACATTACCTGGGTGATCTTCACCATAGCATTTGTCTCTACTGTATGTTAGATCACATGCGGACAGGTACTTAGTGCCTAGAACAGTGCCTAGCACAGAGCAGACGGTACCACATGTTTCTTGGTTGGTTCCCCATTTAACGATCCAGCATCTTAAGGAATTGGGGAAGGGGCTGAAGCCATGAGTGCTACGGCCTATCTGCAGTGAGGGGTGGGGGGAGCCTCCACGCCTCTTCTGTTGCAGATGAGCACCTCGAAGTACTTGCCCTGCGGCACCCAAGTGGAGCGGCCCTGCTCCTTCCATAGGTTGCCCTCATCCACTCTTTCTATGCTTTGCCTTTCTCAAGATATTATTGTGTGCTCTAGTGAGTCACTTGTTTAATTGTGTCCCCCAAGGGTCCTTACATTAAAGGTTTGGTCCCTAGAATAACAGTCCTGGGAAGTGCTGTGGTCCTATGGTGGGGACTGAGATGGGGTCCAGTGGGAGGCTCTTAGGCCAGTGAGGGTGTGAGCTCACAACATTCTCAGGGGAGAGTCCTTACAATGGATGAGTCTGGCTCACCAGGTGCCGTCTCTCCTTCTGGTTAGAGGTGTAACCTCTTGGTCCTAGTACACATGCCTAACATTGCTATTCAGCCTGTGCCATAAACAGCAGCTGGGGCCGGGAGAGCAGCCCTTATGCCCCGTATGAACTTGAACCTCCAAAGCTAAGAAGTCAACATTTTAAGATTTATAGCCGGGTGGTGGCGGTGCATACCTTTAATCCCAGCACTAGGGAGGCATTGAAGATTTATTTAATTTTTAGCTATGTGTAGGTGTGTATGCATGCAGATGCCTGCAGGAGGCAGAAGGGGGCGGAGCGTCAGATCACTGGCAGCTCAGTGCACAGGCAGTCAAGGGCCTCCTGGAGGTGGGGGCTGGGAACTGAAGGTTATCGGGGACAGAGCACGTGCTCTTAACTGCTGGGCTATCATCACTCCATCCCCAGACCAAGCGTTTTCCTTTTGTGAGTTGGTAGCCTGGTGTATTTCATTACAGTAGTACAAAGCTGATTAATACAGCGTGTCTGTGACCAGTGACAGCTGTCCTCAGATGGACATTACAAAGGGACAGAAACAGGAAGGCAGTACAAAAATGCTGCTATGCCCTCAGCCAAAACCGTCCGAGGATGTTAGGCATGAACACTCTCTCGTTCTACAGGAGAAAAGTCCTGCCTCATATATCTCAAACCTTACTATGGTGTGATGCCCTATGCAACTCAAAATGCTGGTGAAGGGAAGCCACAGACTTGTCTGTTTTGACCCTGCCTGCATGGACGCCCTGAAGGGAACAGCTAGACCTGGGAAGCTGGGCGTCGGAACAAAGCCTGGCAGGTGAACAGTTCCAGGCAGCTGCAATGTTTTCTGGAGCCACCAGATTTTGGGGTGGGGAGTCGGGGGTGGGGATGAGCTGTATTAAAAACTACATGTAAGTTCTGTTGATTTACCTAAGATTTAACATGATACTGAGTAAGGTTATCAAAACCTATTTTATCAAATTGTGTCATGCAAGATTTACTCCGAATACAATTTTCAGCTCACTTCAATTTGTAAAGTGTGTCTTGTGTGTTTCTCTTACTGTTTAGCTATCAAGTTTCAAGGGCAAGGGTACCTGTTTTTAAAGCATTCTGTCAGAGGCATCTGGCACAGACATTTGTGGCAAGCAGAGCAGAAGCGACTCGCAGCATACATGTGGCACACAGAAGGACCACATGAAAGTCTGCCATTTGTCTCTGAAGAGGCACGCTATACCTGACTGCTGGGAACTGACATGACATAAAAACTATGTGTACTAGGAAACTCCTTTAAGCAGGAAAATTACATTGACCTAGTCAGCTCACGACCAGCAGTTGCCATGGCCAACATCAAAGGATGCAGGAAGTCACTTACACGTTCTTTCCTTCAGCAGGCCTGTGGGGTCATAGCATCCCTCTGGGAACTACTGTGCTTTGCTCAGTGACACAGCACTGTCAGTGGCAGTGTCATGATAATCCATGTCCCCCTCTTTCCCTTGACAAATATATAGTCACAAAGGCATTTATTACACAGTTTCAGGGCCAGGAGGCATACTGTGGCCCCTAAGGTACAAAATATGAACAGCAAACAGTAGGACATGGTGTCACTTTCCAGTTTTATGAAACAAATAAGTTCAGATTTCTAGTGTCCTTACTCGTAGTATATATTTCTCCAGAGAATCTGCAAAGGTTTTTTTTTTTTTACATTTTGCTTTGTTTATATATTTATTCTTTTGGTGCCTTTTTTGTTTTGTTCTGTTGGGTTTTTTCCTGAGACAGGGTTTCTCTGTGTAGCCTTGGCTGTCCTGGACTTTCTTCTGTAGACCAGGTGGGCCTTGAACTCACAGAGATCCTCCTGCCTCTGCCTCCCTCAGTGCTAGGATTACAGATGTGTGCCACTGTGCCTGGCTCATATTTATTCTTATATAAAATCCTATCTTCTTTTTTGCTGACTGACTCAGTGAACTGGGTGGGAGAAATGGGCCTTTCAGCTAACTGGCTCTGAGAAGTAGCTAAAAATCAGTGATGAAAAATTACTATGAAGTAAGGTAAACTCCAGTAAATCAGTGATTTTAAATAAAAGTACATAAGAATGTATATGCTCCCTTCACAGTATTTCTATAATGATTTTCTTGAATTTCTTGTTACACTAAGAGTTTTATCTTTGTTTACATATTTGTAAACAAATTACTTCAAAATATTTCTTGGCCCCCAACTTAGCATAAAACTTATCTCTGCTACAGGGTTCCTGTGCACAAGAAGGGTGATGCAAAGACAAACGCATTCATCTTCCTAACTGTATTGTATAACTACAGCAAGGAAATTGCTGTTAATTACTTTAAGAACTTTCAGGACACAGAGACAGCTGGCTCTACTCATAAACAACTTACTGAACTCATCAAGGTCCAAAGGCATGCTGGGAGTCCTCATCAACATCATCATCATCATCATCATCATCATTATTATTATTTCTCACCACCTCCACACAGAGTTCATACCTTCAGCTTTCTGAGAAGAAGTTAAGGGTCATGGAGGTTAATGAAAGATCAAACACAGTCCATTGACAAGTGAGAGGAGATCTGAATCCGGGACCCTTTCATTCAGCTTTGGGTCCTAACTGTTCGCTCTTCCGCCCAGTCCTGATTTCCCCTGACCAGGCCGTGCGGTTTTACTTTCCAACTGTTTTGCTTGGTGTGAATTAGAGGGATGACACTCTAAGTGGGACATGAAGCAGCTAGCCACATTTCAACAGTAGGGGAGAAGTATGATTTAGAAGGAAACGAAATCTTAATCGTGTTGCCTGCCCGAGGGTCTGACCACAGCATTAGCAGCTAGTCGGGCTGAGTACTCCAAGAGCAAGGCAGACACCCAGCACTGAACTGCATCGCTCCCCTGAGATGTGAGAGACTCTCCAGTTCCTCTGGAACTCACATTAGCTGGTATAGGAGCACTTGCCAGAGTGCTGAGGTGGGGACTGAAAAGTTTCCTCAGATGTGCCTGGCAATGAGACTCCAACCGCCAGACATTTGGGGTCATACAGCAAGACTTGGTGTGTCTACTTCATCGATAGACTTTACAAAAGTTTTAGTAGCTCAAGTGTGGGTGGCATACCATTTCCTATTACAGCCATAATAAGCAATCACAAATGACATTTAATAAAAATGCCAATTTTATTCTTTTATGGTCCTGTGGGTCAAAGCCCAAGCCTCTGGAGACTGTGGCTGTGTGTCCCTTGGTTGCTGGCTCCTTCCAGGTTAGCGACACTGAGTTGAGTTCTCCTGTCACACCCCTGTGACCCAGGACAACCGGCCATACTGACAGCAGTACCCTTAACTGTATCTGCAGGTTGTATTAATGGGTTAAAAGGCTCTGTGGTTTAAGGAACAAACATCGTTAGAGCAAGGCATGTTATGCCTACCAGAGATGAGTTTCTGTTTTGTTTTGTTTGTTTTCCATTTCAGCTGGAAGTAATTTGGGGCTTCTGCTTCTCAGAATGCCAGAGGAGACACATCTCCTGAGTTAAGACTTACTATTTATTGGCAAGATGAAGGTTACTTGGGTTTTTTTTTTTTTTTTTTTGGATGACTGTAGATACTTAGCTAAAAGTAAGTGTGGAATGACACTTAAGAGAGAACTGTATTTGCCAAGGCAGGCTGCGTGTGGGACACATCTTTTTTCCTACTCATGACTGGTTCGATGCAGGTAGGCAGGTTGGAACACAGGGCCTCCTCCAGGCTGACAGAGATTGCCAACTCTCAGAGCAGTCCTGGGGGCCGCGGCCTCCAATCCAGCAGGCCAAAGGTACAAGAAACAAGAAAGAGAAAACACGCAGGAGGTTTTTGAGTCAGGGGGGTTTATTCCTCAATTCCTATCTCACTAAGTCAACCCCGACGTTTCCTAACTGCACTGAAATCTGGAAACTGTAGTCTGTACTCGAGGAGGAAGAACAGACGAAATGATCCTCTTTGTGCAAATGTGTGCAAGGAGGGTGTCATGGTTTCAGGACGTGGTATTCATATCAGCATCCAGAAGTGGCTCGCCCTAACGATTACCACCAAAGGAGCTGAACAGTCATTTTATTGGTAAGGTAAAGCCAGTACTTGAGGATAGCTTCAGAATCATGCTCTTCTCTTGTGTCAAGTACTGACACGGGAAGCGTTGCTGACTGTCGCTGGACTTGCTATCTCCACGTCTCCGCAAGAACCTTTCAAACCAAAGTAGCTGGCTGTTGAAAGCTTCTAGAGCTCCACTCAGAAGGCCTCAGTCCACGGACAGAGGCTACTTCTAAACATGCCTGCCGCACCCTCACCATTCCCTGAAGTGCCTGCTCCTGCCCGAAGGAGGTGATCCTGGAGCTAAAGGGATCTGGGAAAGGGTGTTCATTAGGGATAATGGCATCTTTGCTGGGCAAATCACAGCAAAAGCTCCCCTTGAGAAAAGTCCCGTGGTGCGCTGTCTCTTGCCTTCTCGGGAGACTATAAGACCAAGGAGCATGCGCAGAGGCCCGACAAGGCTATAGTTACCCACACACACAGTACAGTCGTCTCTTGCACCTTGTCCCCAAGCTTGTCTTTTCTAAGTAGGGAGGGAATGCCCACGACCAGGTGAGCCATGACACAATCAACTTAGTGGCCTGATTCAACAGCTTCCTAGCTGCCTTGTCATTGGCAGCCGCTTCGACTCCAAGTTCACACTGAGGTGGTGACTACCTATAAGAGACCCGACTCAGAGTGTCATGATTTAACCCGGACCCTCAGAACTGCGTATCAGAAGGGTCAAACAGCTGAAAGGAGAAAGGCCTTCAGAGATGAAGGCCAGCCAATAAATGTGGGATTGCATTCGTAAACTAGTAGGGCTCAACAGTGATCCTCAGTTGACACTGAACGGCTGACAGGAACTTGATCATGGGGGCTAAAGGCAAAACTCTCAGTGTCTTCTGGTCAGTCCTATACGCAGTGTGGCTGGGGCCGCCAAGCTTATGCTCCAGTAACATGTCCATTGAAAGCACATAGCATAGCACTAAACAGTATGCTTTTTGCCTGAAACACCCAACCAGAATCCAATCGGCCTTTAGCGCTAACCACTAGCTTACTGGAAGAGCATGCCAAAGGCCGTCACAAAGGTAAACCACTGGGGTCCAGAGCCAGCTGAATACTTAAGAATTTATGGAGCTGGAGAGATGGCTCAGCAGTTACGAGCGCTGGCTGCTCTTCTAGAGGACCTGGGTTTAATTCTCAGTTTCCACATGACTGTACATAAACATCTCCAGTTCCAGGGGGCCCAGAAGACCTGGCATACACATGGTGGACAAACTTTAATGCAGGCAAAACATCCATGCACATGAAAAAATAATTTAAAAACTTAAAGTTAAATGAGGATACAAAAAAATTTAAAGTTAAGAATTTACGTGATGGGTAACTTGATACGCCAACTTGGCAAGGTGTGAGGCATTTGCAGGTAGCTGTGACATTACTTCTGGTATGTCTGGGAGAGTGTTTTAGGAGAGAGTAACTTCTGACCCAGAAGACAGTAACGATCACGCTTACCAGTGTGGGTGAGACGGGGCCGTGTGAAAGGGTCCAAACAGAATGAAAATGAGGAAAAGCAGTCACTGTCTTCCTGAGCTGGCACACCCATGCTTTCTTGCCCTCAGACATTGGCTGGCACTGCTCTTGGGCTCTCATTAGAACATGTGCCATCTCTTCTTCCCTTCCCTCCATGGAATTACACACTGTCTTTCTTAGTTCTCCGGATCCCAGGCAACTTGAAGCCTCTATCTATCTATCTATCTATCTATCTATCTATCTATCATCTATTTATCTATCTGTTATCTATACCTATTATCATCTATCTAATCCATTATCTATCACCATCTTATCTAATCTATCATCTATCTATTGTGTGTGTGTGTGTGTGTGTGTGTGTATTTCATCAGTTCTGTTTCTCTGTCAAACTCTAATGTAGTGTACCCCAGAATAAACAACCTTGTTTGATTTTGTGTCTGAGGGGGACGCCCTAAGCTTGTAGCCTTCTACCTGAGGCTCCTGAGATGTGGCTCCAAGGCTGGCTTAATAAGCTTTCCCATGTCTAACAACAAAACGTTCAGTGTGGTACATCTGTAATTCCATCAATCAGGCAGTAGAGGTTGGAGGATCCTGAGAGTTAGGCCAACTGGGTGAAATAGCGAGTTTAAGGACAGCCTGGTCCTTGTGGTGAGGCCTGGTCCCATAATAAAGGCAAGGAGTGTGGCTTAGTGGCAGAGTGCTTGACTAGCAGGAGGAAGGTGCTGGATTGAGGGAAACTGTTCACTGTATATTTGTTTTTCTCTTATAAACTGCTGTAAACTGGACTATTCAAAGATGACGAGCTTTGTGTTGCCTCAGCTTACAAAAAAAGGGGGAGGCGGGCTGGAGAGATGGCTCAGAGGTTAAGAACACTGTCTGCTTTTCCAGAGGTCCTGAGTTCAATTCCCAGCAACCACATGGTGGCTCATAACCATCTATAATGTGATCAATGCCCTCTTCTGGCCTGCAGGCATACTTGCAGGCAGAACACTGTATATGTAATAAGTAACTAAAAATCTTAAAAGAAAGAAAGAAAGAAAGAAAGAAAGAAAGAAAGAAAGAAAGAAAGCAAGCTACTGGCTGCTGCAGTACAGATTACTTGTTTTATGGTCCTTTTTGTTTGTAATGTAGGCTGCCCCTGAACTGAATGGTAGTGGAAGATGACCTGGAACCTCTGATCTTCCTGTCTCTACCTCCTGACATTACCAGAATGGAAAACAAGCTGAGCTGGGCAGTGCTGGGGCTGTGGCCTCACCCTAAAGGATCCTCCAACTGAGAAGGAACAGCATTCAGATGATCTGTCTGTTCTCACACCTGCCTGGTAGTACATCTGACGTAATGTATTCTTTCGCCTTGCTTTTTAAACAGTGCCCTAGCTATGTACTGCTGTAATGCTCTTTGTACAGTTTAAAGATGTTTAAGAAGCTCAGTGGCACATCACTACAGCAAGTGCACAGAAGATATAAGATGAGCACCTGAGCTGCCCATTACTGTGGCTTAAACATCTTTTTACAAACTTTTTAACAATTTACTTTGGAGAGTGCATGGGAGAACGCATGGGACGTGCACTCCTTGATGCATGTGTGGAGTTCCGGGGGGTGGGGGGGAGGCGTGGCGACTTTTAGAGTTAGTTCTTTCCTTCAAGTTTTGTGTGGGTCCTAAAGACCAAGCTGAGATCATCAGGACTTGTGTAACAAGTGCCTTGACTGCTGAGCCAAGTCACTAGCTCAAATCTTAAAACTTAGAATGACACCAACTGCTTATGTCTACTCATGAGATACCATATGAATTTGCAAGAAATGCCAAGAATCATCACAATGTAGCCCAGATATTAGCTCAGACACTCGGTGCCACTCAGATGTAGGAAAAGATGACACAATCCATCTATAGCTTCTATAAACCCACAGCTTTCTCGACATTTTGGTGGGGATACATGCCAGGGCCTTCTTCCATTCCAGGGCTCCTGGTCACGTTGTCCCCAGAGTTGTTACAGTCAGAGCCTGGGTCCTCGCAGAACTAACAAGCTAGGCTTGGCCACCAACCTTGAAATTCCAATTAAAGAGAGAAGTCATAGTAAAAAAAAACAAACAAACAAAAAGAGAGGAAGGAGAGCTACTCAATGTGGCTACACTTCATAGGAGAACAACTGATAGGGTCCAGTGACTCCCCCAAACCCCCTCGTTTTGTTCTGTTTTGTTTTTTAAATAAAGGACAAGAAGCATGTATAAGTAAGCAGTGTCGGTCAAGGTGTGGTCCTGTCCACCACGAACTCCTAGTCTATCCTGCAAGATGGTCAAACAAGTTGTCAGAACTACTTGGGATCACTTCCTGGCTGCCACCAAGAGCTCAGCCTTTTGCTCACCCAGCAAGTGATTCCCGTAGAATTTCTGAGTCCTTGGGGTCATTTGTCCCAATAAATCTGATAGCTGCAAGGAGGGGACAAATGCCTCTTTTGGAATCTTCTTGCTCCTGCCAGGAAGGTTACAACATGAGTACCCACTGTACCTTGTACTGTAGCAATCAGGTTGCTAACACACAATTTTTAAATGCACCCCACCCAGGAGTTTCTCCATGTCAGCACGAACCAGCACAGGACACTTCAGAGAAGACTTGGAGAGCCCAGTGTACAGCTGCATCACAGAGCTTCCCGTTTAGGGATACTGTCCCGCCTCCTCCCTTCTCTTTTTAGTACAGCGCAAGTCACCCCAACTCTCTGAACAACCAATAAATGTTTCCTTTTGACTCACACGAAGCAACTCTGCCAAGGGCCAGGCCTTTGGGGGCTCATCATCTTCCCTCATCAAGATGGTTTTTTCTAAGATCATTTCCTTTATAAAGCAAAGTCTGATGCCAGATGTCCCAACAGCAGCATTTTCATCTCCCATGACTCTTGGTGCTTATACGAAAGTGGAGGGGCTCACGCCGGTGGAAGCGGCTAAGGTGGGTAGCACAGGGGGATATCAGGTGTTCTCAGGCTTGACTGTGAGTACAGTGCGACACAGCCAAGTACAGAAAAGAGATTTGCAGGAAGCAAAAGCAGAGGCCAGGGGGACCACAAAATGAAAACCATGGCCCTGAAAGAGGCCCTCCTGCCCTAGGCCTTAGAAAACAAGGCCTTCTGATAACCTTGGCAAGGAAAGTGCTCTCCCATACAAGTGTATTTACTGATGTAAAAGTAAAGACTTAACAGTTACAAGCCGTAGTATGATACAGATGACTCTGCCCAAAGAATAGAATTCTGTCTAGGCCCTGCCAAAAAAAACCATTCTTTACAAAACTGTCCACCAGGGAAAGCCCTCCAATGGCTTGGTTTTCTATAAAAGTTTTCAAGATGTAATTTTTTGGTGACAAAAGTCCTAGGAGGGAAAAAAAAAACCCACTCAGTCCATTAAGTGGACTAGAATAGCCACGATCACGCCCACTGGGTACGAGACACAGCTGGTTCTTCTACCTTATCCCTCGCTACACAGAAAATTCTTCAAGTACGACCTGTTCTGGGATGTGGCCAAGAGTCTAACCTGTTAGGAATCTCCTCCGCATGAAGACAGTACTAGAATCTGTTTGTACCGCTGAGGCATCTTGTGCCCACGTCAGTCTAGCGGTCAGGTTCGAATCCTCGCCCTTACTACAGCTACTCCACAGAAAGCTGCTCCGTTATCGCGTCCACGCGCACAATCGAGCACAGCTTCTGGTTTATACGCAAGCTCAGGAAACAGGTTTTCTAGGAACTGATTGTACTGAACTGGAAATGTATGGGCTGTTTTTTGTTGTTGTTGTTGTTGTTGTTTTTCTTACAGGAAAAGAAACATAGAAAAGAAAGGAAAGGAAGGTAAGAAGAAACACTTCTGTCTTAGCTCAAGGAACAAATGGAGTTGGTACGTCGTGTGCTGATGGACGAGCAGTGAGTTTAAATGCACCGGAGAAGTATGCTAGCAGTCACAGTGTATTACTGACTTTCAAAGACGCTGAGTGAGATGCCTCCGTTTGGTGTCCAGGATGAAAAGTGACTGTCGAAGATGACAAAGACAAATGGCGATGAGACACCAAAGCACAGTGTCTCATCGACCTGTTTTAAAATGCCGAACAAGCTTCTACACTACATACGGCGTCAAATACACAAATGAGTGTGCGTTGGGGAAGAGAACATGAGGCTGGGGTAAAGATGCAACTGATATGCCCTCAGTGCAAACTTCCAGACCGTCATCCATACACAGAATTCCTTCATTTGTTCACACACATGATAAATATTCATTGCCTGAGTATTGTATGCATTATTCAAGGCACCAGATGCAGCACTGAACATGACCTGCTCTTCTGGGCTTACAGGCAAGGGGCAAAACCTGCGTGCTTTACTGTCTTTTTGCTTTCTCTCTCTCTCTCTCTCTCTCTCTCTCTCTCTCTCTCTCTCTCTCTGTGTGTGTGTGTGTGTGTGTGTGTGTGTGTGTGTGCGTGCTGGAACTGACAGCAGGTGTCTTCTTCAATTGCTCTCCATCATAGTCTTTGAAACAGGCTCCCTCTTTGAAGCTTATAGATTTGGCTGGACTGGCTGTCCAACAAGTCCCAGGGAGCCTCCTGTCTCTCTCCCAGCATGAGTATAGAGAAGTGCATTGTTAGGGCTTTTTAAATGTGAACTTTGGGGACTGAACTACGGTTTGAATGTTTGCAGGGGAAGCACTTTCCCCACGGAGACATTCATTTCCTTGGCCTCTTGATTTATTCTTGCTTTTCAGAAAGATGCTGAAAATTTTACCTTCTTTAGCAACAATGTAGCAATTTGGGTTTATCAGGCTAAATCCACAGCAGTGGTGAAGCAAATTTAAGTCATTTAATTAATTACATTAATTAACTTGTAACTTGTTCATTTAAAATGATCTGTGGTCCTGAGAACAAAGATCTAAGAGAGGAAATGCTCAAATCTAGGAAATCCTATCTACTGTGACCTTGCACTATGGACTGGGGGAAACGTGTTGATACTGTTTTAGGTATGCAAATCTCAGTCTTGCTGATGCAGCCCAGCAGTTCGGAACAGAAACTGGACGGAGAGATACCGGGTTTAAGTCAAAGCTTTGCCACTGAGCACCTTGGCATCTTTGGGAAGTGATTCCTGTTTCCACTTCTCGGTTTCTTCGCCTTTAAATGGGTGTGATGGGAGCATCCACTTCAATTACTTAAATGAACAATTGTCCCATCAATCTCACATATATTAACTTCTAACTTCCCTTTTTATAGGGAATATTGCCACTGGAACCACTATAATGACAACTGCTACAGCTACGACAGTTCAAGATGACCTTGGAGGTCTTTGGGGACAACTTGAAATCCCTAGCGTGTAACTTCCCAAAGCAGCAGACCTAATAATATCAACGGTGGGCAGCTTTCTACTGAAACTTAACGCATCATGTCATCACACTGCTTATTCGAAGCATTAGCTGAACTTCTTGGTTGTAAACTAGTTGGTGCAGAAAGTGGGGACACTAAATCCTTCCCGTAGAGTGGCCCACTGAAGCGATGGCACAGATAAGGGGGAGCCTCCAACATTCCCTCATGTCCTTTCTGCAGGTTTCTCTTGCCTCTTCTCCCCACGGTTTCCAAGTCCCAGGTACCTGAATTCTAGATTGTATCCTGAGGCTTTCTCCGTAGGACAGGCTATCTCTCTAGCAGTCTGTTCTTCAAATACAACTACTCTCTGAGCCTTTCCAGAGATGTGTAGGGTGAAAACTGCCTTGAAAACTGATGGTGACTTATGTGTGCCTAGCAGCATCTTAGGATTCTCACACGTATTTCTAATCTTAAAATATATTTCTTATCAGAATTTCAAGCTATTACAAACTGATGCACAGAAACAGAAATAAGTGAAGAAAAAAAAAATCCAACCAGTCTGAGTGACTGTAGTCTTTTCTTGATTAGTCTTGAGGTAGAAAAACCTATCAGCATTACTTCTACTTTGAAATAATGTAACATCCGTTTTTATTATTAATATAAAATAAGTGTATAATTATAAGGAAATATTATAGTCCGATAAATATATTCATTGAATCAAGATAATTAACATCATTACTTCATATAGTTATATTTTTGTGGTGTGAACATTTAAAAATCTACTCTTAGTGATTTTAAAATAAATGTTGCATTGTTAACTCTAAGTGCCATGCTGTGTCCTCTTCTCTCTCTGAAATTTTGTATCGTTTAGCCAGTGTCTTCCCAACCCAGTCCTGTTCCTGACCCCCAGTACCCACCATTCTGCTCTGGCTTCTGTGATTTCTATCTCATGCATTAGTGGGATCATGAAGCAGTTATCATTCTGTGCCTGGCTTCCGTCCAGGTTCAGCCAAATTGTTGCAAATGGCAGGATTTCCTATCTCCTCAGGCTGAGGAGCATTCACAGTGTGTGTTTGCACATACTTTATCCCTTCAGCCATCACAGTCTCTAAAGTCAGTTTCATCTTTGGGCTATTTGGAATAATGAGGCAAAGGCAGACACCTCTTCAAAACCCTTGTTTCATTTCCCAATAGCGGGACTACAGAGCTTTAGTTTTGGTAGGATTCCTGAGTTAGCTTTCATAACGGCTATCCATTCATATAACATAGTATTTTATAAGCCCTCTCTATAAAGTTCCTACAGTAGCTGGGATTCCCATGTTTGAATAAAGGCAGAGGAAAAGGAGGAGAATTGAGATCAGCTATTTGCAGGACTAGTGTGTGTAAGTGAATGTACACAGAACGTATCTAGTACTTTTTATCTGAGGAGCCACTGATAATAACCCCCTTCTTTTACCTTTTCCATGTTAGATATTATTCTTACCATAAGAAATTCACTTCTAGCGAAAGATTTGGAACCTAAGAGTCAATTTCTATAGTCAGGGAAAAGCTGAAGGTCATGACTAAGCCTGACAAACCACATTGCTGTTTCAAATTTCAAGTACTTTTGGCTTTTCTAACACAAGTGTCTCTTGCCTAAAGGACAGTCTGTGACCTAAGCCACTGATTTCATTTTCAGAACTAGAAAAAGAATTGGGGGATGGGGGTGGGGTGGGGGAGGGAAATCCTTCACTATTCACAAAGAAACAGAGACTCAAAGTCAGAAAATTATAAAATAAAACAGAAAGTCAAGACAAGTGAAAGTAAAGCCCAGTGTGCAGGCCATGCCTGGCACCGCTTACTTCGGTTCTTGAGGTGAGAGGAGAGAGGAAAATGCACTCACATGGCCGCTGGGAGGGACTCTGTGCACTGTGGTAAGCCAGAGCAGCTCTACCCAGACAGCAGGCACAAACTGTTCCTCAAATGGGCTACAATGCTGCGGCCTTGGGTCAGCTTCCACTGAGTCCACCACTCCGCCCAACTCCAGCTGCTTAGGACTTCTCCAAAAAATTCCACTACAGGACAGACCCACAGAATGGTAGGAGAGAGCTGGACCTCGTGTACGGAAAGCAGCTCGGGCTCACGACATTGATTCTAAACAGTTTAGAAGACTACCATGAGATAGCCAGGTACAGTGCCCCACACAAGGGATTTGCGGAGGGGGAAACTCCCCCCCCAAAAAAAATCACTTGGACTGCACTTGTTTTGATTTATAGAATACTATTTTTTATAAACATCTCTTTTACAAAATGTCTTCCTGTCTAGAATGCTGAAGCTACAGACTTTAAGTCATGTGTACTGAGGCAGCTAACACAACATGGGCAATCCAACACCGTTTTACAGCCGTGGGTCAGCAAGGACACTAAGGGAATCCAAACAGCCCATGTGGCCGACGCTGTGCTGGTCTCTGGGTCTTCCATTCCTCTCCCACCATCCTCCACCCTCATCCCAAGGAACTGCTACTCTGCTTTAGCTTTCTAAAGCTATTTTTAAAAATAAAATATATACTTGATATTTTAATTTTAAACATGTTCCTTGGTCATTTTACATAATTTTCCAAGCCACTCAGTCATCCTTTGCCTCAAATTATCAACAAGCAATAAATCAAAAAAAGCAGGTTATAAATGAGAAAATATAAGTAAGGAAGTTGAGAGTCCTTCTGATTCAATTAAAAAATCAGAATTATATGCAATTCTGCTGGTGTTATCAGAGTTTGAAGGTTCTCTTAATATAGTTACTGACTCTTAGTGTGTTGAATATAGAAACAGCTGACCTAATTTAGGATGATTCCGAATTAACTTCACTATTTATTCAATTACAACAAGTGATCAGAAATAGAAACCATCCATTGTATATAGCCCATATAAGACCACACAGAAAAGAAGAAGAAGAAGAAGAAGAAGAAGAAGAAGAAGAAGAAGAAGAAGAAGAAGAAGAAGA
>OU015756.1:59975299-59998836 GCA_907169655.1 Acomys percivali
GAGGAGGAGGAGGAGGAGGAGGAGGAGGAGGAGGAGGAGGAAGAGGAGGAGGAGGAGGAAGAAAGATCTCACACAGGCCTACTCGGACCTCTAGCACAAGGCAATGATGAAATTGATCGACTATTGATAGGAAGTATGTTAGAAGCTTCAGAGTTTCATAAAAAACACCATGTTAACAGCGAAGGTTTAAAAAAGGAATTTTCTATTACTTGGCAACAAGCCAAGGAAATTGTGAGAAAATGTCCTACTTGTTCTATATATAAACAAACTCCATTACGTGCAGAAAGTAACACCAAGGGTAAACAAAGAAATGAAATTTGGCAAATGGATATATTTCATTTTATAGAGTTTAGTAGACTAAAGTATGTGCACCATACTATAGGCACATATTCAGGATTTCAATGGGCAATGGCTTTAAGTTCTGAAAAGGCTGATTCTGTTATTATGCATTTATTAGAAGTCATTGGGATTATGGGTATACCTAAACAAATTAAAACTCATAATGCTCCATCATATGTCTCTAATAAAATGAACCATTTTTTATGTATTATATCATAAAACATGTTACAGGTATACCACATAATGTTACAGGACAAACAGTCATTTAAAGATCCAATCGTACTTTAAAAGAAATGCTCATCAAACAAAGAGGAGTATCAAAGACCCCCAGAGATAGATTATATAATGCTTTATTGACTTTGAATTTCTTGGATGCTAATGAATAAAAAACGACAGCTGCAGAGAGACAGTGGATTTTAGAAATATCTGCTGAATTAGATCAGCCTGTCTACGTCAAGGACATCCTAACCTCAGAATGGAGAAGAGGGAATGTGTTACGATGGGGTAGAGATTTTGCATATGTTCATACAGGAAAGGAGAAATTGTGGGGGGTCTGTCAAAAATGATAAGAAATAGATATGACAAAGGAAGACCCTCTGAAAATCATACATACACCCTTAATCCTAACACCATGAAGACAAAGACAGACAGACCTCTGTGAGTTCTAGACCAGCCTGGTCTCCACAGCAAGTCAGGGGATGACCCCTACTGATAAGTTACTTGCAGAAACAGCCTAGGATTTAAACTGACAGATTTTTCCTTAAATTTACTATGGTCCTTTGTTTTAACAACAGGTTATATGTCCTTACTAATCTAAAGGATGAATATACATCAATCTTAGGTTTATGTAAGGAAAATGTCATTGCTCTAAAAATGCCAGCCAATCTCCTTAAAAGCAGAGCTTCCATTGGGAGAACTGGTGCGAAAGGGTAACTGGCCTAGGAGATATATTCTGTTGGTCTATGTAAGGACCAAGGTTGGACGGGGAGACAAACATACAAGCTGTATGCCCCCCCCACATCAAAAACCCTTTGTATGCTGAGTTGAGGTGTCACTGCTCTGTCAGCTGGATTAACCATCTAAACATGAGCTACCTTCATGGGGGACAGGTGGCAGTCACACCAGATGCAAAAAGACACCAAGGACTTACAGGTGACAAAGGACACGTCACCCTAGTTAGGTCCCAAAAACTCAAAGACTAAAATTCATATGCTTAAAAGGGTAACCTTAATGCCTTTTCTTTTGCTCAGGGCAACCTGCTTGTCCTTAAAACGGGTGCATTTTCTCGGGAGACCGGCTGCGGCCTAGCCTATCCATCAGGCATCATAGAGCCTAGAGAAGGACATTTAGTTTAAAAGGGGGAAGTGTCCACCCCCTGTGGAGAGAAGGGGTGAGACAAAAACACCTGCAACAAATGTGAAAACCCAGGTACAAGATGCCTAGGGTATGTATAAACTCAAAAATGGGAGTTTATGTAAGTGTGAAAACCCAGGTACCAGATGCCTAGGGTATGCATAAGCTCTAAAATGGGAGTTTATATAAAGTTTAAAAGATGGAAGCATCCATCCCCAATGGAGAGAAGGTGTCTGACAAGAACACCTTCAATAAATGCAAAAACCCAGGTACAAGATGCCTAGGGTATGCATAATTTTAATTAAGGCTTAATGCCTCTTCTTTTGCTCAGGGTAACCAGCTTGTCTTTAAAACAGGATACATTTTCTCAGGAGACAGGTAGCAGCCTGGCCTATCCATCAGGTGCCATAGAGCCTAGAGAAGGACATTTAGAACTATACAATCTTGTTTTGATTTCAATTAAATAATGATTGTATGTTCTTTGCTAATGGTAATATTATACTTCCTCTTTGAAAGAAGTCAAAATAAAACAGACTTGGATGAAAGGGAGATTGCTAACTTAAGTCAGTCTATACATACATGAATTCAAACTACAGAACTAGCTTCGATTGTTCTGTGCATCCTGTACACCTCATACATTTATAGTTATAGAACTGTATAATGCTTGTGAGAAATTATATATTTTCTGAACAAAAGTACCAGACACTGATGCTGGATCAGACCCAACAGGATTCATCCTCCAGCATGCTGATATGCTGACATCCTGCGTTCCTCATCTTCCATCCACAAGTGCTTTGGTTGCTGTTGTCATCAGAACAGAACATCTCCCAAGACAGCTTTGGAGAAAGCTCCTGATTCCAATTGGTCCAGCATTTCAGACTGCCCCACACAGGACTTTATTAAGCCTGAATTTCTCAACATTTAGAGACTGGACGACAAATGCTATCTCTAGCTTGTTTAACCATTTTCCCAGTTTTATTTGGGCCCCTACATAGGTACTATTCATCTCAAATCAGCCTGAAGAAGTCTTAAAAAGAGAACGCCGTCCCATTTCCCTTAAAGGGGGGTTGGGTAAGGTTTTGGGCTATGGATGTTTATTTTCATTGGGAATTGGTTATGTTATTATTGGTTTTATTCAGAGAGAGCAAGGTTGGACTCAGGAATTTTTCTCTGAGAATATAGAAAAATATGGGGATGATAGGACAAAAGGTAGATTATTGAATCTACTCTTCAACTTAAAGCCTTAATTGTTACTCTCAAGGCTATTTTTAATTCATTGGTATAGAATTACATATGTTCATGTAAAATAAGTTTATTTTTAATTCATTGTACCATTCAATTTTATCACCAGAATATACATCACATGTCAATAGATAGATAAGGTAAAATATTTACATAAGGTCTTCAAAAGCCTCAGAGACCTACAGAATACGGCTTTTAAATATTTTTTTTATTGTTTCGAGGATTCTTTGAAAATGGCACAGGTTGACTCCTGGCAACACTCAGCCTGCCTCAAAGAAGGTAATGAGCATCAAGGAAGCTCCTTATGGAGATGGCTTCAGGTGCGGCAAAGCAGTCACTGGGCGAAAATTTTCTTGTTTACTGCCACAGAATTCTGCCTGAAATGGACAAGCTTGGATGCAGGTGGACTTGACTGCCAAACTCTTCCCAGACAGGGTAGGCAAGTCCTCAATAGTCCCTGCTTCACAGATATGTCTGTCAGATATATTAGGCCAGAAGGCTGAAGATGCTGCTGCAACGTGTTAAAGAGGGTTTTTTGGTTTGGTTTGGTTTGGTTTTAGGTTGTTTTGTTGTTGTTGTTGTTGTTGTTGTTGTTGTTGTTGTTGTTGTTGTTTGGTAAGGCATCCTGTGAATGGATTTTTTTTCCCCTCTGTAATTCACTTTTTTTTTTTTTTTTTTTTTAGTGTTAAAGAGTTTTGAGTGACTGTTCAGGGAGCAAAGTGTCCCTGTCACTTTTTCATTTTGGAAGCTGTTAACCTGAACTTCCTGTTTACTCAGGTAATTAATTTTATTCCTTCTCAAGTCTCTGATGGGGTTGAAGACAGCAGAACATTATGAGTATAATATGAATATAATGATTATTTTGTGGTTCTTGTGTGTATGTATTGTATAATAGTATAATAATATAAATGTATAGGTAAAAGGTTTTTAAAATTAGACTAAAAAGGGGAATTGTGGAGGAATGTCTTGAGTGGATGTAACAACTGTCAATAAAGCGCTGTTTAGCCAATCAGCTGGGCAGAACGACAGGAAGTGGAAGGTGGGAGTTCCTGGAGAGGGGAAGGGGCCAAAAATAGACAGTTGACAGGGAGTAAGGATGGTTGACAATTGACGGGAGAAGGAGGAAGATGCCTCCGAGGACCAGATGGGCAAGTGCTTGGGATATATGTATGTTATGAGGTTTAGAGTAGTTTATTTTAGTTTATGAGTAGATTAGAATCAGTTTAGATTCTGCCTAGCGTAGTGCTTGCAGCTTTAAAGTAAAATAATAATAATAATAACAATAACAATAATAATGATAATAAATGTTTAAAAATTATTGTAATACTTCCCACTTTCTAGCAGACTCTAGAGACAAGCCACTAACTCTGAAAGCAAATGGCTTCACTGGGCGTTGCTTAACTTCAGCTGAAGGTGAGCACTTAGCTTCTTGAAAATACACGGAGGCAGCTCTGGGGGCAGAAAGGAGACTGTCAGTTGACACAGGGACTGAACAACAGGAAATGGGACTTAAATAAAAAGGGAATGGCCACCACAGTCTCTGACGTACAAAGAAGTCACGTGAAGAGACAGCCAAGAGCTGTGAAATATGCTGTGATGAGAGGCTAAGCCTTCATTCTCATGAGGCCAGTGACAAGGCACAGTTTCCACACTTCCCCAACTGCTCTCAAACGGCCCCGGCTCCTCCAGCTCCCTACACAACGCTAGAGTAAAACAATGTCATTTGCTTCCCTTGTGTCTTAGATTTCTATCACTGTGACAAAACATCACAACCAAAGCACCTTGGGGAGGAAAGCGTTTGTTTCATCTTTCAACTCTCAGGATGCACTCCATCATTGAGGGAGACAGGGCAGGAACCTGGAGGTGGGAACTGAGGCAGGGGTCAAAAAGGAATCCTGCCCACTGGCTTGGTTAGCCTGCTTTTTTACACAAGCTAGGACCACCTGCCTAGGGGTGTCACCACCCACAGTGCCCTGGGCCCTTCCATATCACAGCCATTAGTCAAGAAAGTGCCCCTGCAGACTTTCCCACAGGCGAATCTGATGGAGGCATTTTCTTAACTGAGGTCTCGCTTCCCAGACAACTCTGGCTTAGATTGAATTGAAACAAACAAACAAACAAAACAGCCCGAGGACACCTTGGAAGGTGAGGAAATTGGTTTCAGTCAGGTCAAGTGACTGCAGTGACACCTGGGACCAGAAAGCTGTACATCTGTGAGGTCCAGCCCACCAGGCAGCGGAACCAATAAACTGAGGAAGATGGAGTGATTTGTGGGCCATTCATAATTAGGGTGACTCACACTCACTATCTGCTGGAGTGGGCATGATTTTTATTTTCATCTTTGATGTTAGAGGAAATCAGCCTGAGTCATTTCAGTTATTACGGAATTAACAGACTGTCCTCCACTTATATAAGCTTGTAAAAATGTATCTTCTTTACTCCTAAAAATAGTAAGCATATCAAATACACATTTTAAAACTCCCTCACACAGATAAGGGAAAAGTCATCCAAAATTAGTTGCCAATTGAAAATAACTTTTTGAGGTGTTTGGGCATGTATATTTTCAAATATTTCTAAAACAAAATAAAAGCAAAGTACTGTGTGTTTTATTCCTCCCAGTGTTTCCGTATGTGACTGAAGCGGGAGACTACAGTTGTTTCAGTATCATTCTTTTGGGGAAAGTATGTCCTATTGAGTTGTGCCTGAAGAAAACTGGGATTTCAAAGTAAATAGTCTCTGTGCTTTTCTGGGAAACTAGTAAAGAATAGACATGTCCTTATTAAGTAAGGATGGATTGATTCATTGATTGATTGATTGATTGATTGGTTTTTTGAGACAGGGTTTCTCTGTGTAACAGCTCTGCCACCACCGCCTGGCCAGTAAGGATGGATTTTACTCTGGTATTTATAGTCGAATGGTCTTCCTTTGCCATTTGTTTATATTTTATGTCTGATCTACTTTCTCCCTCATAGCTGCATGAATACCCATTCTGATGGCCTTTAACTGTCTTGCAAGGTAGCCAGGCTATATAACTTTCGCCCTAGACCATGAATTAGCTGCCTCAGTGTTCCGCCACCAGCTCTGCTGAGTTGCCGTGTTGGCACCATCAGCTCCTTCATCCTTGTATCTACCACTAGCTAGCTATAAAAGCAAAGAAACAAGAGATCTGGCACAGACATAAGGTGGCAAAAGACCAAATCAGTATGAGGTGGATTACTACATGTCCCTTACCTTCTAGTGACGCTGAGACTGCACAGTGGATAGAAAGGCTCTGAAATCAGTAGAGTGTGCCTACAGCTCAGCTCAGCCTCTCCCTAACTGTAAAACTCTGGGAGAGCCACTGGAAAACTCAGCTATAAGATGGGACTGCCTGTGAATATGTGTTTACAAGGCTCAGCACCGCGTCTGGCATACTGTAAGACTCACTGCATAGTAGTGATGTTTATTCTTCCATTTTCTACATTCTCACTGGTCCCTGAGTGTAAATAACATTTTCTCATTCACCTTGACTATATTCAGAGCCTTAATTTCTGAAGTGCACAACAGTGTTATAAACATCCCCATAATTTCCACAGATCCAGTCAGGCATCTATCTCTAGGGCCCAGATCTTGCTGCGAACCCAGCCATGAAGTACCATACTCCAGGTGCTTTTCCCTGCTCACTGAATCTTGTGGAGCAGAAGGCAGGGATCTTACACAGCCTGTCTCCTCTTCGGATGGCTGCTACTCCTGACATCTGGAGTGTGGCATAAGGCAGATAACGGCAGGGTCTGTACACACCCTCAGCCCCCCCCCCCGCCTCAGGTTTTACAAAAGACAGAATTTTTCCAGGAAGCAAAGCAAATCACATAGGGGAAGCTCAGGCCTTCGTATGTTTGTTTTTACATTTTTAGAGGTTTATTACTATTATTGTTGCTGTTGTTACAATGGTCCTGAAAGTGTTTTCAAACTCATACAGAAATCGTCTATTTTCCCTTGGGCCTTATTCAAGGAAAAAGATTACTGAATACACTCACTGTGGCGAGTAAGTACAAATAAATGTTATTTTGGGTTTGCTGGGGTTTTATTATTTTATGAATACGCGAAGCACGTGACCACATATTTTACCTTTATCACAGCTTGCCTCCCAGCAGTACTTCAGAGCCCTACATTAAGGAAGATGCCTGTGCCCTCTCACAAGAAACACAGATCTGTCCACTTGGTTTGCCCTTATTTCACTGTTCAAAATTTGCCCACAAAATAAAAACAGTTAAAATGATAAAGGTCTTCAAGCTTCTGGAAAGCAGTATAAAATAATGCATATGAGCTCCAATTCTGGACAGACAAGTGGGAAGGCGGACATACAGTTTAACCTTAAGTATCTGGAGGGCTTAAAGGTGTGAACAGGGTGGTCCCCGCCTGTGGCCATGTTGGCGGAGTAGAGCACAGCGGAAGAAAGTCAGGCCACTGTGAGGAGTGGCCGTCTTCACCCCCTACCCCGCTGCCACGGGGAGACAAGGAAACCTCCCTGGCCACATTCGCACGCTGGGCATGTTATACTATGTCACCACAGTTTCAGAATGAGAGAGGGGTCAACCAAGTACTTCTGTCATAAGTGTCCCACACTTAGACCACTTGATCTTTAAGCTTTGTTTTTTTCATCTGTCAAGTGAGAGTCACGGGCACAAATGTGGTTCTGTAAATGGCCTTTGAAGAAGAAGAAAGGGTGGGAAAAAAAAGAGAGAGGAGAAAAATGAGAAGAGCAGAGGAAAGCCACTGCAGTCCAATCTAGGGCTCTTGCCAGGACTCTGCCTCTCAGACAGCAGCAAAATGTGATTTTTTTTTTTAATCATGTACAATTACCACATACAATAAGGTGGAAAAAAGCCATAAAGAACTTCATGACCTCATCTCCAAACCCTAGGGTCTTATCTGTGGCCTTGGCAGGCCTGTTTACTTTTGATGGACTGTTTTCCTGGATCTTTTATTTGTTGGCAATTTCGTGCAGATACAATGCGTCTTGCCTCTCACCAGGCAGAGATGGGCTATTTTTAGAGAAAATCTCAGACACCATTTAAATTCATTTGTTAAGTATGTCCGATAGATAAGAACTGTTAGGGATCATCTCAGTGCTGTCAGCACTCAGTGAAATTATCCAGGATCCCTTAATAACACAGACTGCATTCCACTTCCTCCTACTGTTTTAAAAGAAAGATCTCTTACAACTAGCCTGGATGACTTAAATTCCAAACAGGGCTCGTATCTGCAACTGGTAACCTAGGCCTCCTCACTCCTGGCTTAGTCCCCTTCTCTGCCTTCTTCTAGAACACTTATGGGCTGAAGCGATGAACCCAGTTGTTTTTGTAGAACTTTTATATTCAGGCATAGACTACTTTAAACATGATCCCCTGCCCCCTGTATTTCCTATAAATTACTATAGTGAATCCCTCTTATGAGGAACAGTTGTCCACAATTAACCAAAGTTTGAAAATATTACATGGAAAACCCAGCCACAAACAATTTATATGTTTTAAACTACATGCTACTATGAGTAGTGTGATAAAGTTCCCGGATGCTCTGCTTGGTCCCCTGAGGTTAAGTCACAAATGTGCTACTGGCTCACCAGTCAGGAGCCATATTGGTTATCTGACTGACTGTCCTTGTATCACAGAGTTCATGTGCCAGTAACTTTTATTTGATGATTTAATAATGAGCCAGAGCGCAAGAGTAGAGAACTGAAAATTTGTATATGCGAAATAGAAGCCATAAATGTGAAAGAATTAATGTTTCCAGTTTATTTTTTAGGTGTGCAGAGGTCACTAAGGTCTGTGATTGAATCTTCTGAGAGCGTGAAGAAAGGAAAAGAAATTAGAGCACAGAGGTAGCTCAGAGATCAAATGCTTGTCTATTAAGCATGAGGCCTTGGGGTTGATCCGGCAACATAGAAGGAAAAAGCAAACCAGAAGTCACCAGGGAGGCGCGAGCATAGGCAACAGGACACCGCAAGAGGCAGATACAATTACATAACTTTTATTAACTATAGTGTATCATGGTAACCTCCCTAGGTCACTATTAGTTGTTAATATGAATCTAATTACTTTCTCTACTTTACAATCTCAACTTTATCACATGTGTGTACAGAAAAAAACTAGCATGTATGCCAGGTTGGTACCTCATACAGTTCAAAGCCAATGTGTGTGGGTTGGGGGGGTCCTTGGAATACATTTCATGGATAAGTGGGGAGGCACTGTAAACAGACAGGGATGTTTGGCTCAGCCTTGTTTGGGGGCAGGCACGTGGGGAAGGACATGTCAGAGGTGCTGCTGTTTCTGTGCAGCATAGCGTCTGGCTGGTTCATTTTGATGCCATGGACGTGCGACTGAGGGCTCTCATCCTCCATTATAAAGCTCCGTCATGTTTGCTACCCGCCTCTGTCATCCCACTAGATGTTTTCAAACAGTGTCATTTTCTCTCTAGCATCCCTTTTCACTTATTACATGTGAGTCTCTATGAGAGACTTGCCTTAAAGTACAGGATCCCAAAGGAAGTGTAGACGGGTCAGATGGATGCCAGATTTCCTTGTTCCTCCTTACTTAACATTTAGAAATATAAAGGACTCCCTGACAGCTCTATGCAACAGATAAGTACAGTTTGGTCATGGTTTGTTTTCCAAGTATTATTATAAATTCAAGTATTTTTGTGTAATTCAATCCTTTTAATGATCACTATCCCAGTATTGTCCCCCGGGCTCCTCCAGGCTGGCTTCTGAGTCATTTTGGCATTATCCCAGCTTTCTCTTCATTGGTGTTCAGTTTTGAGATGCCCCAAGGTCATTGTAAATGTTCTACATTCCAGGCCTGGAATGTACCATTTCTTCAAGGAGCCCTAAGGCTTACTAGTGAGAAATGTCATTTAGAGGCTACCAACGTGGGTACCACAGGTACTAACTGCTACCGGATACCACTGCTTCTCAGCTTCCTGCCTATTTTCGGTGGGCTTGTCTGACAATATAAATCATGCATTTATACTGCTATCTCCTATCTTGAAAGATAACTGGACGGCCACTCTTTTGAGTTTATACAGAAGCCTTTGTCCTTCCATAGAATTTAGTTCCCACTTGTATTATCTTGCTTACTTATTCCTAATTAACAATAAACTAATAACAAGAATACTGAGTACAGTGTAAGGACCCTTGTGATTGCTTTCATTTTGCCTTAGGCTGATTTCTACAAGGCATGCAGGGCCAGAATACCTCAAAGTCTCTTGGCACATGGTTACAGTCATCTCTCACACTGTTCCCTGGGGGGCTTGCTTTCTTTTTACTTTCTTATTCAAGTATATGAAACATTTACATAAGTTCCAGACCCAAACTACAAAGCAACAGACATCAGAGACAGTCAACTTTCTGTCACCACTCACTCCCTGGCCTACAGATAATGCCTGGCCCTCAGTTTCCCCTAAAGAAAAAAATCTATATAGTGAAGTTCAAACTACAACAAAGAGAAAGGTTCCAATCAATGGTTTTCATTTTTGACAATCAAAGAACAGTCTTGACAAGTCCAGGGGAAAATATTACAAGAGAACCCTTTGATGTCAGCTGCAGTGTGTTCAATTACCAATAAAGCCAACAGCAGCTCACTGTTCAATTTTTCAACTCTTTGGGTAACAAGACCTGTGAAATTCCTTTTACTCTTCTTCCTTTTTGAAAAAAAAAAAAAACTCAGAAATACTGCTGAATATGCCCATACTGCAAAACTTATTTTGAAAATTCATAATGTGTGTGCGCGCACTCGTGTGTGTGTGTGTGTGTGTGTGTGTGTGTGTGTGTGTGTGTGCGCGCTACAATACATGATGGAGTTTAAAGTTTTTTGAATCTCCACCATTTTATAACAACTAACCAGCTGAATAGCCAACACTCCCCAGCCAGCACAGTCAGCATTCCCAATGAGGGCAAAGCCTCCGCTGCTGCAGCCACTGCCTGATCCCACATTTGATGCTGAGCCCCCATCAATTACTGCTGTGGAACTGGTCATTTCTGGAGTGAGATTGCCGTGACGTTCAAACAGGATTCAAACGTTAGCATCCGCCAACAGAAGGGGTGGCATGCCCTTGTAAAAGCCTGGCTTCTCCACAGCACACATCTGCCTCCTGCACTCTATCTTAGAGGCAAAACTAAGGGACTGGTGCGACGCTCAGTGGATAAAGGCAGTTGCCACGTAATGACCGAAATCTGACGACCTGAATTCTGTCCCCAGAACCCAACCACAAAGCTCTGACCTCCACGTATGCACCATGGCATGCAAGACCACAGTAATAGATCACACACACACAGGCACACACACAGGCATACACACACACACAGAGACACACACACACAGAGACATACATACACACACACACACACACACACACACACACACAGGACCTGGTTATTAGTCAAAAGGGATTCTTCACAACACATGCGTTGCTCTTCAGTAAATCCCATCTCTGTGCAGGAACCAAAGAGTAGCCATGACAAGGATCTGATCCATCATGGAACACAGCTCAGGAGCACTAGGAGCCTGCCTTTGATTAACTTTACACAAAGGTGGAAAAAGCCTGATGCCTCAGAGACCATTGCCAGTAATGAGATACACACAGACAGAAGGAAAAAGAAAGAAAGAAAAGCCTGGCCTATCATCAGTGTCCTAAGGAAGAATGTGTTCTGCCATCATTTGGTGCATGGTGTACTTTCAGTCTGGCTCTCTTAAGCCAATGAACCCAGACAGGTTTGAAGTATGCTCATTTTTCAAATGACAAGTCAAAACTACTATAATTTTTTTTTTGTAATTTTTCCAAAGCAGAAGAAATATTCACTGGACTTTTTTTTTTTAGGGGGGGGGGAGTGTCTCTAAAACAGTCTCTATCTTCTAATTGAGAAAATCAGTCCTTCAATTCAGAGTGTTCAGCACAAGGTCTCATCAAATAATATGTGGAAGTAAAGACAGGAGGTTCCAGTAGCAGAAGAGGAAGCTGGGTAGGTGTGAAGGAGGGCTCTTTCAGTCCCTACACTGAAGAAAATATCCTTCATCACCATTTACCAAAGAGCAAGAGAAATCAAAATAGCCTAAAATATCCCCCGTGAGACCCAAAATGATATCCCCCATGGGAACAGTTGAACTGACCTTGTTCGAGGTCGGCTTTAAGAGTCTACTTCAGAATGTGTGTTAGGAACCATCAAAAATGATTTGCTGCTCCTACACAGGCAGATGCCCCTGAGCTAGGCAGATGTGAGGCCCAAGCCCCTGTTCTGCAGCAGCTGTGGGTGAGAACAGGCACAGACAGGCCAGAGCGCCCTTTTCTAAGTGAGTACCTCGCTAAAATGAATCCTAGAGAACATACAGTGAGATTGGTCTCCTCCACGGTCACATGTCACAATGCCCAGTGTTGTGGTGACATGAAGTGTCATGCTCAGAAAAGATGTGAGCAGGGAAGTGCGTCTCCGCATTGTTCTCACAGTAAGAAACGGTCATGGAAGGAAAAGTACTATTGAAAAACAATTTTTTTCTATTTCTGTATTATTAGTTTTGAAATGCTCTTTGAAAGGGGTTTTTTGAAGCCCTGTAAGGGAGGTTTACCTGCACAGGGGAGTCCAATCCAGGCCATAAACTAGGGTGAGTGGAGGTCCAAAGTAATACCCGGGCTATGGGGGAAGAGTGGGTTTGCTGGCAGAGGCTGGAATAGCAGACAGAAGGCCAGGGGAGCCGGTCAAATGGGAAACAGGAGCAGGAAGGAGGAGGAAGAGGAAGGGGAGGAGGAAGGAAGAAGTGGACAGGTAGGATGAGGGGAGATGGATGAAGAGAGTCTAGGAGAGATGGACCTGGGAAGTAACAGGCAACTATTGATTAGAATGAGCACACTGGAAATAATATCAAAGCTGGGCAGGAAATATGATAACAGCAACATTACAATAGCCAGTGCTTGCAATAGCTCGCCTGTACCCACAGCCAGATACCACCATCTGCATTAGTCGATCGCCAGTGCCTGAATGACATGATTACACACGCACACAACTGGACACCACTGTCTGTGTTAGTCAACAGCCATGTTTACACACGCACACAGCCTGCCTTAGTCACTGTTCTATAGCTGTGAAGAGGCTCCATGACCACAGCGATTCTTAGGACAGCATTTAACTGGGGCTGCCTCACAGTCACAGTTTAGTTTGTGGCCATCAGGGCAGGAAGCATGGCAGCGTGCTGCTGGAGAAGTAGCTGAGAGATCCACATTCAGGCCCACAGGCAGCAGGGAGATGGAGACACTGGGTTGGCTTGGGATTTTGATGCTCCAGAGCCAGTGACGCACTTCCTCCAGTAGGGCCACACCTACTCAAACAGGGGCAACACCTCCTAAGTGCTCTTAAGTAGTGCCACTCCCTGATGACCAAGCATTCAAACATATGAGCCTATGGGGGGGAGGCATTCTTATTCAAACCATCTGGGCACCTGAACACACATTCACAACTCGATGACAGCTCAGGAACAGGGACACAAATGGGCCTGACAGCAGAAAATAGCCTGCCATGATGGCTGAGGGTTCTCGGAGTTGGACAAGGCCCTATGGCAACTGCTCCAGCATTATTCTCCTCTCACATGCTCGCTCAGCAGCAGTCATGTTCTGGGCCTTTTGCTCCCTGTGGTCCTCAGATGCAGACACAGCCATGGACTTTATCCCACTTTGGTCCTGACTACCAGCTCTAACTTCTGGCAATATACAGTTTTGCCAATGAAACATAACCCTGCTAATACCATCATCCTTTTAGGTAACTCATTCATTACTATGGGGGAATTTGTTATTTTCAAAGAAGCACTACTTGTTCTGAAAAACTAAATACATACTCCAACATTGCTTCTGGCTCATCTATGGGCAAGATTAACTTCATTTTAATTCATGCTTCTGTGACGTTTCGACCTCAGTGTAGTTGCGTATGCAAACAGGCTCTTGACCTGTTTCTCTTCTTCAATGAGCAGCTTAAAAAGTGAACCATGTAGAATAAAGGGAGTGGTAACAGCCAACATATTTACACCTGAACCAGATACCCTCGGAATACCTATAATAAGTGGAAGGTCTGTTAAAATAGAACCATTTCCAAACTACCACCCATCCCTTATGAGCCATTAAATCAGCACCGACTTCTGGGAACTTGAGATGACACACAATTTTCTTTTTTCTTTTTTCTTTTTTCCTTTCTTTCTTTCTTTCCTTTTTTTTTTTTTTTTTAATTTTTAAAAAAATTTTACATATACATTTATATTGTTTCACATATATAAAATAAACTACCTATAGCAAGAAGAACCATGACACAATCAGGAATTATAAAAATGTCACATTCTTAGTGTTTTGGCTATTTGTATTTGACAGCCTTAAAGAATACATCTGTCCTATCTTGGTGCATCTAAAATTCTGAATGTAAATCAATCTCCATCACATCTTGCCAGTATCAACTTAAAACATCTCTCTAGACCTAAAAACATCTCAACCCCTAAACAACTAAGCTTCATTGTAAAACTAAGCTACCTGGTCTTCAACTCCATCAGAGACTTGAGAAGGAATAACCTTGATCAATTTTCTTGGGTAGTCATGGTACCGTAACAAAATGACCATTCATTTGCAAGATTTTTCAATTCTTTATTTATGTATTTGATTAGTGTGTGTGCAGGGGCATGCATGCCATACATTTGCAGGTGAGGGGGACAACTGTCTAGAGCCAGTTCTTGTCTTCCACTTTGCTGAGGAGGGAGGGGTCTCTCTGGCTTCTGGTACTGAAATGCAGCATGCAGAAGAGCTGGCCTGCGGTGTCCGGCCCATTCTCCTGCCTCGCCTCCAATCTCACTTCAGGCGTGCTGAGGCTGCAGGTGCACACCACTGCATCTGGTGCAGCTTTCACCCACCCTCCCATCTACCTGGTCCTGATCTGGGATTTGACAGTACACAAGAACTATGGCCTGTTTGAAACGGAGCTGTTTATAATCATAAAATCTTAAATGGCAGAGGTCTGCTACATCATCCTACCCAGAGTATGCACGCCGTCTTTACAACACTAACAGCTATGCTAGTCTCTTCCTGCACCTCCAAAACCATGAGAAAACATTTCACTACACATCCCCATTTATAACTTCAGAGTCCTGCCTCCGCTTTAAGCTTCTGAACATACCGTGCCCAATTCTGCCTGACTCAGAAGATAAAACGTGAATAGGGCCTGAAGTCCGAAAAACAAGGATAGGCCTAACCAGCTCAAATGCACTTGAAGTCGCCAAGCCAAGGTGAATTATCCTCTAAGATGCTGAGAGAACTGACAGAAACACGGGAAGATGTGAAACTCTGAGGAGCTAAAGGGAAGGCAGACAAGACTGAGGTACAGGGTAAGCCGCATCCCTGGCAGAGCTTATCAGCAGCTGTGTCACACGCAGGTCAGCATTGCCCACACTGGTGCTCTCCTGAGGTGACACCAACCTACTTTTCCTTGGCCTCCTTCCTCTGAGTGCAGTGTGGTGAGCGCTGACACAGGAGAGTCACGGGCACGTGGGAGCTGATAAATACTAGGAAATGCCAAACACGGGCCAAAAATGTATTTCCTTTTTAGATAAGAGTTGCTATTTTGATGGTCCTGAGGAATGACATAGCCACAATATTATTTCAGGAAAACCTGTCTAAAATCAATACACCGCAAAAGAAGTTAAACCAAATGTGACTCTACCTTACTGAGCCCAGACCAATTCCATTGCTTATAACCCCACTATGAAACCCTCCAACAACAGGAATGCCATCTAAATAGCTAGGCAGGGACAAAGCGGGGAAGGGAAATATGACTGCGGGTTAGGAGAACCCGACTTGGCATGCTTTGCAAACATATAGGCTGTCTGCCACGGATCCTATAAAGTGTCACTCAGAACATTATAGGAACATCTCCCTGACCTGATGCCTGAGTTGCCAGCCTAAAGTGAACCTGTAAGAAGAAACCGAGATGGTCTGTTTGCCATGCTGCAGAACAAGTTCAGGGCCACGCCCAGTGTAGGCAAGCACTGTGCAGAGCCAGTGTTTCCTTTCCTATGATCTTGGTATTTCATGTCCTTGTTTCAGCTATGAGCGCACGCTGTGGCTCTTCAATGCCATCTATTGGGTTTCTCTTTGCTTATTGGTGTGCCTGACAATATAGCTTCCACTGGAACACGCAAGCTGATTTAAGAGCTTGGTGCTTGTAGGCTTGAGAGTTGGGTGCTTACTCAAAAGACGCAGACGTTCACGTCCTTAAATGGTGTTAGCCCTGGTTAGTTGCGCAGGCTCCAGAAGATAGCGCCAACCCACGCCAATACAAGCAACCCTAATTAAATCCACTGGGTCCAAAAGATAAAAGGAAACATGAAAGTAGGGTAGGGACTAATTGGGAAGATGGCGTCAGCCAGAGTGGGAGGAGAATAGGGAACGATAAGAAATAAATATCACAATACATTGTGTACATCCGTATACATATGCATACGCTGTATACATTTCATACATGTATGAAATTGTCCCGTCCCCATCACCACCACCAGCCAACCCTCCACCCCCTGCAAACAGCCAGATACTGATGCAGGTCAGACCTGAACCTGAGCCTTGGCCTCTCACTTACAATCTTAAGGCTTGTTATGAAATCTCCTGCAGCCTGCTATCCTCTCTGTAAAGTGGTACTGATAACAGTGACACCTACCGTGCACGGCTGCCGTGAGTACTAGAAAAAAATCATGAAGTCCTCCTGCAGGGTGCTCAGTCCTGAAGAGAAACTCGGCAAATGGCTGTCACTGTTCGTATCACTATCCTGCACGCTCGGCTTACTCTCAGCCATGTTTACACTACGCGTTCCTGTTTGAGGATCACTCTCCTGGGCAGAAGAAGAGAAGCCAACCAGCTGAGGAGCTTCGCTTTCTGTCATATGTTAACATCATTCCATCTGCCTCAAGCCAGGGGCTTAGTTTCCACTTGGCCTTGCTCTGCGCACAGCTGTAGGGCCCCCTGTGGTTGTGCTCCGCGTTTTCTCCAGACTCAGGGCTGGCTCTGAACCTATGCTCTGCAGCTACCTCCGCGCTGCTTTACACCACACTTTCTGATTTTGTGCTTGAGTGTTTGCTCGTCAGTCTTCTGTGTGTGTTCTCTTGGGATCCAAGCCAAGGAGAGGGGCTTGCTCTTGAAATGGCTCCCTCTCCTTTTCTTCCTTATGGAAAATATTGTGATTTTCCTGCCCGGATTTCCCTTCCTTTATCTCTGCTTTCCTCCGTTTTAAGTATGTGGACGTTGACAATACCTGCCTTTCTCTGAAGGATATGTTCACTGTTAATAAGGTTGATTATATGGAACTTTCTTCTTTTGCAGTCACTAAACAATGCCCAGTGATTTAGTTAATCCCACGCCAATAGGCAGCTCTCTGAGTTGCTCAGAATCATGCTAAGAATATCTTTCTGTCTCAATCTGTGGTTCGTGAAGACACATGGCAGGACACGCTTTGTTTCTATGGAGTGAAACAACTGTCAGACACCGAAAGAACAGAAAGTGTCCATCAATGACTATACATTGGCATGCGGTAACTGTGATAACTGGGTGAGTTCATGCTTACGCCATATTACACAAAGCAGCAACATGAACCAACAAAGAAAAATTCTTACTCACTTATCTATACTAATAATAGCTGTCCGAGCGTAATTAAGATGCTTTGGTGCCAATGGTGAAGGAACAGGCTGTGCTTTCAAGTTAAGTCGGGGCTGTTCACAGCCAATCTCTAAGGGGGCTGGCAAAGGATGAAAGGTTGTCCTCCACTCAGAAAATGGTGAAGGCACCTTGCTCTTGCACTCATGAGTCCTATGAACTCATAGCTATTTCCAATAAACCAACACAGGAGCCAAAAGGAACTCTACTGTAGGCCATGGCTAGCTGTCATTAAAATACACTTAGGAAACAAAAGCCCTGCATAGTTATGTGTAATGCCTTCGATCTGAGTAATAATCAGAAAGAATAACTTACAGTAGCTTGTATAGTCTACCTACACAAATAGCCAAAACACTATTCTTCATTTATTAAATACAAGAAGTTATATCAGAAAGGGAGGCATTTCAGCAATCAGAGAAGTATATGGTATTTTTCCCAAAGACTGAGTCTTCACAGATTCAAAGGAAAAGCTCAAAGTGTCCTGAGCCTATCTAAACTGAGTAACTCCCTAGTCAGCCATGGGCCTTAGCCTAAAAATAGCCATAGCAAAAATATCTACCAGTCCCCCACTGAACCCGCGGGCCCAGCCCAGCAGCACTCTCTTCCCTTTCCTCACACTGAATCACTCTCCAGCTTCCTCATTGCTGAAGTTTCTTCAGCAATTCACAATTATCAGATGGTTTTTATAGTGGCTGAGCTTCCTGTATACCCTCTAATTGAGCACAAAGACTGCGTAGTGTTGGGGAATTGAACCTAGGGCACTATATACGCAAGGCAAGAGCTCTGCTACTGGCTTGTGGCCCCAGATCTCCAAAGAACAGTCTTTGGTGAAATTTAAAAACAAAAAACAAAAAAAATCAAACAAACAACAAACACATCAAGAATGAGAAAAAACAGTGACAAAGAAAAAGACTTCTGCCTGGTGCAAAGTGACTTGACCATTGGGTCAACACTGACTCCCCCACACACACATGTGTGGCTCCGGCTTCTGAAGTAAACAGTTGGTAGACCAGCAGAAGCTACATAAAAATAACTAGCTTCCACAGGAGCCACGGAGACTCCAGTTCTTTCTGAGTTTTAAAAAAAAAAAAAAAAAAAACCTCAGACGTGAACATATTTAAAAGGGTTTGGAATGCTGCTGTTGTGTATTGAGGCAACCTGTGCAAAGGTTGAGGGAAGAGCCGGCGTTTAGAGGCCAGAGACAGGGGCACAGGGGCTAGACAAAGAGCCTTCCCCTTTAACTGCTGGTGTGCACTGCAAAGTTAATCTCACCTCCTTGACCCAAGTGTTACCCACCAACACAACACGGAGCCTCTTAAAATGCTAACTTCCTTCTAAACATTCTTCTTGTGCTAGTCACTAGCAAACACTTCCAAAAGAACAGTCGCTTCCCCTGTGTGGGAAGACGCTTAATTGCTACATCTCAACCCAACTATACTGCTTCACGAAGAGGGCCCGTCTCTGTCTGTGACCTTAGCTCTTCCTCTCTCTTTCTTTGACTCAGCAGCCTTTGAGCTCAGCTTCCTCTCCCTGATCTGCCTTTTCCAAATGCTGGAGCACAGCAGGCATTTCTTTCTAGGTCAGCAAAGGAAACTCCTACTGCCTTCCAGGAGAACAGTGCCTCCTGTGTCTTCGAAGGACTGGCCGGGTAGGGAGCAGTGATTCAGGGTGCTACCCTCTTCTCTGACCCTGAAAAACATGGCATTAACTGTCTTGAGTCTGCAAAATGCGCCCCTGCAGCTGGCTGTCCCTAGCCCAAATGAATGCATGCCCCCAACACACTTCTGGACATGCTTTTCTGCCTGGCCCACGAGCCCATGATGAAGTGTGTCTTCATTCTTTTGTCCCATCCCATGGGTGAAATACCATTTATTTTAATTTTTTTAATCGCTTCAATGGCTTGAAATTCACACATCATAAATTTACCCATTTAAAATATGCAATTCAGTGGGTTTTTATATATTCAGAATTGTGCAACTATCACCACAATCTAATGTTAGGACGTTTCCATCACCCCACAGGGACACTGTGCCAATTAGCAGCTAACCCCCAAGTCCCTACCCCCTCACCCTCTGCTCTAAGCAGCACAAAGCTACCCTCTGTCTCTCAGGCACTGCCATCCGGCAGAGAAGCACACCTGGCCACTTCTGCCTGGTTTTTTTTTCTCGTAGCATAATGCTTCGATCCACACTGTAGCTTCATTGCTGAATAACATCCGTCCATCCACATAATTGCCACTGTATTTACATACCACATTCTGTATTCGTTCAACAGCTGGTGACCCCCCAAGGTTGTCCCCGCATTTTAGCTGCTATGAATAATACCACTATGTATGTTTTGGTGCAAATTTAGGCTTTCATAAATCTTGGCCACCAATTGTTTCTTAGCAACATCTTCCTTCTGTTTCTTCTGGCCTTGAGTTCAGGGTTCTATTTTAAGAGAAATACATGGTAGGTAGCCATTCTTCACAGGCACCATGGATAGGACAAAAGCTGTTGGGCTTTTCTAGAGGAAACATATACATTTACTTCCAAGCCTAAGGACTTCACTCTAAGTCCTCAACAAGTGACCCCTTTACAGATTTGCAGAGGTTTCTAAGGATGTTCTTCGCAGCACAGAATGTGATCGCCAGCATACAGTGCAAAGATAGACTGCAGTAGTGGTTAAAGAGTAATATGAAAGAGGAAGCAAGAAAGCTCTCCTACAGATTCCGAGGAAAGCAGGTTCCAGAAAATGCAAACATTAAACAAATCTACTTCCATTAAACAACTATGCATTTGATTACCCACATCCAAAAAGATTCATTTTCTTTTTTTTTTTTTTTTTTTTTTTTTTCGAGACAGGGTTTCTCTGTGTAGCCTTGGCTGTCCTGGACCCGCTTTGTAGACTAGGCTGGCCTCGAACTCACAGCGATCCACCAACCTCTGCCTCCCGAGTGCTGGGAGGCCACCACGCCCGGCCAAGATTCATTTTCTTAAAAAAAAAAAAATTAGAACTTTGATGGAAATGAACAATTGTTTTTCATTTCCTATTCTTGGATTATTATCATGAGAATATGCTTATAATCTAAAGTGTGTGTTTTATAATAACACAACAACTCTTTATACACGTGGTCTGATACCCTGCTGTGGATAAGTGATGCCAAGGTATAGAAAAAAATGAATGTCAAGCACAGAAGGGATGTACCAAAGAGGCCCTGGGGTGCTGAAGCAAGTACTCCTGTTACTCCACTGATCCCTAGCAACCTTGACACTAAACCCCCAAGTCTGACTCCAACCTACATGCTCAGAAGGCAGTATGGCACCACGGGAGAAGCACAAACATCAGAGAAGCCTGCTCTATGCCAGGCCGCCGCTTACTATGGAACTCACATTCGATCCTTCCATTCCCAAAGCCCGATTTGCTAGTCTACAGGCAACCCGTACTCTTTTGTTATCATTTAACAACTACACTGAAGATGCCAATCAAATACTTCCAGCAACTGTGCAAAACTAAGCTCAGCATAGCAACTCATGGAGACCTTTCTGAAGAGAGGCCCCTAATCCAGCAAACACACAGCTGCACAACTCAATGCACCATGTATATTCCCTTGCATAATGCTTACCTCACTGGTATCTAATGCTTCTTACTTCTGCCTCGTCAAATTCTTTAGAGGGGCTGTACCTAGCTTTAAAAAAAAAAAAAAAAAAAAAAAAAAAAAAAAAAAAAAAAAAAAACAGGATTATTGAGCCTAGATGAATGGTTCCTGTCAAAAAAAATCTACTGGCTCAATAAAATACTTGATGATGACTGACCTGTATGCAAAAGGTTATTTTATGCAATTATTTACTGGCCAAAACTTGACAAAATGATAGATGAATAGTAATTTGTGAAGGCTAAATGTTAATTTGCCACAGGAGGTTTGGTCTAAAAACAAAATGCTAGGGTTAGTTTTGATTTTTGTTTTGTTTTGCTTTAATTTTTCTCCACTAAACCAAGGCTATCTACAGCAACTGTGTGTGTATGCACACCTTTGCATCTGGGTGTCCATGTTTTAGCCCAGATCAATTTCCTAACTGACTACAACCCATCGGCTAGCGTCTGATTCAAAAATCCCCCTTTAGGGCCAGGTGTGGTGGGGCAGAACTGGAATTCCAGCACTCAGGAGGCAGAGAACCTGGCATTGTGGCAATCAGGTCCCACCCAAACCTGACGCTGTTAGTCTCTGAAGGTGAAAACTTAAGGAGCCCACTGGTACCAATCACCAGAAACATCAATAATTGTATTCACTAGGACAACAGAACTTAATTTTCCCTTAAAAGAGACAATCCACCACCATTAGGAGTGACATTTAAAAGCTAATTGAAAAAGCAATGTTCCCAAAGTATTTGCATGTAATTAATTCTAGGGATAAGGAGACCCAGCTTCCAATATGAACTGTCAGAGGAGAGAAAGTTCCTCTGCAGAAGAAGATAAAAGGCGATGGCAGAGACATAATTAAATTACTTGGCTTCAAGAGTTCCAGAAGGAAATAAGCTACCCTTTGCAATGCAAATCCACACTGCCTCTTTTGTGAGGGGAGCATTTTAATGAAAGGCCCAAAGTACAGATTTCCAACTCAATACTCTTTTAATGCTCTGCCTTCCTCACAGATCAAAATGACTTTTACTAGAACAGTGGTTAACAAGCTCATAAGGACTGTCAATACTGCAGTCGGAGCCAACTGCCCTAAAAGCTAATAAGCCACAAACACTCTCTGAATGGTAGGAAAGAACAGCAGCTTGGACTTTTTATTTTTTAAGCAATAAACCATTTCTTGCAAATGAGAGCAAATGCAAAGCCACGGAACGAGAAAGATGTTTGTTTGTTGAGCCTATTTTACAAATGAAGTTACCTGAAAAGATAATTTCAGTAAAATATATATTCAACTAGCTATAGTTACAACATATTTATTAGCATTATTATGTATATTATGTAGTGGCTATGGTTTACAATCTTCCTTCTTATTTGTTTGGTTTTGAAACAGGGCGTCATATAGCCCAGGCTGGCTTCAAATTTTAGCTGAGGATGACCTTGAACTCCCGGTCCTCCTGCCTCTACTTCCTAAGTGTTGGGCTCACAGGTAAATACTACCACGCCTGGTGTTATGCCTTGCTGGGGACTGAACCCAGGGCCTAATAAATGCCAACTGAGGAACATCCCCAGCCCTAGCAATTAAAAGACAATCTCACTTAGCCCTTAGAGGGTGGGCTTAAGTCTATCTACTGTGTAAGTAAGAAAATTAGGATCAAAGAGAATATGTGGTTATTCGGTCTCACAGTGGTAAAAACTAATAAAGTCATATCTAGAACCATCTTCTGGACCTAATGCCAATATCTTCCCACTCACATTATCTTCCTTTCAGCTTATCTAGTTATTAACATACTAAGTATGTTATTGACATATTGTTAAATGATCCAAAGACATGAATTGGGAACAGAGTTCTCTCCCTCTCTCTCCCTCTCTCCTCTCTCTCTCTCTCTCTGTCCCTTCTTTCTCTCTTCTCTCTCTCCCCTCTTCCTTCTTCAACCCCTCCCTACACAAAAAATAAGCCTATTCCAATAATGAAAGAATACTGGTAACTAATTTAGTTTACAGATTCATGTTCTGTAAACACATGTGACACATGATCATTATCTATGATAATAAAAACACACTATTAATTTTAAAAGGGGTAGATATACTGAGCCCATGAAAATTATGGGATCCAAATGAGAATGTGTTCAATAAAAGAATTCAGAACTCAAGCATACTAGCACCAACTGTAATTCTGGCACTGGGGAGGCAGAGGCAAGAGGATAAAGAGCTCGCAGTGAGTCCAGGCACATTACACATTGTAGAAAGAAAGAAAGAAAGAAAGAAAGAAAGAAAGAAAGAAAGAAAGAAAGAAA
>OU015756.1:60017733-60050273 GCA_907169655.1 Acomys percivali
ACACACACACACACACACACACACACACACACACACACACACACACACACATACATACTTTCGAGACTGATTATTTGGTATTAAATACATTTTAACATAAAATAATATTATACTATGGCCAGGGCTTATTATACTAGTGGGTTTTTTTCTATTAAAAAAGAAAAACTAAGTTTAATAGAAATGTGCTGATCTGAAATCCCAATGCTCTGAAGCCGAACTTTTCTTCATAACTCATTTGGCAGAAAGACTTGACCTGAGATGAACTCCCCAGGCCTGCACTCGCCTGGTGACAAAACCTGATCTGAGCTCACAGGAGGCTATTTATAGTTTGTATTTCTGCCACTGTGTGTGAATATTCATCAGTCAGTGCAGAAATATTAATGTTTTGATTATAGAGGCCTTCTCCAGACCACATCTCAAGGCCATGTAGCAACTGGTATACACAAATATTACCCTTTTTTTTTTTTTGTTTTTTTAAAGATCTGGATTCATTAAAATCCATTTTGTTTGTTGCTTTAAAAGCTTGCTGTAGCCCAGGCTGGCCTTGAACTCAACAGCGCTCCTTCCTTAGCCTCTTAAGAGCCAGGATCACAAGCGTACATCGCAGGTCCCGCCAAGGTCTGAACACAAATTAGAGGACTGTGTTTATTTAGATTTAACTTCTCTGAACTTTGGGTTTATTGAAAATCCAAAATACTTTATAGACAACATTATTTCTTTGAGAAAATATAGTCTCAGTTTCAAGTGTGTGTCTTGAAAATAAACTCTGGAATGCCACAGGCTCTCGGGCTGGAAAGTGACTTTTTAAAAAGTATACAATACAGAAAACTTCTTTTTGTTAAAGGTTTCCATTCTATAAAACAAAACAAAACAAAACAAAACAAAACAAAAACAAATAAAATATCAAGTCTGCCTCCATTTCTGAAAGAATCGCCAGTGAAGCCGCAGCAGAACACTAACCTGAGGCAAGAGAGGAGGAACACAGACAGTCCAGCGCCTCCAGCCTGTCATACTGTGCATGTAAGTTTCTGCCAAAATTATGTTTTTATGACTTTCGTTGCAATTTATAGTTAACCTTTCCAGCAGAAGGAAAGAATCAAGGTCTCTCTTTCAAAATAAGACAAGTTCAAGGGAAACCCAGTTTTCTCATTTCCATGTGAATAGATGGCTAATTATTTTTTGACTCTGCACAGAATGCCTGCCTAGAACCACCTGAAATACATGCATGCACCCTCCCCCACTATATTCTGAAAGACAAAAAAAAAAAAAAGAATTTATATAGCAATAGTAATCAAACTTCATAAACAGTAAACTGAGACACAAAAGAAAGCCTCATGAGACATAATGATCACTCAACTATAGAGCGAATGATGAGGGTATTTATATACGCCCTAAAACCAGGAAGCTGCAAGTTCAGCTACATGACGGTGAGGTCAGGAGACCTGGTTTCTCACTGAAAATTGAATTCTAGAGGAATTATATTTGCGTACATTAAAATTTTTCCAAGGCTAAAATCAGAGTTTATATGAAAAGCACTGGTTTTTTTTGTTTTTGTTTGTTTGTTTGTTTGTTTGTTTTGTTTTTCGAGACAAGGTTTCTCTGTGTAGCCTTGACTGTCCTGGACTCATTTTGTAGACCAGGCTGGCCTCGAAATCACAGAGATTGGCCTGCCTCTGTCTCCCGAGTGCTGGGATTAAAGGCGTGCACCACCACCACCTGGCCAAAAAAGCACTCTTTTTCAAACAATTATTACAGCTGTTCTGTGTATGTATGTGTTTGGTACTATAAACAGAACAGCTGATAGTAGTCTATTATCCTATCAAAAACCAAAGACTGGAGAAGATTTTGCAAGGCAGAGGCTAAGTTTAAACAACACCAGGCTAGGCATGGTGACACACATCTGGCCATCCTGGGAGGCTCTAGAATTCTAAGATATCCTGTGCTACACAGACCCTGTCTCATGGGGAGGGGATGGGGGAAAAAGAGAAACAACGATTATGGTAAATATTATTATTGCATAAACTCAAAAAAATACCAGGTGTGGTGGCGCACGCCTTTAATCCCAGCACTTGGGGGGACAGAGGCAGGCGGATCACTGTGAGTCCAGCCTGGTCTACAAAGTGAGTCCAGGACAGCCAGGACTATACAAAGAAACTCTGTCTCAAAAAAACAAAAAACCAACAAAAAAATTATTACTGGACAATATCTTATGTTACTAGGATTTTAAATTTCATCTTGGACAAAAATTTAAAAAATAAATTAATCCTTAAAATGCTTCAGAGCCCCTTTAAATGATGAGTTATGGCTGCTGCTGCCGTAGGAAAACTGCAAGGGTGTGGTGCAGAAACTTCCAAAGATGTTCCGTCAAAAGTCCTATAAATCGAGTAACTGTTACAACTCGAGCTGCAGGTGTAATTACAGTTACTAACCAGCTGCTTATAGAAATCAGGAAGGGCCTGGCTGTCCCAAGGAGTTCAGTGTAATCTTTGAATTCTTTACAAACAGAAGAGGAAGCCACAGAGGGGAGCATGCAACTTGACTCCTCCCATGTGTTCTTGCTGCCCCTAGAACAACCCAGCGGCAGTTAACAGGGGCAGGGATCCCCCACCCCAGCGTCCTCCTGGAGCTGAACTGGATTATTGCCTAAAACTGGGTCTACTGCTGCTGAGACTTTCTTTTCTTTTCTTTTTTTTGGTTTTTCGAGACAGGGTTTCTCTGTGTAACCTTCCTTGGCTGTCCTGGACTCACTTTGTAGACCAGGATGGCCTGGAACTCAAGGTGATCCGCCTGCCTCTGCCTCTCGAATGCTGGGATTAAAGGTGTGCACTCCACGCCAGGCTGCTGCTGAGACTTTCTAAGACCCCGGGCAGATAGAGCACAGGAGGCCCTCTCCACCTCAACTTCTACCTCACAGAAAGAGATAAGTGTGTAACTGCTTAAGCCAGTAGCTTGTATGGGAACTTGTTACACAGCGACAGAAAACAAAGGATAAAGAAAACAGTATAAACATTTGCTGAACTCACCTATCTTTACTTAATGATCCCGACTCAAATCAGTTACACAGGGGGTAAAGCGGGTAGTATAAAGATCAAGACATTCTCTGTGAATAAAGAGGTTGCCTTCTCAACCTCCCTGACACTGGGACCCTTTACTACAGTTCCTCATGTTGTGGTGACCCCCAACCGTAAAATTATTGCATTGCTACTCCATAACTGTAATTTTGCTACTGTTATGAACAGTAATGTAAATATCTGATATGCAGAATATCTGCTATGTGACCCCCATGAAAGGGTCTTTCAACTCCCAAAGAAGTCGTGACCCCTAGGATGAGAACTGCTGTCTTATAAGCAATGAGGCCCTAAAATGGACCCTCAGAACCACACAAAATGTCAGGACAGTGGCCCAGGCTTGGAGTCTCAGTCCTGGGGAGACAGACAGGGAATCCTGTGAGCTTCTAGGCTAATCCATGAGTACCAGGCCAATGAGAAAGCCAGGCTCAAAGAAGGTAAACATTGTTCCTGACACACACACACATAATAATAATAACAACAACAACAATAATTTATTAACAATAATGACAATAATTATATTTATGTGTCAAATCATTTACAAGGTTAAAATGTTGCACTATAACATTTCATTACATCATCTCAAAGCACTATGTAAAAACCAAAGATTGTTTCCAAATATTCAAAGATTCATACTATCCACAGCACAGAATAGAACCTCAATGTGAACAAAGGATAGGACACTCATTTTCTCATGAGCTTTAAGTACACACACACTGATTAAAATATGCGGAAAGGAATAACTTCAGCCTTTCATTGTTTGAAGAACAATTTCTCAGAGAATTCCAGGTAGTGTTAGAAATAACACTGCAATCCTTAGAGTTTTCCAGAACTGGAACTGGGTGCGTCCCTCAGCAATCAGAACTAGACGAAGAAGATTGTTAGAATGTCATAGAAAAAAATGATGCAACAAAAAGACTCTCTTGCCCACCTCTAGAATTCTGTAATGTAATTCTGAACTCAGTGACAGACTCCTGGTCTTATTTGAAGGTCTCGTTCACTTCCTAATAGTAAAGAGCACTGTGAACTCACTCCACTTTGGCACTTGGTGCCCAGGGCGATTTTCAGGGCAGCATGGATTATCAGCATTGCAAGAGTCTAAAGAGGAATAGCATACAGTACTGTAAACTTTAGGGGTAGGCTTTTGTCTTCAGGACACTTTTGCAGAAATGGAACGTGAAGTGAAGCTCCAAGTTTGGTGGGAGAGGAGACCCGAGAGGCCAGGCCCGCTGCCGCTCTTGCTGCTAAGGCCCAGCACACACCAGTGCAGAACACCTGACTGCAAGCACAGAAACAAAACTCAGCAGGTACAAACATCTCAGCAACCTGAGCTTGCTGGCTGAGCGGAAGCTCCACAGAGGCTGCTGGAAGGAACGCCGGCTTCCCGGTACTCCATAAGCCACGCCAGTGTTTTGTGCAGGGCTCACGTTTCACTCCCGCTTGGGATGGCTGGGGTTTGTTTCCTCAACAGAGCCGAGTTGCCCTGGTTTTGATGGGGTGCGGGCATGTCGATCGCTTCACAGCTGCCTTTCCTAATTGCACACAGGCAGACACACACTCTTTGAAGTACGCAGCCACTCTCACGGTGTCGGGGAAAGTCTGCACCTTGAACGGTGCACACTGCCTCTGGCTGCAGGCTCCTCTGCCTGCCCTGTCTTAATGCAGCACTCACCAGTTCCTAGAGAAGAGATTCCGAGAAAAAAAAAGCTGGGTTCCCTAGAAACATTAAATTAACACAAGGGATCTGGAAACGAAACAGCAGATGCCTGCCTTCCCCCCTTTGCTGGTTTCCTGCCTTCTTGGAAAATCTTTGCGTTAAAATAGATTGGATTACCCGACGCGGCCAGATGCTGCTGGAGACCTGCTGTTGAACAGGAAAGCCGTGTGCCATCTTTTAGAAAGAGATTTCCTTCCCAGGTGGTAGGGAAACGCCTTTGGGCTGTTGATATTAGCAAGGACTTGACGCTGAGCTGCTTGTGTTTTCAACTGAAACTTTCCACAACTCCGACTTGGCAATTCTGATAACCGGAGACTACAGCAGAGTAGGTTGAACACTGAGCCTGCTTTAGTTCGGAGCCCAGAAAGAGGATGCTTCATCCCCTCTTTCTAAGAAGAAAATGTCTGTATTGTTCCCGAATGTCCCAGAACTGTGAGAACAGAATCTCCAGCGTTTCCTGCGAATCACAGAGGTTGGAGGTTCTTACTGTTCGGTCAGGCTCCTCATTGGAAACTCAAACTAGCTAACCCCCATCAACACTGTCTGTAAACTCATCACACAGTCTGTAATCTCTAAATTCAAACCAGGACTGAGAACCACGCACCTGAAGAGCAGTCAGCCGTAGGCGCCTAAATATATCGCATTTCTGTGGCATCTCCTCCCCACACAAAAAATTATTTTGGTAGCTGAGAATAAGAATCAGAGCCTCCTGTGAGTCTAGCGAATTTTACAAAAGAAATACAGTTTTTACTGTAGCTTCCTTAATGTGTTAACTTGTTTCTCTTGATAATCCTTACAGAGGCACTCAAAACCCTTAGGTGCTAACTTATAACACGGGCCCTTCTTTCTGGTAAATCAAATCATAGCCTGTAGTTAGAAAACGATTCTGTGCTTAGCCCAGACTCGGGGGCTCCGGATGGAGAAACACATCACAAGCCACTCTCAACAAAAAGAAATATCCTTGCCTAAGCACCAGAACAACAAAATCTATTGCAAAACCCTGCAGGCAGATAAAACTACCTCCCCAGAATAAGACAAGGATACAGCTGCATGCGAGGAGTCACCCAGGGCGCTCCTGCAATAACAGCTCAGGAGGGGGATACAAGAAACCTACCGCTCCCGTCTTGGTGGAGGAAAAGAGAAAGGACAGTTTCATAACGACTTCCCGGCTTCCAACTTTATGGCAGGCCTGAAGAAAGACAAGGAGGACTGTAAACTGTTTATAGGAAAGCAAAGGAAAATGCTGCGGTGATGACTTGGCTAGCAGGCCACGGGGAAAGCTGAAAGCTGCAGTCTGGGAGCGGCGGAGCTGCCTAAAACTGAAAGTCAGCTGGCCCTGGGCAGGTAGACTCTCATCCAACAAACTTCTCAGAAGAACACACTTTCCAGCAAAAATAATGCTTGTTGCACAGCTAGCTCTTAGGAAAGGACCCTCAGCTATACAAAAATAGCTAAACTGTTACAGCAATTGTAAATTGCCAAGTAGATGTTAGTCAATGCTGGCTTTTTTTTTTTTTTTTTTTTTTTTTTTTTTTACTGACAAGCAAACTTCCAAATGATTATGAATAACCAAACGTGATATTTTTGGGTTGGGTTTTCACCACAAAGGCATGCCTGTCCCTGAAACAGAGTCTATATTCTAAGAGCAGACTCCAAGATTCTAAGATCTTACTCTCACATGTTACAGCAACAAAAGTGATGGCAAAAATTCACCCAGATTCCTTAAAAATATCTCTTGATTTAAAAGGAAAGCCTTTAGTAAACCACAATATTATGGAAGTTTATGGGAAAGCAACATATTTAATAATCTCCAAATTAAAAAAAAAAAAACCTTAATGTCAGAAAAAAAATACCAGTAGCTTAAAAGCCATACTCTCTTTCCCATGGCTAGAAGGTGCCGCATTCCTGGGAGTTGCTCACACTTAACTGAATTTTTTTTTTTTTTTTTAAGAAAGAAAACACGTAGATATTGAAAAAGCAGTGATTCCCCTTGACTATCTAATTTCAACTCATCAAGTTAAGTATCTAGAAATCACCTGGTCTGCTTAGCAGATTTTTTTTTTTTTTTTCTTTCCTATTTTAAGAGTCAGTTCTGTGCAGCTGAGGTTGCTGGCAGTGGGCACTCCCGTCCCAGTGCATACAGATGGCTACCATTAATTCCCAGGGTACCAGCTTAGTAAACACTTCCTTCTACATCCCGCTCTCTTTCACCAAACTCCCCCAGTGAAGTCTTAGTTTATGATTTGTTCCTAAACTAAAAGATGTTTGTTTTATGATATAAAAAACTGTAAATATTCTCTGAAGTTAAGTGTTCCAAAAGAAATGGTTTGAATGTTGTTCATGAAAGCATCCTATAGTTAAATGAGATAACACAGCGAGGGAGGACGTGGTAAAGGAAAAGCCCGGTTAAAATTAGTAACCTCCACAAAATCCTGGACTTTGCATTAAGTCAAAAGAACAACATAGCATTTTTCTCCTTAATAAATTAAAACAAAATTTCTAAGATGAGAGCAGTGATTTTAGCCTCTACCATCTTTCTTTTTCCCCAGTTCGAGGCGCTGGGTTCTCCTTGTATGTTAGTGGTGGCAGTGTTTTTGTGTTTTTACAATTCCGTAGCACTGCCATAGCTCAGAAGAACACGGCACAGGAACTGACAACACCCATGCCACTTCCGACCGTCCCATCCTGACAGTGTGTTTGATATCTAATCTTAGGGGTCTTTTTTTAAAAAAAAGAAATCCACTGGTGCCAATAAAAGAGATCTGTAGCTCGGGCAAATCTGGCTCCTTTGCTTATACTACAACCAGAATGATGTTATAAACCCAAACAATACATTTTAAAATAGTGGATTAGATCCATTCGACACAACCAGTTCAGATGAATGAGCACATCACATCCATACAGTAAACAAGCAGGGTGTACTCATTCTTACAGAAGAAGCTACAGTGCCCAGCCTGTGGCATTGTGTTTCCTACTAGATCCTGGCTGCTGCCAAGATCAGTCAGTCTGTGAAGAGAAGCTCAAATGTCAGTCAGACACCTACGCAGTTGCCATGGAACTGGGGGCTGGTGGGGGAAGCACAAGACACAACAAAGGATGACTGGGACAGGGGACGGAGGACACCACATATCAACTTCAGAGTCCCTGTGTCATCTCAAAGTCACACTCCACCAGTGGAAACTAGATCGGTGAAAGAAGCTCCAGTAACTAAATGCTGGCTTCTCGTCGTGACAGTTTCCAAAGCCAGCCAGCCAGGCTGACTCTCCCTCACTCCTCTGCCCCCTCACCGCCCCCCCATCCCTCCTTCCCACTCTCTCTAGATCCTCTTTTCTTTAAAGCCAAATGCTCTGACTTACTAATGTTTTATTCTTCTTGACGCTCGCTCCATTATCTTCTGGCATTTTCTACAGAGAAAGCTTTGACTGTTTGTGGCAATAAAACCCGGAGACAAGGTTTTGTGAACAAAACAGAATAGGCCCAAGTTAGGGGGACATCAGCTTTAGTTTGGGCTGAGGCTGGCACTGGGCGGAATGAGGATTTTCACATCCTGGGATGGGGGCGAGGGGGCTCACCCTAGGACTGGCTGGCCTACTTGCAGAGTTGAGCCACCTCTCTGGTGTCAGAAGCCTGAGGTTGGCGAGTGTCTCTCAAGGAGGAATCCCACAGAAGGTTAAACTAGGATGAGATGGCTACAGCTTCACAAGGCAGGGTGCCAGGCATGCCTGAGGGCCTGCCTTAGGTCTTTGGTCCCTCTTTTCTCCTCCCTACCCCACCCCTACCCCACCCCATCACATTCTTCAGCCAGTCCTTTTTCCTCTAACCTTGAAAAAAATTTTTAAAAAATTTGAGCAGAGCTGTTGTTTTAAGCCAACTAACAAAACAACTCGGAAGCAGCAGCAGACCAGGGCTGCCCTTTTCAAAACAAACCACGTGGTCCAAAGTTAAAGGCAACTCTCACAGAAATGAACAGAGGGGGAGCAGTTAGGAAATGCTTGCTGGCCTTTGGAATACTCACCCTCTCCCCACGAAGCTGCCTGGGTACCCAAATGACTTTATATAATGAGCTACATTTTCTCACCTCAAAAGTCTTCCTTGGACCAAACTGCTAATGCGGCAGGTTCCAGCTGCCTAAATTCCCTCAACAACAGTTCCTGTTCCATAAAAAGCCTGCAAGTGCTAACACAGCAGTCTTGCTGGGTTCCTAGAACTATAAACTGACTACCCAGAGTCCCTGGCCTGGGAAGGCCCCCAAGATGGGCAACAGGCATGATTTAAAGGTACACAGTATCCGAGGTGTCACTTCAGTCCTGGACAGCCCAGTGGACAAGGTGGAGCCACCCTCACCCCTTTTCCTCCTGGGTACTGGGCTTTGTCCCTGGGAACTGTCCTCCAGCAGAGGCACGGCGGTTGTGGTAGTGTCTGACACTAAAGGGCAGCATCCCCACAAACAGACTGCCTCCTGTGACTTAAAAACCGTACCCATGAGATGGCTGTTAGTTAGTGAAGAGCAAAGTCTGAATTTGTTCTTTGCAATTAATTACTAATACAATCTTAGTATGGATATAGTAGTCCCTGTTTTCCATCTGTCTTTAAGGAAAACATCACCCATGCTATCCTACACGGATGTGAATGCTTTATTTTTATTTGGGGAACCAAATAAAGAGGGGGAAAAAAAGAGGTTCCATAGCCTACCACCGCCACTCTTCACAGTTGAAAGTATAGCAACAGCTCAGCGGAACTCCTTGAACATGCTGTGCCAGTCCCTCGCTGACACTGTTTCTGCCGCGAACTCTGTCTTACTCCTCAAAGGGCAGCTGAGCCGCATCCCTACATTGTCCCAGCCTCAGAGACTCACCGCTGCCCCCTCTGCTCCTTCCTCATACACGTTCCTGTGCTATATGACCAGATGGCACCATGTTTACTCACAGGTCCAAACTTTTTGGAGAGCTAGCTGCCTTTGTAGCTCCTCACAAGAACTAACAGACTGTGGCTGTTCTGGTTGGCTGTCATCAAGCCACTCAGTCTAAGGGGAAAGACACAGACACACACACACACACACACACACACACACACACACGACTAGTAAACTGATGTATTCCCTTTTCCCCAGTCTCCATCAGGTCTGGGACCCTTCATGTAACATTTTGCACCCTGCTTATGAATTTTCCAAATCTTCATAGGTGCTTTCTTGCTCTTTATTTAAACATTAGCAACACATGAGACACGTGTACCACTCCGTAAGCTGCCTTATTGCTAAAATCACAACTCAGAGGAGCATACCGTAAGCACTTAAACTTTATCGCAATGCTCTGAGCTCCTTCATCCATTTGTTAATACATTTAGAGTATAAACAGGAAGCCTGCAGCCACTTGGGGAAACAGTGACAGGAAGGATATAAGTAGGGGTCCTGCCCCTGTACCCTCTAGCCATTCAAGGAGGACAGCAGGCAGTCATCATATCCATGGACTGTGTTGGCTGTACTTTAAGATACTAACACAGAGGCTGGAGAGATAGCTGCTCCATGGTTACAAGAACTTGTTGCTATTGCAAAGGACCAGGGTTTGGTTCACAGCACTCACATGGCTCACAACCATCCATAACACCAGTTCCAGGGGATCTAACGCCCTCTTCTGAAAGCCACTAATATCAGGCCCATTCGTGGAATAAATGCGTACAAGCAGGCAACTCAGACATATAAATCTTTGAAAGAAAAAAAGCCATTCGAGTACAGCCCAGCACAGAGGACGAGCTGAGGGCTGTGCGTGCAGCCAGACTGCCCTGAGGGGGTGGAGGAGAGAGGCGGGAAAAGAGCAGAGGTCTGAAGCTGAGAGGAGCACAGTGCCTGAGAGAAGACGGGGCCTACCAGGGATGGGGCTGCACACGGACCTGGGAAATGGCACGAGCCAGATCTTGCAAGGCACTGCATGTGACATTCTGGATTTCAAATCTCATTTTAAGGGCAATGGGAATAAATATATCAAAAGGTTAAAGAGGATGAACTGAACGCACATAATAGTCCTATGAATTCCCTAGGCCATCTGTGATTGAAGGATTAAGAAAAACTCAGTGTGGAAATGTGTCAATGATTAAAACCATATTTAGGATAGAAAGCACAGTGCTACAACGAAAGGTGCTAAAATAAGGGTGGGAAATAACAGGTTCTGTTTATAACATTGCAATCTGGGGTGATTATTTAATTGCACTTTTCTCGTCTATCAAAGGAAAGAGCTTCTGATTTCAAAATTTCTATACTTGCTCCAAACAGCAAATATGGTAACGCTTTAAAAAATGCTTCCAGACTCTAAACTGTAAGCTCCTTGAAGTCAGAGACTATCTACCATGCTCACGGTTGGGTGAAATCCCGAGGGGATGGATACCTGGACCACGACAGGATTGTAGATGGACAGAAGACTGCCGAGGGCAGACATATAGGAAATCACATCAGCGCCATTCTGTGGTTAGGCAAAACACAATGAACAGCGTGTGGAGGAAGTCTGCCCAGGGGACAGTCTCCACAGGAAGTGTTTCATCAGCATGTTTGCCAGCTGGAGCTACCACAGGGCTGCTATCACTTCACTTCATGCGTGAAGTCAGTAAGTGGGACAATCATGTGTTCCACTTAACATCTCTCCTCAGAAGACTAGAGGCCCAAGGTAGACACTTTCCCTACAGACCCATCACTTCTGGTCATTATTCGTGTCTGTATCAAGTACAGCATCACAATCAAAACAATGTTATGTCTATATCTAGCATGCCTGCATCTCTGGGCACCGTGCATGCCTGGTACCCACAAGAGCTAGAAGAAGCCATCAGACCCCCTGGAACTGCAGTCACAGATGGCTGTGAGCTGTCGTTATAGGTACTAGGAACTGAACCCAGGTCCTCTGCAAGAGTAGCCAGTACTCCTAACCCCTGAGCCACCTCTCCAGCTCCGTCCTTCACAATAAGTTTGAACATAACTTCTTGAGCTTGCCCTGGACTGGAGTCTTAATTATGCACATCCAATTTATCAAAGATTACACCTGAAAGTAAAAGGCAAAGACAAGAGGGAAAATGTGACAAGACCTAAGCGGCGTTCTTTGGTGTTCACTCGCTCGTAACAACTGCCGACCGCTGAGTCCTTACTCTGTTCCAGGCACAGACTCTGGCAGCTTGGCTTGTATTTCCTCTAATCTCACAAGATCTGACAAGATGAAGAATACTGATGCTGTTTCAATGGGCATGGACCCGAGGCTCAGAGCAGAGATGATGTGCTCAAGGTCATAGGTTGTTAAAGGGAGGAGGCAGCTGTGAGCCGAGGACTGTTAGCTAAGGTGCACAGTCTTTACTGCCTGTAGCTGTAGGAAGTGCGCACAATGGAGGCAGCCACTTGGCGTGGTGCTGTTAGGGTCTTTATCTCACTTCATCTCAGCAACTCTCAAAAGTCTGTATTTCAAGAGAGAACACTAAAGCTTGGAGAAGCTTGAACTTGCCCAAGTTTTTGAAACTGTTGAAGCGAAGGAGCCTGGATTTTAATTTTAACCCAGGTCGGTCTGACCCCAAAAATGCACTCACTCAACAGCTAACAAGAGTTTCCCCCCTCAAGCACACCACCACAGCGTGTGCACCTCTAAAAGAGAATGTCAAAATGAAAGGACAGGATCAGTACAACATCTTAAAGATAACTCAAAATAACACCCTATTAAAACGCTCCCCCCAAAAGCCATTACTGAGCACTTTCCCTGCAATTGTCCCCTTGGTCCAGTCCCCCAATAACCTGTAGAGTTATCTAAAAGCAACATTTTATGATGTGTGCTTCTCTGTTTCCATCTGGTAAGAAATGAAGCATGCTCTTTTTGTCCACCCATTCTCATGCCTTAAAACAGAACGCACATCTCTGCATCCGAATCTCCAGAGGCCTTATATTAGTGAGTCCTTGTGGAAGTCACGACACTGTCCAGGCTGGCCTCAAACTCGCAGAGGTCTTCCTGCCCCGCCTCCTGATCAGTGCTGCGATTAGAGGCATGCACCACCAAGCCCACCTCATTGCATAATCGATTCTGGTTCCGTCAAACCTTTCAAGAAGCTCCTAACTCGACTGACTAGCAGAAAGAGCACTTCCCTAAACCGGAAGACTCCTCAGGCAGGTCTCCTCAGCAGCTCTGTTAGATCCTATTAGGACATTTCATTTTGTAGTTAGGGAGGTCTAAGTCCAATAAGGAAACCTGACTATAAATCTACGGGCTACACAAACATGACTAGGACTTCCGTGTTTCTATCATGAAGTTTACACACTGATTGGATTGGAAAACCCAGATAGCTGGTCAACTATTACTTCAAACACAGGAAGAAAGAAGCCTGGTAGTTCTTGGGGAAACCTGAGAAATAGTGTGCATGTGTGAGCTGATACTTGCATCAACTACTCTCAAAGAAATGGAAACATAAAAAGTACCTAAATACTCACAAATGAAAGCTAAATTAAGTCGGGCGTGGTGGCACACGCCTTCAGCTTTAATCTCAGCAGAGGCAGAGGCAAGCAGATCACTGTCAGTTCAAGGCCAGCCTGGTCTACAAAGTGAATTCCAGGACAGCCAGAGCTACACAGAGAAACCCTGTCTCAAAAAACTAAAACCAAACCAGAACAAAATAATGAAATTACATGTTTAACTAGAGTATACATCATGGCATATGCGATAATAAAGCTATATCAGCAGACACTGTAGGAAGGCGTTAAGGAAGAAAAGATGTCCGCTCTCAATGGCAAGCTCCACAGCCTCCGGCCGGCAGGCCCACATGAATACATCAACACTGGAGTTGGCAAGCGCTGGCTGAGCCACAAACCATGTTGCATAACGGCTCTGTTGTGCCTTATTGTTACAGACAGTTGTAAACTAGGGGCAATATTTAAAAATTAGTAGCTATAGATATACCTTGTCAATTCTCCCACAACCAAGTTAAGTAATGTACCAATGAGAGATATTTATTTAAGCCTTTTTACTTATATGAACAATACTGGTATGGATACTCTTTTACATAGAAGCACTTGTCAGATTAGTCTTTCAGAGGCAGGAGTAGTGGTGCATGCATTTAATCCCAGCATTTGGGACACAGAGGCAGGTGGATCTCTGTAAGTTCAAGGCCAGGCTGGTCTACAAAGTAGGTTATTGAACAGCCAATAGCTACATAGTGAGACCCTGACTCTAAATAAATAAATAATGATAATAATTAAAAGCTTTTGAAAATTGATCCTTTCAGAAGGATTCTTCAAAGTAAAAACACTATGTGGAAGGATGTTGCTATTGTTAAATATTGTCAAAACGCCTTTATAGAAAGACCTTGCCTGTTGATGCGTCCTCGGACAGTAAACAACATGAACAACAAACTCCATGCCCTGAAACTCCCTAGCTATGAGTACCGTCCTGGTTAGGGTTTCTACTGCTGTGATAAACACCATGACCAGAATCAACATGGCAGCAAAGGGCTTACTTCAGCTTACCTATCCCAGCCGTAGCCTGTCGAGAAGGGAAGTCACTGCGGGAAGCAGGAGCTAAAGCAGAGGCCATGGAGGGGTGCTGCTCTCTGGCTGGCTCCCCTTGATTGCTCACCCAGGACCACCCACCCAGGGGTGGAACCATCCACTGTGACCTGGGTGCTCCCATGTCAATCATCAGTCAAGAAAACGCCTGACAGACTTGTGTACAAGGCAATCCTCTGGAGACACTTTCTCCACTAAGATTCCTTCTTCCCAGATGAGCCCAGCTTGTGTCAGATTGGCATAACAATTACCCAGCACAAGTACTGTGTTTACATAACTGCTAAGTGGATAGGAAACCAGTGACTTCTGGTTGCCCCCACTGCATTTTCTTTTCAAGCACAGAAGCAATCAGAGCTGTTGCACTAGGGAATGAGAGGAGAGAGAGATCAAGAGGACCAAGAGAGGGGAAGAAGGAAGAGAGAGGGACCACGTGGCCAAAATGGCTGGGTTATAAAAGAACCAGAAGCTGAGGGAAGAGAAGCAAAGCCTCTGGGCTAGGGAGGTTTAGGGTGGGAGGTGGGTGACGAGTGCTGTGTCGACCCTGGACGGCGGCAGCGTGGGCTGTGTGTCAGGTATTTGCAAGCTGAGAGAGCCTGAGGCCAGCATGCGCTTCACGTGCTAGCTGGCACCACAGCCTTCTGTCCTGAGTTTCTTTGGGACCAGACACATCTATCCCACTACTTTATTAATGTGAAGCTCTTGCCCGGGGGCAAACTTAGTAAATGGCAGGCAGTGATGGTGATGGTCAGGGTGGTAGGGGAGCGCTGACAGCCATCTGGGTCTGCATTATGCTCATATATTTGTGTTCCATTCTGTTTATTAATATGTATTAATATGTAATAAACTCTGGATAATAACACTGCTTGCTATGTATGTAGCCAACCATTTCCCCATGTTGATGTTAGGCTTTAGTCTTTTTTTTTTTTTTTTTTTTTTTTTGGTTTTTGTTTTTTGAGACAAGGTCTCTCTGTGTTAGCCTTGGCTGTCCTGGAGTCACTTTGTAGACCAGGCTGGCCTCGAACTCACAGCGATCCACCTGCCTCTGCCTCCCGAGTGCTGGGATTAAAGGCTTTAGTCTTATGTACCGAGCTCTTATTATGAAGACGGGGCCTCTCACAGAGTTGTATCTGCTTGTGCTTAAGTTTTCTGTAGTTGTACTAATGGTGTCACAGCTACAAAGACCTTCGCTAGTGCCACCACAATAAATCTGAAATGTGTACAGATTTTATGATGCTACTCTAATAGAAAACTTACTTGCTTTTATTTAAATAATCAATGCTGATGTTAAGATTTAACTTTATTCTTTTTACCCTTAGACGACTTGTATATAATCCCAAACTCAAAGTTGATTTAAAATGCCACTTAGAAGTCAATCCTTACCCTAAAAAGTTGAAATCAATAAGCTCTAAAAATACATGGATTATAGCATACACTCCCATTCTAAAAGGAAGGACTGGAGGCATAGCGCTCAAAGACTAGACCAAAGCAAGACTGAAAGCCAGCAGGGCAAACACCAAGGACTGTAACTCCATGCCCAGTTTCAGGGTGTCAGTTTTAAAGAGCTCAGGTGGTTCTGCCCCCTCCAGCTCTGCTATGTGCAACATGCATCCCTCTCTTGGGCAGTCCTACCCCCCCCCCCAGCTCGGTTATCAGCAACACTTATAGCTTATGTCACTGCCTCTGGCCAGCTCTACTTCACTCCTACCACTTCACTGGCAGTCATCCCATGACCATCACCCCTCCTGTACTCTGAGGTCTCCCCTACAAACGAGGCTGTATCTTCACTAAAGGATTCTTTTGGCCTCCCATCAGGGACTCCACAATGTCACACAGTGCCAGGCCTCAGTTGATCTCTACGACTCCCCCAACCTTGCAGCTTTCATGTCTTCAAAACCAGTCCCACATGAGAAACTCTTCAGTGTTGCCAAGCTCAGCTGCCAGCTTTAGATGCAGTCTTGGCCTGCTTGGATCACAGCCTCTGAGTGCTGGCCCGCTGTTTGACTTCGGTGGTGCTAGTCTCTGGCTAATCACAGCTAGGTTTCAGCCCCAGCTGGCCAGCATCCTGAAGCCTGGACTGTTTCACATCCATGGTACTGGTCCCTTCTTAACACAGCTGATTCTCAGCCCCAACTGATCAGTAATCTCAGATCCTTAATCCAAAACATCATGTAAGAGACTGAAGGCGTCTCCAGTCATCCACTGTCTGCATTTCCTTTAACATCCCCACCTTCTACGCTCCCACCTCCGAGCACTCGCAAAACCCTGTTCTTGACACCAATTTCTGTTCTAGTTTTCTTTTATTTGTTATGATAAAACACTCTGACCAACAGCAGAGAAAGACGAATTGATTTGGCCTACACTTCCAGATTGCAAGCCATCACTGAGGAAGTCAAGACAGAAACTCAGAAAGGAAGTGAAGTAGGAACCGTAAGAAAGGCTGCCTCCTGGCTCACACTACAGCCCACTCACTGGCTGGTGCTCAGCTAGCCTTCTCAATCCAAGTCCACTGCCTAGGGATGGTGCCGTCCACAGTTGGGGGGCCCCTCCATGTCAATCATCAGTCAAGACGGTCTCACAGATGTGGCCACAGGCCAGTATATCTGAGTGATACTTTGAGTAACACTCCTTGGGATGTTCCTAGGCTGTGTCAAGTTGGCAGCTAAAGTTAACTAGGGCGGGTGGTTAATCTTAATTATCAATGAAATGACACCTAGAGTCACCTGGAAGACGGCCCCTGGGCATATCTCTGGAAGATTGACTGGAATAGGTTAACAGAGGTGAGAAGACCCACAGGAGGCTTTATTTGTTTGTTTGTTTGAGATAGGTATCATCTATCTATCTACCTATCTATTTATCATCTATTTATTTATTTGAGACAAGATCTGTCCTGGAACTCACTGTGTTGACCAAGCTGGTCTTGAACTCACAGAGTTCTGCTTGTCTCTGCAACCCAAGCACTGTGATTAAAGGTCTGTGCCACCACACCTGACAGGAAGAGGCTATTTTTAAAAAAGATTTATTTATTTATTGTATGCATATGAGTGCTCTGCTTTCATGCACACCAGAAGAGGTAATCAAATTCCATTCCCAAGGGCTGTGAACCACCATGTGGTTGCTGGGAATTGAACTCAGGACCTCTGGAAGAACAGACAGTGCTCCTAACTGCTGAGCCATCTCTCCAGGCCAGGAAGATGCTTTTGAAGAGAAATCAGTAAATATAAGGATAGTTGGGACAGAAAGTCACCCACACCCAGTTAGTTTCCTATTCAAATTCTCCATACACTAACTGGTCAAAACAAATGTTCCAGCTCTTGTCCCACAATGGACACTTCCTGCTTAATATGAAACTCTTCCCATTACTCGTCACATGTTACATCACAATAGTCCACAAGACAAATTCTCCTCAACACAGCTATCATTTACAGATTAGACTATGGCATCACTTCCAGCAACAGCAGTCCCAAAGTAGGTCACAGGGATCTGGGTGGGAAGCGTAACATGGCTGCATGGGGTAAGGTCTTGAGACTCTAGAGAGAATCGTGACACCTGGTTTCTCTGCCCCCCCCTTTGATATTTTTTTCTTCAAAAAGGAGTTTGAGATAGGAAGCCAAAAGGAGCACAGCAGTGGTGTTGGAGGGACCTCGAGTGAACTCTGCTCGTAACCATGGTTGTTCATAAGGCTTTACTCTTAGATCCACTGTCCCTCAAATACCCATGGTGCCTCACTGGTTAAAAAGGAAAAGCACAGAGACGACTGATAGTCCAGAGAAGAGGACCTAGGGACAAATGTGTTCCTTACAGGTACATGTGACAGCCAACTGCCTGGTGACCTGAGTTCAATACCCAGAACTCACATGATGGAAAAAGAGAGCTGACTCCCATAAGTTGTCCTTTGATCTGCACACATGCAACATGGGATGCACATGCAAGCATGTTTATGGACACACACACACACACACATACACACCCCACAAATAAATATATTAAAAAAAAGTAGGGCAAGAAATTGATTTCTTATTCCAAGATGCTCAGAAAGTCACTCCTCTGTCCTATTGAGCAGAGGCTGGGAAATGGTGACACCTCAGCAACTGTCCCCAGCGCTGGAGAGACAACAGGCAGACTCAGAGGGAGCCACTGTACTGGAACACAGCACTCCACAGGAAGATCCTGTGTGGTGGGGATGAAGAAAGGGATCCAGTGTGAAGGACGCAGGAGCCCAGAGCTCTTAGCCAGGTCTGCACTGAGGGAAGCTAATCACAGATGACCTGTTGGGTCCACTAAGATCGCACCTGACCTGTGGGAAGGGAGACACCCACTTTAGGCCAACAGAGCCCCCCTCTCACCTTAGAAACAGAGGTGAACTTCAGCGGCCAGAGACCTCCTCAGAGGACCCACAAAATGCTGCATTTTCACCCCTCATGGCCACTGCTAGAGGCCTGTTCACAGCAGTGCCTCCTACTCAGCTCCCAGGTCCACTTAGAAACTACCAACCAGGAACTTAAAGCATTTGCGGTTATAAGGGGCGAACCGTAACACATAGTCAGCACACCCCTATGCACACATATACACAGAAACACACACACAGAGCCAATACAACTAGGCTTACTGTGTTCAAGCTTATTAATGGACATTCCCGAAATAAACTACAGGGGAAAACAAGTTGGCTATAGAGAAACAAAGACAAAATTGTATCTTATGCTCAGAAATCACCCAAGCCTGAAGATACCTGAAGCTCCAAGAAAGACACAAATACACGCCTACAGTCTAGAACCTGTGGAATCATCCTTGAAAGCTAAAGGAATTTATAAATCAAAAATGGAGAGAATTTCTGGAAATACATCTGCCTTGCAAAGAATGTTAAAGAAAGTCTTCTAGAGAAAAGGAAAATAATATAGATTGAAAAAAATAATGAAAAGGGGAGACTGCATCAAGAAAAAGTAAGAGAGGATAAAATAAATTTTTTTTTATATTTTTACTGTATTCTTTATTATTTAAAACAATTTTTCAATTTAAACATTTTTTGATCATCTTCTTCCCCTCCTTTAAAGTCCTTCCAGATCCTCTCCCCCTCCCTCCCTACCCAACTTTACGTTCTTTCTCAGAAAACAAGCAAAAACCCAATGCAACAACAAAATCAAGAAAACAAAATAAAACGCCACTCAGAAAGAAAAAAAAAAAAGAAAAGAAAAGAAAAAGCTGTAACCAAATAAAAGCACACAAAAGCCTGTGGAGTCTGTTATACGTTGGTCAACTACTCCTGAACAGGAGGCTGCCCTGCAGCGGTGCATATACCCAGAGTCACTCCATTGGAGGAAACTCATTTTCCCTCACCCAGCAGATACAAGGGATATTTTGGTTGTTAACCTTTACCCCAGTGGCTAGGCTTTCATTCATTCATTCATTCACTTGCTCTTCTTAAAATATAACAAGATTAAACATACTAAGACAAAACCAAAACTATTACACTGAAGCTGAACAAGAAAAACCAACAGAAGGAAAAGAGCCCAAGAGCAGATAAGAATCAGAGACTCACTTTTCGTAATGTTTTATATACTTAATTGCTCTAAAAAAAAAAGTTTCTTCAAAATACTAATTAAAAACAATGCATGTTGGGCTGGAGCGTTGGCTCAGCAGTTAAGAGCACCTACCGGCTGCTCTTCCAAAGGACCCAGGTTCAATTCCCAGCACCCACATGGCAGCTCACAATTGTCTATAATTCGAGTGGATCCGACTCCCTCACACAGACATACATGCAGGACAAACACCAATGCACATTAAATAAAAATAAATAAATAGAGCCGGGCGTGGTGGCGCACGCCTGTAATCCCAGCACTCGGGAGGCAGAGGCAGGTGGATCGCTGTGAGTTCGAGGCCAGCCTGGTCTACAAAGTGAGTCCAGGACAGCCAAGGCTAACACAGAGAGACCTTGTCTCAAAAACAAAAAAACAAAAACAAAACAATAAAAATAAAAATAAATAAATAAATAAACAATGCATTTTATTACATAAGTGTGTGTGTACGTGTGTATGCGTGCGTGCGTGTGTGTGTGTGTGTGTGTGCGTGTGTGTGTGTGTGTGTGTGTGTGTGTGTGTGTGTGTGTGTGTGTATAGCAACTCTTTGGGTAGAAAAGGAAAAGTTAATTCCAAACTCCAAGGCTGTTGGGGGGTTGGGGTAGGGACAGAGGGGAGTGGGGCATGGGGCGTGGGGCTTGGGAGCTATAATGGACTGGGTACCTGGGGAAAAGGGAGCCTGTGAGGTGGGCTGGGAGACTCTGAAGAATATAGCAAGCAGTTGCGAATAGGGACTGAGGGGGCCTGTAGGCCAACAGGAACCTTGGTATGCCAAGAGGCACCACAGACGCATGTCCGTGGGAGAGCCATGTTCGCGTTGCCAGAGAGAAGGAGGACTCACTTTCCCAAGTTCCTGAGAGGATGCTGACTTTTGTCTAACCTCCAGAATTTCGAAAAAGGAGTTTCCTCCAACCTGACAGTTATACATGTTTATGTGTGCATGAAATGAACAACAGCCATGATTCAAGGCACTGGAAGAAGGACTTAGGCTCGTGCTCTGTCTGTAAGTCCGTACAGAGTCGTTTGAAAGTGGACTCAGGTAGTTGTAAAAATGTCCTATAAAAATCTAAGGCAAACACACAGTTTTTAAAGTGAAACTGGGACTGGGGAAAGGGCTGGGCAGTTGAAAGCCCCTGCTGTTCTTACAGAAGATCCTTGGGATTCTATGCCCAGTGCCTCCGTAGTGGCTAACAACACTCTGCACTGCCTAGGGACCCACTCCCACCCCTTCTGGCCTGTGTTTATGTACAGATAAAAAAGATAAAAATTCAGGCAAAACCCCCAGAAGAAACAACCCATGCGAATGGACAAAGCTGGAGGACGGATGCTTTCAGACTTGCTGTTAAGTGGCATTCCTCAAGGTAGCATAAGGATGGTGGAAGAACTAACGGACTGAACAAGAGCCTTGCGAAAGACCCAAGTAAATGCAGTCAACCTGCCTAAAGCACTAGGGCACACACAGAAGCGCGGTGCCACGCCCCTTTCAGCAGCGGTGCCACGCCCCTTTCAGCAACCAGCGCTAGAGCAAAGGGACAAACACATGCTGAAAAGGAAACAGAATGGAGGCCGACATTACAAACTTAAATGGGAAACAGTAAACAGTAAGACTGCCCAGGTGCGGCGATGCACGCCTGTGATTCCAGACTTGGGAGACAGAGGAAGGAGGATCTTGGGCTGGAGGGCAGCCTGGGATACATAGCAAGACCCTGTCAAAAGTGGGGAGAGAAGGGCAGGGAGGGGATGAGAGGATATGGAAGAAAGCTGAGGTGTAGCGCAATGGTGGAGCACTTGACTAGGATTTGTGAGGCCCTGGATTCGGTTCCTAGTTTTGTGGGAAATAATAAAATTAGAGAAAAATCTAGGTGATTGTAGGCATGGTGATCATTTTTGGGTGCACCTCAGGGGCACCCATGGAAGAAAAGTCTACTTGCAATAAAAAAAAAAAATTAAAAAACAGGTCCCTTATGAAAAGACATAAGGAACACCAAATGACTATTACATCATGAAAGAAGGCAGTCTTTTGTTTTTGTTTTTGTTTTTCAAGACAGGGTCTCTCTGTGTAGCCTTGGTTGTCCTGGACTCACTTTGTAGACCAGGCTGGCCTCGAACTCACAGCGATCCCCCTGCCTCTACCTCCCGAGTGCTGGCATTAAAGGCGTGCACTACCACACCTGACAAGAAGGCAGTCTAAAAAGGCTATCTGCCATATGATTCCAATGATACTACATTCTGGAAAGACAAAGCTATAGAAACAGTAAAGTAAGATTCATGGCTCGGGCTGAGGGCAGAGTTCAGGTGGTAGCAACCTTGCATAGCATGCATGGAGCCCTTGGTTTGGTCCCAACACAGCAGAGTGTGGTGAGGAACCCCAAAAGGTAGAGGCAGGAGGATTACAAGTCCAAGATCATCATCAGCTAGCTAGATAAAGAGTTCAAGGTTAGCCTCTGCTACATGAGAACCTGTCTCAAAATGTATTTAAAAGATCCATGGCTACCAGGATTATGGAGGACAAGGCATGAATAATCAACTCAGCGTTTTTAGAGCAGTAGGAATACTCAGTAGGACACTTAATCACACGCCATTATGCATTTTTCCAAACCCATCCATCTTACAACACAGAGAATGAGCCCAGTGTAAACTAGACCTTGGGTAAGCAATAATGAGCTGATGTAGATAGTTGTGTCTCTGTGAAATGACTTCGTTTCTATAGACCACAGCAGATGAAGGACCTAAGAAACACCCATGGGTTACAAAAGTCCACTACTGCTACAGAGGTCCCACAGGCAAACAAGTTAGAAGCTTGCTCTGCATGCTAACTCCCACACGCTTCCATTAAATGCAGCTTGTGGCGTTGGCTATCCTTGATAAAGAGATTTTTTTTTAATAACAAGAATTCCTAACACTAAAGTTTTGCCTGACTCTTGCCTCTTACATGATAACAGTTTATCCTCCTCCTTTTTTTTTTCACATCTCTTGTCACATATGGTCTCCTCTGCAACAAATGCCTGTTGAGAACTGCTAACATTTGTATTTGTTTAGCAACATTCTTGTGGAGTACTCTCATGACAGATAATAACTGTTATATTCATGACATTTTCAGATAACTGAAAATAAAACCAATATGCTCATCTTCGCTGAAAACTTAGGAAGGTAAAGGGTGAGTGAAGCAAGGAGACTGACTCTCTGTCTCTGTCTCTCTGTCTCTGTCTTTCTGTCTCTGTCTTTCTGTCTCTGTCTCTCAGTCTCTCTGTCTCTGTCTCTCAGTCTCTCTGTCTCTCTGTCTCTGTCTCTCAGTCTCTCTGTCTTTGTCTCTCTGTCTCTGTCTGTCTCTTTGTCTGTCTGTCTGTCTGTCTCTGTCTCTTTCTGTCTCTCTCTGTCTCTCTGTCTCTCTCTGTCTCTCTCTGTCTCTCTCTCTCTCTCTCTCTCTCTGTCTCTCTGTCTCTCTCTCTCTCTCCTCAATGAGTAATTTATGTTCTAGTACAGCCAGGGATACATACAGAAACCCAGTCTCAAAAAAACAAAAACAACAAACAAACAAGGAAAAACCCCAAACAACCACAGCAACCCCTCCAATCTAAGTGAACAGCAGACAGGAGACATGTAATAAACCTTCCTCCGCCATCCCTGTCGTCGCTGAGCCCTGAAACCCAAAGCAGTTGCTGTATTAGCGGCGCATTACCTGATACCACACGGGAACCCAGCTAACACACAAAATTGTAAGAACTAAGAAACAGTAACAGGCAACTAAGTCTGGGAACACGGTGAGCAATCTCAACAAGTTAAAACAAAAATCAGGTGGAAATATAAACACTCGGCAAACAAAGAAGAGCCATACCACGTGATGCTTTTCAGGAACACCAAGCTCTCTGTAAGATGCGAGCACTAATCTAAGGCTTCTACTGAAAATGGGTCCTCCCTGTGCAAGGCCAGCATAGTGCCCTCAGCTCACTTTATGTATTAAGTATTTATGTGCCTCCGAAGTCCATGCACTGAAATCCAATCACCAATATGAAGGTATTGGATGAGGCTTTGGGGGGTCTGTAAGCTGTGAGGATGTCAGTAAGCCATTCTCAAATGGACTCAGCATACACACACACACACACACACACACACACACACACACATATTATATATACACACATACATATACACATATACATATGTATATATACATATACGCATATACATGTGTATATACACACATATATATACATATACATGTATACACACACACACACAGAAGCTTCAGAGAGCCACTTGGCCCTTCCATTACATAAACACATACTGGGAAGTGTCACCTATGTGTAGGGCATGGCCCACACCAGATGTCAAATCTGCTGGTGTATAGATTTCTTGGCTTCTAGAACTGTGATAAATAAGCTGTTGCTTGTGAATCATCAAGTTCATTGTTTTCTGTTATACCAGTTTAACCAATACTTTAAAATATTTATGTTTATTTATATGAGGAGGGTCTGAGCACGCCAGGGCGTGTGTCTGTTTATTTGGTTTTTTTTGAGGAGGGTTTTTTGGGGAGGAGGAGCACGCCAGGACATGCATGTGTCTGTCTGTCCGCCTGTCTGTCTGTCTGTCTATCGAGGGTCTGACCATGCCAGTCATGCATGTGGAGAGCAAAGAACACCTTGGAGTCTGTTCTTTCCTTCCACCATCAGGCCTGACATCGTGTCTTCACTGCTGAGCCATATCACTGGCACCATTTAATTATATTTTACTGGTGACCAGCCATGCACTAGACACTCTTGTGGGTGCTAGAGCTACAGCGGTCTCCTTGAAGAGGAACTGATGAAGAATAAGGAGTAGATGTGGAAGTAAGAGAACGCAGGGGGAGGGGGGCCAGAGTCAGCAAAACGCTGAGAGAAATAGAGAAACAGCTCGGCTTTGTAGGTGGAGAAGCAGCAAGCACTAGACCCTGTTATGTCGAAATACCTCAGAAGAACATGGAAATGGACAGAGACAGTGACTGTGGCCTGGCTGTGACCTGGCCCCCCTGTCCCAGTCTTAGTGTACCAGAAAGAAGCCTGGTCTCCAGGGAGAAGCTATTGAGGTTGAAATCATTCAAATTTGAGGCTGTGGGTAAGAGTACGTCTCCTGAAAAGAATAATACAAGTCTTCTTTGACTGGAATAGTTCTCACGAGAACGGGTTGTTACAAGAAACCCTGCCACTTCCCTGAATCCCTCAATCCCTCTTTTTAGAAGGTGAATCTCATTCTGTCACAAGCACTCCTGCCATCAGCCATGGGGCCCTCAGCAAAGCTGATTAGAGGCCAGGGTTGTGCTCCTATGCCTCCAGAACCATAAGCCAAGCAGACCTTTCTGGTTTTATAACATACTCAACCTCAAGTATTTTATTACAGCAACACCAGAGTAAGCCAGGAAGCAATGAGATTAGAGAACAGGCAAGGAGTCGTATTTTGGGGGAACTTGTAGGTAGTGACTAACCCTGTGAATTTTGTTTTCGCGGAGCTAGATAGCCTATCTTCTAACTGCCTCTCCCAGCTATAACTCATGGTTGGGCAACGCAGCCTCCACTGATCATCTCTCATTCTTGACCTTTTACTTGCCAGTCAGTTTGCATTCCAAGGCCTTCTGGTCAACTCTTACGCATTTCCGCTATTTCCTCAACTGTGTCTCAAGGGCAAGAATTTGACATGCTCTTCCTTGTGTACCCAGGGTCTGGCACCTTCAGGACACTCAGTAAATCTTCCTGGAAGGCAATCTCAATGGTGTAATCTCTTAGCGCCCCTTTCCAGCTAGAGGACAAACTATTTGAACTCTCCTGCAAACTAGTTCGTACAAGGAGTCGGAGAAGCCTGACAACTTCCTAGATGTTTTGAGATTACAGTCAGGCCACTTTCTAAGGTCCTAGTCATCAAGTGACTAGAATGTGTTGCAGCAGATATGTTTTCTTTAAGTGCACACTGCAGTGCTTGGAAAGGGTCCCACTACACAGAATGGCTGCTTGACCACCACACTGTAAGCTTGCTGAGCTTGGGGGGTGGGGGATGGGTAGGAGACAAACTGTTACTCAATATAAACACTGTTCTGATGAGACTGATAATGGTCTGGAATTCTTTGTCTGACCTCTTGTAAAAGGTGGAGAGAACTCCATCTCTGCCCTCACCGCCCCCGGAGCCTTGGCTGATCTTAATGACACCCTTGACCATAATATACAAAAGGATTACTTTTCGGAGGGTTATACACGGGTAATGCTTGGATGTATATACCTGGCAGCATTTTCACAAGAAACCTTGAGCCTTGAACGTCCCTCAGCTTCCATGCTATGAGGAGGCATAGGCACTGACAGAGATCGTGGGTCAATACTTAGGTCAAGATGCCAGCTAAGCACTCAGCCAGGAGCTGGCACCAACTGTCTGCTGTTCCAGGCACTGACTAGGATGCCATCTTAGAAGTGCATCTTTCAGGTCCAGTTGCTTCAACTAATACACAGTAATTCGTGCTAACCTCTTCTGAACTTCTTATCTATGAAATAATGAGCTGTATTTAATAGTGGCTTTACTATACCAACCTAGGAGGACAAGTTTCTGCACAGTATATGGAAAAAAGACAAATAAAAGAAACCTCATGCCACATCACTACTGGCCCATAGCTCACTGGCGCGCCTCCTCCTGATTACTCATAAAAATGACAGGTTCACAGTCAAGTCTGACAGCCAGTGTCTGCTCCACACAGATCCAATTCACAGGGTACGAAGCTGACAGGTTAGGTGACTCAAAAGGAGTTCTCTGAGTCAAGCATGCTGACCGAATTGCAGGCCAACAAAGGTCATCTGAAATGTACCCAAGGCAAAGCCACAACATTGATGTGAATTGTGTAGGTCATAAAGTTTGAGACTGGGCAGGCTCTATGTGTATTCTGACTCAGGCAGCCCACAGACAGGAGAATCATCTATTACGCTGCTTAAAAGCACGGGGAAAACCTAAAGCAGGAATGAAATGTGCAACCATATCACAGATATAAATATTCTAACTGCTCAATCATGATTGCATTTGACAGTGGGAAAGTCTAAACTTATTCTCACGAGCTTCGAGAACAGGAAACACTTGATTGCACACGTCCCTTTGCTTTATAGAGTCCTTTTGTGTATATGGAGCCAGAAGAGCCTTGAAATGTGAGCCTCCTTTACCTGTTGCCTTGACCCTTCTCCCCACAGGAGCCACTTCCAGGCCTGTCAGTGAGAGGCTTCTGGAAACAGGGTGTGGTCATCCTGTGCCCCTCCCCCTTCTCCTAAGCCACCTTCTCCAAGTCAAGTTTATCTCATCTTGCCACGAAAATGTGGAGCCATCAAGTGCAGTTGAGGGACAGAATGGCTTTAAGCTGGGCACAGTGCACTTGGGAGGCGGAGGCAGAAGGACCAGAGGCTTAAGGTCACCCTGTATAGGAAGTTTGAGTTTGACCTACATGAGACCGGTGGATCGCTGTGAGTTTGAGGCCAGCCTCATCTACAGAGTGAGTCCAGGACAGCCAAGGCTACACCGAGAAACCCTGTCTCAAAAGAGAGAGAGAGAGAGAGAGAGAGAGAGAGAGAGAGAGAGAGAGAGACCTTGTCTGAGTGATGGGTGGTAACATATACCAGCAATCCAAGTCCTTGGGAGATGAAGGCTAGCTAGAGACCATCCTGGGCTACACAGCACAACCCTGCAGAGAGAGAGCCTGGATGGGAAAGCCAGCTTGAGAGATCAGGAAAGATATCTTAAAGTGCATCTCATACTTTCTGTCACTCCCGTTTTCATAATCTGGGTGCACACTCATGTCGACACATTATTTTTTAAAATCAACATAAGAGCGGGCATGATGGTACACACCTTTAATCCCAGCACCCGGGAGGCAGAGGCAGACAAATCACTGTGAGTTCGAAGCCAGTCTGGTCTACAAAGCAAGTCAAGGACAGCCAAGGCTACACAGAAAAACCCTGTCTTAAAAAACAAAAACAATAATAAACAACAACAACAAAAACAGCATAAGGAAAGAACTCAAGAAAATGCACTAGAAGCTAATAGCATAACAATGCAATAAATGATACAATGCTTTTAAGAGAAAAATGCCATCTTCTAGCTTCATGAAGTGTACTGTACTTGTGCTAGATTGAAAACTAATTCATTAGCAATGAGAACAAAGAAACCTATAACAAAAGAAGCCAAAATATGAACACTTGTGACACTGGAGACTGCTTTTTATTGCTATATATATTGTATCTTCAATTCAAAATGATTATATATAATTTAATAAAACATGAATATATAATATGCAATAAAAATCTATTTATGCATAAAATATAACACACACACACATGGGGGGGGGACCTCCCAAATTGTGCTAGGCGCGGTGGCACTCACCTTTAATCCCAGCACTTAGGAGGCAGAGGCAGGCAGATCACTGTGAGCTCAAGGCCAGCCTAGTCTACAAAGTGAGTCCAGGACAGCCAAGGCTACACAGAGAAACTCTGTCTTGGAAAAAGAAAAAGAAAAGGAAAAAGAAAAAAAAAAAGAAAAAGAAAAAGAAAAAAAAAAACCTTCCCAGATTTAAAGAAAAGGAAATTATTCTTTGAGCAGAATAGTTAATGAAATGCGGAATATTTTCTCCCTATGGAAACCACTCTGGAAAATCATCAACTCAGAATGAGCCAGGGATGCAATCTCCATCCTTCTACCACATTTTCACAACAGGTAACAAACAAGAAATGTTGTGGCGTATTCGCCAGAGGAGACTACTTGGACATAGGCTGAAGCCACCAGAAGGTCTTTATTACCTATCTGGGGACTACATTGGGTGTTTGGAATGTCAGTGTCACCCTGAGCCTTTTTCAGGGTGAGCTTTTAAGTGCAAAAACCATGACCTGGGCTGACACACTTTAGTTAACAAGAACAGTTAGCCAGAAGCAGAACCACAGAAGCCAAAAACCAACGTTGTTACATTTAGAGACTTTCCCAGACTACGGACTTCAATGGATTAGGTCTCTGTTTTCATTTTGGCTGATGGCAATGTCTATGTGCTGTGCCTTATGGCCTGAATGGTGCTTCCATCATGGAGTCAGTTGTGCTAAGGTCTGGGCCTATTACAATAACACTTCTGTTGTGTGGCCCTCATCATCAATAAACGGGAGTTAAACAAGAACTGAAGAAGAGAAGCAGAGACACAAACCACGTCCTTTGGTTTAAACGAGAGCAATGGCAACTCCCAGCTCAAGCCCTATTGACATCTTCAACTCAAAATGAATTTAGGCTGACAGCAAAAGCACATCTGACTAAATGTCAAACCACATGATCTTAAGTTTCCTGCAGTTCCTATAAGGCCAAGTCAAATCGTGATTTTTCTAAAACAAAACCACAGCTGAGGCTGGGGTGTGGCTCAGTGATGGCGTGTTTGCCAGCACGTACAAGGCCCTTGGTTCTTGCCGGGGCACAGAAAACTTACCCTCCCCACCTCAAATGGTCCTGCCTCAGAAAAGACCTTTTGTCAATATGCATACATAAAAGAAACCTATATAGGAATTTGCTGAAAATGTTCCCAGAAGAATCCGAAATATACCACCACCAAACCAAATCATTTTTCCATAAGATTATTTCATTTATATTATTTTTCCATTGCAGGAACTTTTGGGATCATCTGGTCCACCAGTGCACCTGCTCAGCAATCATTGATGTCTTCTTGGCCCAAGCATTATCCTAATGCATCTAAGATGGACTTCTCTGAGGAGCTTGCAGTCTGGGGAAGGTGGGCTCACCAGTCTAGTCACAGCCAAGTCCAACCAAGTGTAAAGATAGTGCCTCCTGTTATTACAAGCTTTGGGGAAAGAAGCAAAGGGTGGCATAATGGGAGGGGCTGGTATGAGCCGATACAGTAGCCTCACTGGAGGGGCCTTGCAGCAAAGTACCAGACGGGACCAATTAGCAGAGCAAAACATGAGACAGTGAGAGCAAGCAGGGAGCTGAGGCCACAAGGAGACACTGCTGCAACTGGTGCAGCAAGGAGTCTAGGTGGCTGGAGCCCAGGATCTGGGGAAAATGACAGAGGACAGTAAGATTGGCAGCAGGTTCGAATCACACCGGAGGAGCTATGCTGCACAGCTCCATCCGATTTGACCTTCAGCATCATGCGGAGCTATCAGAGGGGAGTCCTAAGCAAAGAACAAGATCTGCTTTTAAAATTCTGGCCGCTGTATGGACAATGGTTGGTAGGAAACACATTTGCGAGCTGTTCCAGGAACCCAGACAAGGGATGAGACGGGTCAGCAGGTGCAGCGAAGACTTCAGAAGGCTCCCTGGGAGGGTGGGCACTGCCACTGAGGACACGCAACAATGGAGGGACACAGGGTGAGTCCCAGGTTTCCTGATACAATGGCCGTGAATGGCCATTTGAAAAATCAATAGCTATGAGGGGATTTAGGGAAGACAAAAGGGAGACTGAGCCAAGGAGGCAAGACATAGCTCCTTCATTCAGAGATGAGGGAGTGGAGCGATGCTCTGAGCGCATCCGCGACTTCATCCAAACAGCGTAGCTGGCTAGCTGGGGAACTGGGATTAGAACCCACTTTCTACTTTCTGGTGCAGAAGCCTTCAACGAAGAGCATTAAGGTAAGACTTCCCCAGGAAGTAACCACCACTGTGTTCCCTTGTTCATATGAATATGATAAGCATGTTACAAGTCAAGGTGAATCTAAACATGAAATTGCACAGAATTACACAGAGATGTACACACACACACCCACACACCCACAACTCCAGTGCCAGGAGATGTGACACCCTCTTCTGACTCCTCAGGTGCATGAGGCACATATATAACCTCAGGGGAGACAGTCATAGACATAAAATAAAAATAAATAATGCTGAAAGTAGCAACAATAGAACACCTTGCCGTGCATGGTTACTCGTGCCTAAAACCCAGTGCAATCTGCACAGAAACCCAGAACCAACAGAAAGCAGCCAAAATGTGAGCCTAGATCAGCTGGTTCTATTATACAAGTTTTACTCAAATGATCTCTAGATGAAACACTTTTAAAAGGGGACAGGACACCTAAGCTGGGCGTGGTGGCGCACTCCTTTAATCCCAGCACTCAGGAGGCAAAGGCAGGCAGATCATTGTGAGTTCAAGCCAACCTGGTCTACAAAGTGAGTCTAAGACAGCCAAGGCTACACAGAGAAACCCTGTCTCAAAAACAAAAAAATAAAAAAATAAAATAAAATAAAAAATAAAAGGGAACACATGCCTGGCACCTGTTTTCTTTAATGAACAGAAGTGATAAAGTGCCTTTTTGCCCTGTTTGAAGGTAATCCCAGCCTTTGGCTAGACCTGCACTCGAGAACATAGTGCACATCAGCAATCTGAGAGCCAAAATCTGCATTTGCCTGGTTCTGGAAGTCAGTACAAGGTATGAAATGCTGTTCAAAACAACCAAAATGTCTACCCTTTCATTCCCTGAGTGAGTTAAACAAAAACAAAATAAATGACAAGCATTTGTGGACTGAATCAGAGTGTGACTATCAGGAATAAGGAACAGGGCCCTGCAGAGGCTGTTGAGAGCCAATACCGCTAAAGAGCAGGCAGCTGCATCCCCTTGGGAGGCCACAACAGCATCCATACCATGCACTTACTTAAAGAGAGCCGATTCTACAGGCAAGGAGGCAACAGAAAGACTGGAGGGACAGACGGGTGTGGTGGGGCCTGGGGAGCTCCATGCAGCCTGGTGCCAAGAAGACTGGTAAGCAGAATCACGGAACAGGCTGGATTCTTTCCCTCTCTCACAGGAAGCCACAGTGTAGAGCATCGCATCGCATGAGACAAGCACACACAACCTGGGATACAGGACCTACAGTTCCCAAAGCTTACCAATCACCAGCAGCCTAGAACCCATTCTGGCTGGCCTTTCTTGGTTAAGGTGAGAAACAGAACGGAAAAGTCTTCGTGTCACCTCAGAGCCAGAGAAATCTGGTAGATGTGGGGCAGCTGACAAAGGTGGGGACTGGGGGTGATGCCTCCCTCACAGCCTAGACCAGAGTCCCTACACTTTGGCCCCCACCCTACCTGATAGACAGAGTCAGTGTAACAAGTCTCCCACTGGCTTATGTGCTTAGTCACTTGGCTCCCAGCTAGTGTTGGTATTTTGGGAATTCTTAAGATCTTTATTAGGTGGAGTTTCACTAGAGGAAGTGAACTTCTGAGGGTTATAAACTGAACCATTTCTGGACCAGTCTCCTCTACTTACTGACTGACTGTCTATGGCCAATATAATCCCCACGAGACTCTCTGATACCAAAGCTGTGAGCCACTTCTGTTGCCATGCCTTCCTCACCATCATTCACCATGTTTCCTCACACTGAGAGACAAACAAATCCTTCCTCTTTTAAGTTGCTGCTCCTGAGGGATTTAGTCACAGTAATGAGAAAAGTAACTGGTGAGTGACCTGTCCCCACCCAGACCAACATCTAAATATCAAGATCACCTATCTCTTCCTCCTTCCCCACCCCCAAAAAAGAACCTGAATTTGCTGCTTTCCCCTCAGAGTTCAGTCATTCAAGAATCTACTTTGGAAAAGGTTCTGTGATGGCTGTGGCTTACACAGAGGGCCTGGCAACTGATGGTGAGGGAGAGATAGGGGAGCTACAGATGGTTGCAGGTAACTACAACAAAAGACAGT
>OU015756.1:60050283-60083149 GCA_907169655.1 Acomys percivali
GCTCTGGGGTCAATCCCTGGCACCATGAAAAACAAAAAGGAGAGCAGTTAACTGATGTGTTCTCAGTTTTTAAGATGAAAAATAAGATATAAAATAGAAAACATGAGGCATGCACCACACAACAGATAGGATATGGAGAGGCTTATTATATGAGCATGGGGGGAGAAGAAAGGGGGGGGGGTGGCCCAGAGAGAGAGAGACTGACAGTGACAGAAGAAGAGAAGAACAGAAAAACGATAGAGAGAGACAGAGAGAGAGAGACAGAGAGACAGAGAGACAGAGAGAGAGAGGAGAAAGGTAAGACAGAGGGAAGAGGTGGGGTAGCTGGCCTACCAAGTGGCAGGCAGGTAATGACTTCATAGGTTGCTAGGCAGACTGGGGCAGTACGCTAACAGTCACTCTCTCCGCATAGACTATAAAACCCTTGAAGGAGAAGGGCTCTCGGTCCAGTGTCTGATGTAATCTTCTTGATGCCCTTCAGAGTCTACAGCACTGTCTGTGTTAACAAGTCCTTAGGGGCTGAGGAAACACAACTCAGCCGCACCCCAGAAGAAATGACGGAAGGAAACCGCACAATGACCAGCTCCGGAAGCAGAACAAAGTCTTACCCCTGCTTTGTATCACTTCTTAGGAGTTTCTGAGACTTCCGTGACAAGTGATTTCCTTCAAAAGCTATGAGAACAAAGGCAAGATGGAGGGCTGGGGGTCGGGATACACAAAGCCCAGAAGTATGGGAACAAAAGGCGTGGCTTCGTAGCTGCAAGCCTTGCTTGTGGTTAGTACTTAACCGCTAGCATCATCTCAGAGTCCAGCACTTAAAAACCTGGAGACAAAATCGGGAGTGAGAACCCAGGATAAGCTGAAATCAGATCCTCATGTGAGCGCCTCAGCACAAAGGCATTGTATCCTCCACAGCACTGGATAGAAACGGAAGGAAAGCCTCAGGGGGTCTGGTATGGCAAATCTCTCCTGGCAGACCACAACCCAAAAGAAATGGCAGCAATAATGGCAACGTTTCACAGGGACCGGTTTATTATTATTATTATTATTTTTAATTATCTGTATTGCTTGTATTATCAGTAGGTGCGGCTAGCAATCAATTAAGACACAGAACACTTGTTATATTTTTAAATTGTCTTAGTTAACCTGGGGCAGGGCAGATATCAGTCCTCTAAACTACCTCCCATAGTGGGGCAGGCACGGGATCCCTGTCTCAACCCCATGCCATCTGTTTCCAATAATTTCTATCAAGCTACCTCCCATCAATAATCCCAAATACTTGCTAATGTTCCTTTTCTGGGCTGGATTTTCCATCCACACCACCGGCCATGTGCTTCTCCTCCATCTAACCCATGGCGGCCTTCCTCTCTTCACTTCAGGTCTCTCTCCTTTTTCCTTATAGTGGTCCTTTTTTCTTCCTTTTCCCAGGATCTCTCTCTCTCCTAGCCCCACCTATCTCCTGCCCTGCCCAGGTAGGGTGGCTTTTTATTAAGCAAAAGGTAGGTCAGACAGCAAGCAGTAATGAGCATCAAAATACATCAGACCATCCCCCAACATCTCCCCTTTTCTGTCTAAATAATAAAGGCCATTTTTATATACAGTAAGTACAATTATGAAAAATTATAAAAACCAATAGGTAATCAAAATTATTTGGCAACCTTGTAGAAAATATTATCTATTTTATCTTTGTAAATCTCAAGTTTTGAACCTAAATCAACATCTATTTAACCTCAAATCTATCAACCTAAAAGTATCTATCTAGACTTAAAAATATCTTTTTAACTCTTAAAACAATTGAGCTTAATTTTAAAATTAACTATTTGGTCTTCAACCCCATCAGAGAGTTGAGAAGGAATAAATTGAACTACATGAGTAAAAGGGAAGTGCAGGTTAGCAGCTTCCAAAATGAAAAAAAATGACAAGAGACAGTTTACTGCCTGAACAGACACTCAAAACTCTATAATGCTGGAGCATTATCTTCAGCCTTCTGGCCCAGTATATCTGACAGACATATTTGTGAAGCAGGAACCATTGAGGACTTGCTTACCCTGTCTTGGCAGAGTCTGGCCATCGACTCTGCCTGCATCCAAGCTTGCCCATTTTTAGGCAAAACTGTCTGTGGGAGAAACAAGGATATTTTTGTCTAGTGGCTGTTTTGTTAAACTCAAAGCCATCTCTACAAAGAAGTTCTTCAATGTTCATCATCTTTTTTGTGTTAGGCTGGGTACTGCCAGGAGTTAACCTGTCTTATTGTCAAAGAATCCTTAAAACAACAAAAATATTTTAAATGCATATTCTGTAGGTCTCTGAGGTTTTTGAAGACCTTATCTAACTATTTTACCATATCTATTTATAGAATCATATCTGTTAAACCTAGTATGTACATTTTTATACTTGACATGACTATTAATAGATCAACAATTGACTTGTATTACTTAGTTATCCTAACTAAACAGCCTACAATAGCAACCATATATGAATTGAGTTGTATGTGTGCAATACCTCATATTAGAATAGAAATATAATGTGTGAAGATAATATTAAATTTGAATTTTATTTTAATGTATCAAAATTAAACTTATTTAGTATCAATATACAAAATTTTATATCAATGAATTAAAATTAACCTTATTTGTGAGTAACAATTAAGGCCTTAAGTTGAGAAGTAGATTCAATAATCTACTTTTTGTCCTATTGTCCCGACATATCTCTATACTCAAAACACATCAGATCATCCCCCAACACCGGTTACCTGGAAAGAAAAGTCTCTCTAGTTTTCACTCTCAGGCAATTAACACTAAGCATTAGCTTTAATCCAGGCTTGAGAGAAGAAAGATGAGCAACCCAAGCCATCAGACGAGCCACAGGTTTCCTGGCCTTTCTCACTGTAGCATTTTGAACTGTGTGGCCTGAGAGGGCTGCTGCGGCTACGTAACTCTGGTGCTGGTGTGCTGTGAACGGAGCCAGAGGCAGCATGTTAACAAATAAGCATCCCAGGGTCCAATAAAACTTTATTTCTACACACTGGCTTTGAATTGTCATGTCATTTTTCAGCCACCATGGAAGAGTTTCTATTTTTCAGCCATTTAAAATTAACTAGGAGGCTGGAGAGATGGCTCAGTGGTTAAGAGCACTGCCTGCTCTTCCAAAGGACCCGGGTTCAATTCCCAGCACCCACATGGCAGCTCACAACTGTCTGTAACTCCAAGATCTGACACTTTCATGCCAGTGCACATAGATTCAAACTAAATAAAATATTTTTTAAAAAAATAATAAAATAAAATAAAATTAACTAGGGTGGGGTATGGTGGCACACACCTTTATTCCCAGATCTCCAGAGGCAGAGGCAGGTGGATCTCTATGTGTTCGAGGCCAACCTGGTCTACAGAGCAAGTCCAGGGCAGCCAGGGCTGTTACAGAGAGAAACCCTTGAAAAACAAACACAAAATTTAACTAGGAGGTCCAGCCTAGCAATAGAGAATTTGCCTAGCATGTGCAAGGCTTGAGTGTGATCTCTAGGACTGCCATAAAAGGAAAAAAAGAAAGGGTAAACCATTCTTAGATACCAGGGCTGTTGGTAGACATTTGTAATCCCAGCACACACACGATCTATTCTTAGCTTATAGGTCATACAAAACAAGATAACTGAGACCACAGACCCCCAACTTCTATGCTCCATACCCCACGGCAAGGTAGCAATAAAACAAATAGAAATTAGGCTGCAGGCAATATTTTTGTTTCCACCCAGCCCACTGCCTCTTACAGTGCAGTAAAGAAGCTTTTCTTCCTGTTGAAGACTTGAATTGGTTTTATAACTGTTCACATTCTAAAAGAGGCAGAGATAGAAAACTACAGAGTGTCTACACGGAGGAGGAAGAGAAAGAGTGAGAAGCAGCAGGTGGCAGCAAGAGGCCCCACAATCTCCACCTCACCTGGAAGAAATGAAGGGGAGAGGGAGTAGCTTGGAGCTAACAAGCGGCCCAGGATATGGGCTATGGATGAGCCTAGAAGAGGGCTGTGAACCAGAGCAAGCACACCAGTTTAGTAGGTGTTAGCATACTGCCCCTAACCTGCCTAGCAACCTATGACATCATTAGCTGCCTACCACTAGGTGTGGCCCTGCCCAGGATTATAAAAAGGGCAAACCTACCTTCTCTTTCTCTCTCTCTCTCTCTCTCTCTCTCTCTCTCTCTCTCTCTCTCTCTCTCTCTCTCCCCTCCCCTCAACTTGCCCCTCTCTTACTTCTTCCTGTCTCTCTTGCTCCTCTTTCCTCTCTCTTGCTGTCTCTCTCTATCTATCTCTGTCTCTCACTCTGCCTCTGGAGTGCCCTTGCCACTTCCATGTTCTCCCATGTTCATGTAATAAATTTCTTCATATCATATCTGTTGCCTGGCATCGTATTTCCAAATCATTACAGGAAGTGTATTGGTCTCTTCTGCATAGCTGTACCAAGGAACCATGGGAGAGAGAATTTGTTCCGAGGATTCAATCTTGAGCCAGTTGGCTTCGTGAGATTGGGCCAAATGGGACAAGAACATGAAACAGAAAAGGCTGGTTGTACCATGGGGGACAGAAATGACTGGACACCGTGAAAGGCCTTCACAGAAAGTCCCCTACTCCCTCCCTCCTGTCCAAAGGTCCCCAAACCACCCAAAATAATGCTGTAAGCTTAGGAGCAAGTGGTCATCACAGAACACGTGGGTAACGTTCCATAGTCTTAGTGTGTTTTCTGTTGCGGTTATATACACCGTGACCAAAGCCCCTGAGAAAAGAAAAGGTTTATTTGGCTTACATTTCCACAGCAGGATTCGTGGAAGACAGCCAAGGCAGGAACTCAAGCAGGGCAGTCACCTGGTGGCAGGAGCTGAGGCACAGGCCACAAAGGGGTGCTTCTTACTGCCTTGTCCCCCGCGGCTTGCTCCGCCTGCTTTCTTACACCACCCGGGACCACGTACCCTGGAATGGCACTTCCCACAGTGGACTACGCTCTCCCACTAGTCTAGAAAGGCCCCATAGATATGCCCACAGGCCAGTCTGAGGGAGGCAATCCCTCAACTGGGGGCCCCCTCTTCCCTGGGGTAACTAGCCCGTTTTAAGCTGACAAAAAAAAAAAGCCAAAGCTCCTATGTACAGAAAATCATTTCGTTCAGCTTGAAATAGCTGTTCCAGTGTTAGAAATCCACTGGGCTATGTGGAAGAGGTGGTTTTCATACTGTTTGCATCTGCGGTGATCCTGGGAAAATCAGTTGGGGGGGGGGGGGCGGGGGCACTTCAAACTTTCACTCTTAAATTTTCCTTCTTTTTAAAAAAGATTTGGCCCTGGATAGAGCCAGGCCTCAAGGGTTCTAATCACAGGCTCATTACTGTATTTAACCAGGACATGCAAGACTGGAATTTCCAGTCATTAAAAAAAAAAAAAAAAAGATAAGCAGCAGGTTCCCAAGTGAAGTTCGTTATTATAATAGTTTCTAATGACAACAATAAAGTGCATTCGTAACCAGACAAGTTAGAAGTTACCTGGCCTGTGCCCAGAACAAACTGCCCTAAGTCTGGCGAAATAAATAGCTAATGGCTGGGGTTCAGCAAGCATTACATAGCAAGCACTAAAAAGTGCCAGAGAGTCATTGTCATCGAAGGGCACACAGAGATGAATCTGCTGGCTGTCCATAGAAAGCTAGAAGTAAGATGAAGTATGAACAATAACAGCTTTCTTAGTCTGTTTCCTGTTGCAGTAACAAAACAGCCGAGAAGGGATGCGCACTGAGTTTTCTGTGTGTGATGGAAAACCTCAAGGAAAAGGTGCCTCAGGGACGACAGGGTTTATCTGCCTTGCACTTCCGGGACCACGCCCCATCAGTGAGAGGGGTCAGGGCAGGAATTCAACCAGGGATTTAAGGAAAAGCTTTGGAAGAACGTTGCTTGCTGGCTCCATCCGAGGCTTATGCCTAGGTGGCCTTCTTGCATAGCTCAGGACTACCTGCCTGGGGAACAGGGCTGAGCGCAGTATGCCGGGTCCCCCACAACCCCCACATGCATACCCACAGGCCAGTCTGATCTGAGCAACCTCCCAGTGGAGACCATTTCTCAGGGGCAGTAGGCGATATCAACTTGACAGTTAAGCTAACTATGAGACCAGATTGTTTGGAAGGGGTAGGGAAGTCTGCTTGGCTGGGGTCCTGTCCTCTGGGGAGCAGAGACACATAGTCCCAGCATCTATTGGACGTCTGCTGGGGGCCCTTCCTGCTGCTTCTTGGTGTGCAAAAAAGGTATTACACTGAGAGACAGCGAACTAGCTGGCGTAGGTCTTGGTCTCTCTTACAAAGCCATCAGTGACGTCACGGGAGCCCAGTTTCCCCCCGGCCTCGTCTAACCGGAAGTACTCCAGAGGCCTCACATATGAATTGAGGGATCCAGTTTCCAATAGCACTGCGGGCAAGCACGTTCAAAGCGTGGTCTAAGGGGGTCAGGGATCCAGCACCTGGCCTCCATGGGCACTGCATACCAAGAGCACAGAAGCATACATGCGGGCAAAACATCCACGCACATAAAGTACAATGAAAACAATACAGCCTCCATCAATGCTCCGTTTTAAATTTTCACTCGCACATCGTTTTATCTAACCTTAAGCGCCAGCGGCAATGAGTAGGCGTGAAGCACTTCAACTTGGAGGCAGAGAAAAGCCGCAACCCAGCAGATACAAGGTAGGAAGCAGGCTTTACTCTGCTTTGACCCCCTCCAGCAAACGTTTCAGAGCGTCTGTACAGAGCGAGATGCTGTGTGTGGGCCTGGGCAGGGTCTCAGCTTCCTCATCTGAAACGTGGAGATCATAGCATCCCTCTCACACTTGAGAACTCAAGGCACCGAATGGGGTTAAGTCCCGGCAAGTCCTCTGCACGTGGAAGCGTCTACCTCTTCAGCCACAAGCACAGCCAAGCCCACCTCCCGCCCCCATCTTCCTCCTGCGCAGCCCGCTGAAGTTGCGCAGCTCAGCTCTTAGGCTCCCGCCGAAGGTATCAACAGCATCTAATGATAACAACGGACACAGCGGGTCCCGAGCGAAGCGCTCAGTGAGTATCAGCTCACCAGCCTGGAGGACCTTCTGGGCTGAGTCAGTTGCAGATTGTGCTTGACTCATTTCTGGACTAACTTAACGCCTGGCACATAGTATAACCTCAATAAACGCTGACTGGCTGAAGAAGGAAGGGTGAGTTAGTTGTGCTAAGATTTGCCCACTTGCTAGTAGCGACTTCTGTGCCCTACAATCATGTATGGTATTGAACCAGCTGATAAGGAGTGAGGGGGAGAGGTAGGACCACTCTGCCACGGCTTGTAACAGTTCTCTTTGAAATACACCCTATAGTTAAGTGAAAGAGCCGTGAGGAATGCCTTACTGGGCACAGGGAGAAAAAGGCCAACTACGCAGAACAAAGCCAGCCTATCTGGAGAATATTTTAATACATCACTGGCAGAAACAAAACCATCTATAACCCAGCAGCTTGTGGAAAGCAAAGAAAAGATTTCAGAACTTAATATCGAAAAAACATGTGAATAGAAAAACGCTAAAAAAAACCAAAACAAAACAAAAAACAAAGAAAGAAAAGAAATCAGGTTAGATAATAATCTAGTGAAAGACTTTGAAATAGAATACTCACGGAAAGATAAGCAAACAAAAAAGAATATTTAGACAGCAGAGTGAAAACACTCTCCCCGTTTCCTCAAGAGGCACTCAGGGAAGGTCATTCAAGTCCACCCTCCCACCCCCAGCCTCTGCTAAGGGAAGCAGCAAAAGGCCTCAAGAATAATTCAAAAAGACTCTCAAGTTGACTCAGGACTCCAAAAAAACAAAACAAAACAAAAAAATACAAAAAAAAAAAAAAACCCCAAACCTAATATAGACACATGTTCATAATTGAACTTTTCTTTTTTTTTTTTTTTGTTCAGCATCTTGTAAGAAATCCCAGCTTTCAGCATTAGTGACAAGTAAACTGTGACTTTCTAGAAATGAGTGGTGGTGGACAAGCTCTCTCCAGGTGGAGAAATGTCCTATGCCGATGAGGGGCCTTAGGGTGCTCCATTTCGGATCATAAAATCTGGGGACCAGCAGAAGCAGGCTGCCCACCACACCTTTCCCTCCCCTTTGCCTAAGGCCGACTGTAATGTGCAGACTGTGAGACCCTCCCCTGAGATGCCCCTGTCCACAGGGACAAAATAAGACACCCTGTCTCTGAAGACATGGTCACAGAGGCAAACATGAAAGCTCGGCCCTTCCAAGTTCCCGGCTCTGCTACCATTAGAGTGCAACGCTTCTCTACAACAGCCTATGCTTCTTCAAACCTAAATAAACACTCAAAAGTTCAACTGCTTCCCTGGGTCTGAATTTCCTGATGTCATAAACTTTTTTTTCTCTGTGTAGCCTTGGCTGTCCTGGACTCACTTCATAGACCAGGCTGGCCTCGAACTCACAGTGATTCGCCTGCCTCTACCTCCCCGAGTTCTGGGATTACAGGTGTGTGCCACCGCACCTGGCTCATAGACCTTATTTTAAGGTTAGAGGACGGAGAGATGGTTCAGCAGTTCAGAGCACTGGCTGCTCTTCCAGGAGACCCAGGTTCAAGTCCCACCTCCCACATGACGGCTCACAGCTGTCCGTAACTCCAGTTCCAGGGGGTCTGATGCCCTCTGCTGGCCTCTGCGGGCACTAGGCACACACATGGTATATGGACATACATGCAAGCCCAGTGACTGAAAACAATGGTCTGTTCACAATTCAACAGCCTCCCTGCTACACTAGGTGGGCTTGAACAACTTATCTAACTTCAGCCTCTGTAAGCTGGAAATGATAACCACAGTGACTAACTCAAAAGGCCTCTATGAGCAGGAAGTGATCTTACATGTCCAACTGATGGAGTGCCTGTGGGTGTGGATGTGTTCCCTCAGACCCGTACCAAAACCAAAAAATTCTCTTTCTAACCCGTAGTATTTTCAATCCCTTCCCTCCCCCCAATGTGTTCTGATTGTTAAAGGCTTAACTCCAAATAGGACTCTCCTGTGTTTTCTCTACTTCATTCATTGTTTAACATGGTCCTTGTTGTAAAAATATGGACCGTCCTCCTCCCTTAAAGGGCCAGCTATCATTTCTTGCCAGGAGACGAGAAGGAGCTGGGGAGTACCACAGGCCTACTTTGTGCCATCTGCTTTCCTTGCCCCACCCCCATGACCTTCTCCACTCCTTGTGATTCCAGCACCCAACAGAAGCACCCATGACCCAGGCAGGCGCGGCCCACAGTGAGCACCCCAAAGCAACACAATGGAGGGCCTCAGGGATATGACCATCTGGTGCCTCAGGCCTCACTCACCGCTTTATCCAGCCGCTTGTTGAGTCCTTCAATTTTAGCCACTCTTTTTCAAAGGTGTGAATTTATGTAATATGCTTCAGAGCAATTCTTATTTTTGTTGACATTAACACAGAGTTCTACAGCTTGAACCAAAGAACCCATCTTATATATAAAACACTGGATTGGGTGATGGTCCCTCTGTTGTGGTTCAGAAGTGAAATGCCTACTTGAGGCTCATGTATTTGAACACATGGTCGTCGTCGTCCCCCCCCCCCACCAGGTACTGGCACTGTCTGGGAAGGTTAGAGAACCCTTGGTGAGGAGTACCTTGGGGAGGGCTGGCGTTGAAGTTTTATAACCTGTTCCCGTCTCCGGCTACCATGCTATCCTTGCCACGACAGACAGTATCCCCTATGGAACTCAAAGCCAAAATAAGCCCTCTCTCCCTTGAGTTGCTTTTATCAAGGTATTTTTTTCATTGCCACAAGGAACTAAATTAATACAACGTCCTTTCCTGGCCTCTAAGATCCACTCCAGCTCTAAACCTCTAGAGAGATGGCAGCAGGACAAGTCCCAGCAGACATGCTGCAAGGGTCACCGGCAACAGCGTCATTCACACGACAGAATTAAGCGGGGCTTCAAAACCACAGGCCTCTTATTTGCTGCAGTGATATAACAAACAATGTAATGGTTGCTGTCCTGCTGCCTGGCAGACAATTTCCAAATTCCCAATTTTTGCTGATCTTCAAGGTAGTTAATATCTTTTTTTTCGTGCTACTATGCTGACCAATGACCAGCTTAGACCAATGACTGGGATAGTTTCATTCAAAATCCAGGACAGGAGTCACGACTTAAAATCCTCAACTTCTAATCCTCCTGCCTCCATCTCCCAAATGCTGGGACAATGAGTAATCAGATCCTGTCCCTTCGGAGAGGCGAGAGCACCTGAAGTTTATGCTGTCCCATGACGTAATTGGTCATGTTGATGTAATGAAGGGTATTAAAAACTCCATGGGGCGGGGCTTAGAGAACCTTCCCGATGGCTAACGGTAACAGTTGGAGGTGCCAGGATGCGGTGCACATGGAAGGCTCAGGTGCCCCATGTCTCTCCTTCTGTCACTTGCCCTGTACATCTCTTCATCTGCATCCTTAAGAGCATCCTTTTCAATAAGCTGGTGAGTGTGCTCCTCTCAGTTCAGTAAGTAGCTCAAGAAAAGTTAACTGAACAAGAGGGAAGGAACGGTCACAAGGATCCCATCTTTATTTAAGTTAAAGGACTGAACTTGTGACTGGCCTTGGAAGTGAGAGACGATCTCAGGGACTGAGTCCTCAACTTGTAGGGTCACACGCTAACTTCAGACGGCGTCAGAACTGAGTTGAACTAGCAGACACCCAGGTGGGGTCTCCTGAAGTGACACTGCTTGCTGGCTGGGTGGGGAAACATCCCATACAGTTATTTAGTCAAGGCAGCAAGTCCGTGTTGATGACTGAATAAGAGACCGTGGACGACTTGGGTTTGTTTATCCCAGTGTTCTCTCAGCCACTTCAGACATCTCAGCAGTGTTATTTTGGTGACCATGTTGCCACCCTCTCTGCCATGGTGCCGAATATAAATAGAACCTGAACATTTCCAGGAACTGTCAGCCTGGCACTTCCCACAGAGGGGGAAATCTTTCATATCATTAGCAAAATACAGCGCAGCACTAAGGGCTGTCCCAAAACATCTAGAAGTGACACTTCCTTTTTAATTAAAGTTTACTATTTGGAAAATCACATTTTCTAAAAGGAGGGGGCAGGTGTAGGGGGAACATCCTCCAAGGATTCATATACGTCTATGCTCTTTACTGGCCAAACCAAAGAAACAAGTATAAACACAGCTGCCTATTAAATGTAGGTAAAGCAAACATTCCTGCAGCTGGCTGCAGCAGCAGCAGCCTACAAGTCTGAACCGTGCTCACAGAGATGGAGTGCTACCTTGCCAGGCAGTGGCTGAAGCGCTGGAGCAGGAAAGCTTGTTCCTCGTACCCACCGGCTGTAGACAGCGTGATTTATGAGCTGCGAAGTGGGGACTGACTGCGGTATCAGCAGAGACAGCACGCTGTCCCTTGATCACAGCCAAGCTTTAGTCTTTTTGAGTCTTGCGCCGCCCCCCCCAGACCCCAGCCTCCTCCTCAAAGGACTGAACGAGATTAGGAAAGGAGGGAATCCCAAGAAAACTGGAAAGAAACAGCTTTCCTAAAAGCCCCTGGGCCTGTGTCTGTCAAGGGAGAATGAGTGGTTACTCAGAGCAGTGGAATACACTTGGGCTATCCGAAGTAGAAGGAAAAAGTAGCGGGTTTGGTTTGGTTTGGTTTTTTAAGACAGAGTTTCTCTGTGTACCCTTGACTGTCCTGGACTGACTTTGTAGATGAGGCTGGCCTCGAACTCACAGATCCTCCTGCCTCTGCTGGGATTAGAGGCATGGGAAAACTGTTTTGTTTTGTTTTGTTTTGTTTTGTTTTGTTTTGTTTTGTTTTTGATGAGGTGTTTTACTTATTTATTTCTGCTTGTTTTCTTTTGTTTTTGTTTTTTCAAGACCGGGTTTCTCTGTGTAGCCTTGGCTGTCCTGGACTTACTTTGTAGACCAGGCTGGCCTTGAACTCACAGCGATCCACCTGCCTCTGCCTCCCGAGTGCTGGGATTAAAGGCGTGCGTTACCATCGCCCGGCTATAAGGTGTTTTAATAGGGTATAAATCAGCAGACATTGAAGTCAAAGAAAGCACCTAGGTTTATAATTTGGCTTTACACCCCTGTGTGTAATTAATTAAACATCCCTGTACTTATAATGTCTCATCCTTATAATAAAAGGCTTCACATAGGGCAGGACTAGATCTCCCTAAGCTGCAGAAGATGACCTTTAACTTCTTTTTTTTTTTTTTCCAAGACAGGGTTTCTCTGTGTAGTCTTGGCTGTCCTGGACTTGCTTTGTGGACCAGGCTGGCCTCGACTCACAGTGATCCACCTGCCTCTGCCTCCCAGAGTGCTGGGATTAAAGGCGTGCACCACCAAGCCCAGCTACTGGCTCTTGTACTTTGAAATAAACTGGTAAGCCACCTATGTCTGGGCTTGTTTGTGCACATGTCACTGGGTCTAAGGTCACTGCTTAGTCTACTCCCAGGGGTCCGTCTGGGCAGGAGCAGGGCCTGGATATGAGCGCTCACTCCTAGGTCCCCCACATAATTCCAGCAGGTGAACGATGCAGCCAAACAGTCCATATAACCATGGGAGGGAGGGGAAAAAAGACACAGTCAGACTCTCTGAGCAGAAAAGAACATTAAATGCATTTGAAAGGAAAATGGAGCCATCCCTATTGGGGCAGGACTTGTCACATGGTTTACAGTTCCTAGAAAGAGAGACAATTGCCAACAGATGCATTATCTCATCAGTCCCATAAATACTCATAAAACTCCTCTGCCTCTCTTTACATCAGCCTTGCAGAAGCAGAGGGAAGCCTCTGATAAGCAGCAGTCCTGAACTATTATGACTCCCTTTTAAGTGATTGAAATTAGCATTAATGAAAATAAAATATTTTAAGACAGTCTCAACCCAGACACTTGAAAACCTTGAAATTTTTACTCTTAACATCAAAGGGTAAAATAAAACACTAGTACAAATGTTTAAAAGCCTCTTTTAGCTATGAACGGCGGGGCATAACACAATTGCATTTCAAACCCAGTGGGGAGTCAAACCATTATGAGGCAGGAAAGGTCCTAAATCAAGAGCTGGTAGGCTAGGATTCCAGCCGCAGCAATAACTTACATCGAGCAGCTGTGCGATGATGAGCAAACTGACTTAATCTTCCAGGCCTCCGTGTTCTCACAGAGAAAAGGCGCCTGGTGGGTTGGTCCCTCCCAGCTCCCAAATACCAGGGTCCAGAGGCATCTCGCCAAGTGTCACAGTAATTTGCAAACACGGTGTTTAGATTAAAAAGTTACAAACTTCACAAGGCTCTGGATAAACGTAATCAGCGCTTGTAACCAGTGCCTGTCCCCTCTCCGTGGCGTCCACTCAGATGCCCGGAGAGGACCCGGGCTTTGAAAGCAGCACACATGGAAGGAACCCTGCGTGTTCGGCAGGAGGAGGAGCCTATGAGAAGAAGCCAAAAGAGCGACCTCACAAGCCTATGACAATGTCTAGGCCGAAAGCTACGTGAGCAGCAGCAGCAGCAGCCATCTCAGCTGCCCGAACCCTCCCTACTCTAAAGCACACAACCCTGGGAGTGCACCCTCCCATGTTTCTGCCATTCTTTTTACAAAGGGGAAACACATGGGGGGGGGGGAAGGGGGGAGGGCACAGGCAATACAACGAGGCACTGTTAGAGTTCTATTGCCCGCGAGGGTTTAAGCATTACCTTGACCCTTACTTATCTGGACTACTACAGGAGTGAAAGGGAAGTAAGTGCCTTCTCATCCTGGGCTTCACTGTTATTTAATCCCATGCCCCGCCCCCCGCCCCAATGATCTGAATTCATCTTATGAACCGTGCAAGGTCTCAGAGGAGCAACGGGAGCCACAATAGGGAGTGAGTAGTGCGTTAACTGAGCCTGAGCTGGCATGGCATGTAACAGATCCCTATGAGGGAAGTCTTTTACTAGCTGCACTCCATCTCCTGTGTTCCAGAAGTGAGGTCAACACGTCAGTGGGGTTCTCTGAGGCTTTCTCTGACTGCCCTCCCCACCGCACAGGTGCAGTGGTAATTTATGCATTAACTATCTACCTCCTCCAGGAGAACACAGTGAGCTCCGTGTCTGCAGTTTTGTTTACTGGTAGGTCCCGGGATACCTAACGCCTAGCACACGGTCAATCACCACACATTTGAAAGAATGAAGGGGGCCGGAGAGATGGCTCAGAGGTTAAGAGCACTGGCTGCTCTTCCAGGGGTCCTGAGTTCAATTCCCAGCAGCCACATGGTGGCTTACAACCATCTGTAATAGGATCTGCTGCCCTCTTCTGGTGTGCATGAAGACAGTGTACTCATATACATAATAAATAAAAACGTTTTTTAAAAAAGAAAGAAGAAAAGAAGGAAGGAATGCCTCCTGTTATCTGGAGGTCCTTCCTGCTAAATGCATGACACTCAGTCCCCAGGAAGTAGATGGTAATCATGCTGGGGATAGCAGAGGGAAAAGGCCGGATAAACACTTATCTCGTGGACAGGCTTTGATGTACAGCACTATGGAAAGAGCCTAGGGGGAGAATCCTCAGTCAGAACTCAAAGGAACCTATGGTAATGTGTAACGCAGCTGTCCTGAGAGCTCCACACAGCTTCAAATATGACCGAGCATATACCTCAGAGCCAAAAAATGTACCTCTCAGGAGAGCAGCTGAGACAGCAGCTCAGCAGGGTCACCCGAGGCCAGCTCACAAGGAGCAAGCTGGGCCTGAAGCCTCTGGAGAGAGGAGAAATGGGCAAGCCAGGCGGGGACAGCCAGGCGGGGACAGCCAGATGACCCGGGACATACTGTTCATTGGGATGACCCACTGCAGGTCAGGCAGGGCTGAGCCCAGGCTAGCTAGCTTAAGGGCAGCCACTGAGCTGGGCTGAGGATTGATGTATCGGATGCCAGGCAGGAGCCAGAGCTGTGGTTCACTCTCACTGGTGGCTAAGCATACACAACTCAGGAGTCAAGTTGATAAAGGAGAGGAAAGGGAAGCCTAAGCCAAAAGTAAGACAAGGGGAAAGGCAGGGCTACCCGAAGGCTGTGGAGGCAAGAACCGTTGGCAGAGCTGCAGCCCCACGGCCAGGCCAGAGCAAGCAAGGTGGAACAGAGAGTCCTGTGGCCCAGGAACCTTGCCACCATATGCCTTACACCAAGTCCTATCAGAGACTTTCCCAAGCTCCTTTTCCAAGCCTGACTAGCTCAGGCACTAGGGAGAGCCATGGGGCTGACAGGCCCACCAGGCGGGGAAGCCAGCCACCAGCTACCAGCCACCGGCTGCCTTCACCACCCCCAGGCGCTGTCCTGTCTCCTAAAGTGACCCAGCAGGAGCCCAGCAAGGACTTCCAGCTGATCTAATGTCTAGTGTGTGACCTTGGCCACAGCAACATGCTGCGAAGTGTTCCTTCCACCGTGCCAAGGTGGATTAAGTCATTTTATCGGCAGAAGAGTCCTTGTGCGGTGAGGAAAACACTAATTATCCACTCGGACTTTCATACTTTGTTTTTTAAAACAGAGATGGCGAGACCTAAGCATATTCGGAGCTGTAATCAGAAGACTCAGGTAGCTTTTTTTTTTCTCTTTCTTTCTTTCTTTCTTTTTTTTTCTTTTCTTTTTATGTCTGAGGATTTGCTGAGAAGTGAGAGTTAGAAGTATAGAGAATGAGACACAACTCAGTTTTTCTCTTTAAAAAAAAACTTACATCAGCAAATATACAAATATACAAAGAGAAAATCACTAAGATAACACACACACACAAATATCTGAGGCAGCTCAAAATGTAGAAATGAAACACAGAAATTAATACACAAAAGGGGAAAACCAGGGCTCTGCCAGAGGAACAAAGCAGAAACTGTAGTAAAAGTAAGGCTAGTTCATTCCTGAGAAAGGACCAAGGAAGGGCTTGCCTAAGAGAAGGCCCATCCTTCCTTCACATTTCTTCTCCAGGCTTCCCAAGGGCAGGGTACCAAACCCATTCTATGAACAATCACCTCCATCCAACATAAGCAAAAAGTAAAAAAAAAAAAAAAAAAAAAAAGGCCACTGCGTGCAGACCTCACAAACACCCTGTTTTCCTTAGGTTGAGGTATCAAAATCCTAGAAGCCTTTACAAAAATGAAAGTATGCTACTTCGTTCTTGACTCAGTATTAGAGAGATGCTGGGGTCCCAGAAAATAGGCCTCAGAGTTTGTTGGGGTTTTTTCCCAAGACATTAAATTAAGTTGGAAGGCATTTCAGCTCTGATGCTAGCCCACGGTGTTAAGCCTTCCTTGATTTCCTTCCCCCCAAAAAAGAACCCAATACCCACACAAGCCTCCAATATACTAAACTTCAATTTAATTTTAAAATTATATTTTCATGAAACTAAACACCTAAAAATATTTAAAGCCTTAAATACCAGAAAGCAATTAAGCATCAACTCCTTTAAAATATATTTCTTCCATCCTCACCCCACCCCAAAACACATACACACACATATATCTCATAGGTGTACACATTTACCACTGGTCTCTATGGCATAATAGATTTTTCAATAATCAATACGGATTTTGTTGTTGCTGTTTCATTTTTCAAGAAGGGAGTTTCTCTGTGTAATAGCCCTGGCTGATCTGAACTCACTGTATAGAGTAGGCTGGCTTCCAACTCACAGAGATCAGCCTGCCTTTGCCTCCGGAGTGCTGGGAGCTATCAATAAGGATTTTTTTTTTTAAGTGATTCTTGTGGGCTAGAAAACTACAAAGGAAGAGAAGAATGACAAACCTCAAGTTCATGGCTTATTAGCAAGAGTTAGGAATGGCAGGGTTCTCAAAGGCAATTGTATTGTCACCTCTTTTTTTCCTTATGAAGAAAGAATTTGGCTGGGCATAGTGGCGCATGCCTTTAATCCCAGCTCAGAGAAGCAGAGACAGGTGGATCTCTGTGCGTTTGAGGCCAGCCTGGTCTACAAAGTTACTCCAGGGCAGCCAGGACTACAAGAGAAACCCTGTCTTGAAAAATCAACAAAAATAAAAAATAATTAAAAAAATAGTTTGTTGGGGGCTTGCTTATACTTCTGGGGGTTTAGAGTCCATGCCTATCATGGTGAGGAGCCTGGCTGCAGTAGCTGAGAGCCTACATATCGGTGAGCACCAGGCAAGGAGAGAGCTAACCCTGAGTGGAGTGTCACTCTTCTTAAAGCTGGTATGGACAGGTGTTGACTGTTAGTCCCTGAACCTTACTTATATTTCCAGTATTATTTAAAAGAGTCAATATTTAACCACAGTGATTTTTTTTAATGATTTTATATAACTGTCACTGAGAGAAATCAATAAATCAAACCCCCACAGCAGAATTGTTTTCACTAGCAGAGTTAACCAAAAGCACACACAAAAAAGCAATTCGCAGGACTCCCTCGCTCCAGAGCCAATCTAGCGCCTCCATTTAACCCTTCCACTGAATTAACAAACCTTGGGGAAACCTTGTTTTCTAAGCGTATGTACAGATATAGTCACTTTTTTTTTTTCCTTGACATAAACTGCTTCATTTACTTCCTTTTTAAAAGCATCGTTTCAGGGCTGGAGAGAGCGCTCAGCAGTTAAGAGCACTGGCTGCTCGTGCAGAGGACCTGGTTTCGGTTCCTGTGTGGCAGCTCACAGACATCTCTAACTCCAGTTCCAAGGGACCCAGCTCTTTCTTCTTCCGTGAGCACCAGGCACACACAGTGCCCCTACATCACACGCAGGCAAAATACTCAAACACATAAAATAAATAACTATTTTTAAAAGCTTTTCCCCTCAGCTTCTCCTTGACTTGTATAATGTGTTAAAGGTATATCGTAATTCTCTCTTGCTTTCTGAATAAATCAAGAAATGAAAATGAGGGTCACATTTCTATGACAGTTCATGACAACACTATTTACATAACCCACAATAATCATGTAATTAAACTAAACATCTTGAGAGTGAACGGCTTTTAGTTGTCTGGTAGCCAGGAGGACCTTCTAAAGTGAATACCAGAAAATCACAAATCATTTTTGACACCTCCCCAACTCTGTTATATATTCTGCTTTTAATAAAGTGGTTGAGATGTCAGAGATATTTTGCCCTGGCTTTGTTCAGACACATGGAATATGTAATTTTCAAAGGGCAACCCCAGCTGAGAATTCTAAAGGTCCTCAGGGGCCAGCATTTTCACTGTTTCAAAAAGATATGTAATTTGGACAAGCTGGGGATAAAGATATTTTTAGATGCTCAACTGAATGTTTGCCAGGTCTTAACTGGCCATCCCGTTCTGGTCAGATATTCAGATATGTGTCATTGGCGAAAAAAGAATTAATTACAATTACTTAATATATGTCATCTCAAAACCATTCAAAATATAAGGACCATAGCATTTGGGTTTTGGGTTTGGTTTTTTGGGTTTGTTTTTGGTTTGTTTTTTTTAAGCAATTACAGTCATTTGAGAGGTGGGAGTTGAGACAGGATCTTGGTATGTAATCCCTGGCTGTCCAGGAACTCACTGTGTAGACCAGACTGGCCTGGAACTCACAGAAATGCCTCTGCCTCTGCCTCTGCCTCTGCCTCTGCCATTTTTTTTTTTTTTTAAATCAGCAACAATAGGGTCTGGGTTGATGGCTCAGCGATTAAGAGCACTGACTGCTCTTCCAGAGGATCAGGGTTCAGTTCCCAGCACCCACATGGCAGCTCATACCTGCTGTAACTGCAAGACCTGACAGGGCAGGCAAAGCACCAATGCACATAAAATTTAAAACAAAACAAAAAACAGTTACAATAAGTTCTGGAGACCACTGACTTGGTCTTGTTTATTTATCAAAACCCCAGAGAACGTTGAATTCTTAACTCAGAAAAGGTGCTAACTCAGTTTGGAGCAGCTGACTTGGCCAATTTTCCATTATCTTCTTTTTTTTTAATAATAATAATAATAACAACAATAACAACAACCACTACCTTTCCAGGTCAGCCCCTGCTCTTTGTTAAAAAGCAGTATTTCTCAGAGGAGTTGAAAAGAATGTCACTTTTTCCAACAGCTCCATCCTCTCACAAGCCAGGCACACAGCACCAAGCTGTTTCTTTTTTTCTTTTTTCTTTTGTCTTTTCTTTTTCTTTTTTTTTTTTTTTTTTGTTTTTTGTTTGTTTTGGGGTTTTGTTTGTTTGTTTGATTGGTTGGTTGGTTTGGTTTTTTGTTTTGTTTTTTTTCCGAGGTTTCTCTGTGTAGCCTTGGCTGTCCTGGACTCACTTTGTAGACCAGCCTGGCCTCCAACTCACAGGGATCCACCTGCCTCTGCCTCCCAGAGTGCTGGGCTTACAGGCAAGCACCACCACGCCTGGCTCCAAAGCTGTTTTTGTTTTTTTGTTTTTCTTTTTTTCCAATTCTCCTTGAAAATCCAAATGAGATTCACCCTCAAATGGCTGCCCTTCCAAAATAAAACACCCCAGGTGTCTGATCAAAGCTGATTTTAAAAGGCCACTTTAAACCAAAACCCTAACAAAAGAAAAAAGAAAAAAGAAAAAAAAAAAAAAAGGCAAGCTTCAGAAGAACCCCCTTGGCCTCCGAGGCTGGCTGCAGGAGGGACAGGTGCAGGGCATACCTTCCTAGAGGCTGTCTCCCATGATCTAACCTTCTCCAGCTGGCAGCGAGGCACCCTACGAATCACTTATCAGTAGGCCAAAGCCTGCCTTCCCTTGTGCACTTTCCAAATAGCCCCTGTTGCCAGAGGGCTCAGATTGACCCGGCTCTCCCATGAGGACATGCCTCCCAAGTGACGGGCCAAGTTTCCCTGGAAGCGTATCTAAATTGTTCTCTGAGCTCCGTCCTTAACCTCTCAGCCTCAAGGTTCGCTTTCCCTTCTTCCCCACTCCTCATCCCGCCCCTCCAAGGCCGCGCCCTCTGAGTCCAAATTGTTGAACTCAGGAACTGTTGACCCGCTCCTCCTAAAATACCAACTCCCAAAGCAAAGGGCATGGCTGGGGCCACGCCACAGCTGTTTTGAAGGGATCTCTCTGAGGCCTACCTGTAGGCGCCTCAGCTGCGGCTTCGTCTCTTGCCTTCTCCAGCTTCTCCCTTACCCAGGGAAACTCCTGGAGGGAATCTAGGAAGGTATCAAACGCTTTGGGGCCCCTGGAAGGCAGGATGTCCAGCAGCAGCATCGTCTTCCGGAGGCCTGTGGTTTGAGCCTTGATTTCTTGAACGTGGTTTTCTGTCAAAACTCCTTCCTGGTATAGGTACTGAAGGACCAGGCCCTCCACCAGTACCTCTGCACCCAGCTCCAGGCGCAGGGAGCGCAGCACGTGTTTGTCTCTGGCATCCATTTCTTCCTTGAAAGAGACAAAAATCAGCACTCAGGCTAGGGGTGCTGATGGGGCCCCTAAAGACAGTGTTGTTCAAGGTCAGGTTAGTCGGATCTTCACATTTTTCTAAATTTTTTATTTATTTATTTATTTATTTATTTATTTATTTATTTTTTGAGACAGCCTTGGCTGTCCTGGACTCTCTTTGTAGACCAGGCTGGCCTCGAACTCACAAAGATCTGCCTGCCTCTGCCTTCAAAGCGCCGGAATTACAGGCATGCGCCAACATGCCTGGCTGGCTCTTCACATCTTTTTGGGGGGGGGGCGGGGGCGGGGTCGAGACAAAGTTTCTCTGTGTAGCCTTGGCTGTCCTAGACTCGCTTTGTAGACCAGGCTGGCCTCGAGCTCACAGTGATCCTCCTGCCTCTGCCTCCCGAGTGCTGGGCTTAAAGGCGTGCGCCACCGAGTGCCCAAGCCATGGTGTTTCATATGTGGCCGACGACATAAGCCAAACCAAGTTAATTTCCAACGCTTCCAAGCACAGTGAACAGCACTAATTATGCATCTGTTCCTATCTCTACTCTTGACATAACGGGGTCCGATTTCAAGTCCTTGCTCAGGAAGAGATCCGACACAAAAACAGAGCCGCTCCCTTACTTACAAATGCAGTCCCCGAGGATTACAGAACACCATTCCATTTTAGCATGCTAGAGAATAGCGGGTTTTGATTTAATATTGCTTTTGCCTGACTTAGTCCAGCACCCACACTGCAGAAACTGCTAAAAATGATCGGGGACATTTATAGACCCTGACCAGCAACAATCTGGAATAAGAACGAATTTAAGGTTCTTACAAAGGGGTAAGGCCTTCAGGGAAATAAGTATTTGTGTGCCTTTTACAACAAGCCTTATATACATAGTAACAGGAAAGAACGCCTTACAAGAATTCAGAACCCCACAGTACGACCGTGCTCATACATGCATGGGACATCTAATGAGCGCCAGTCGCTGGTGTCCTGAGAGGTGGCTGTGCGGTGACAATGAAAGCAGTGGGGAGGGGAGATGAGAGGAAGCCAGGACCACAGAAGGGGACATCGGATCCCAGGCTCCCTCACGACCCTCTGCAAAGTCCTGAGGCGGCAGGTGAGGAGGGGGTGTGTGACGACGTGTGGCAGCGTGTTTCCATTTGGAACTTAAAAAAAAAAAAAGAGAGAGAGAAAGAAATGAAATCCCCGACTCGGCAGCTGAAAAGCCCCTGCTGTGTCACCAACAGGAAGAACTACCAGTGACTGTCAGGGTAAATGAACCCGCAGAATGATCTTCACCGAGGAAACCGACACCCCGCACCGCCACCCAAACCCTGGCGCAGCTCGGAGACCAGAGCCGCGCACGGGCGATGTCGCCACAGCGCGGGGATTTCGAGAGAAGATGGATTCCTGTTACTTACGTCTGCGACCACGTATCTTTAAAATAAATAAATAAATATAACTGCAACCGGAATCCAGACTGTTAGGGAGCCTGCGCCGAAAACACCATCTTTGATGCGGGCAAAAAGCCTAGGCAGGAAGTATTGCAGCCATCTTTCTTGAGGGCAAGGGCAGGAAGTGCGGTAACCATGTTTGTTGAGGGCACAAGGGGTCAGGTTGAAGCTTTCTCCGCCATGCTTGCTATGGGTAAACGAGGCACCCAGTCCTGAATTACCAAAAAAAAAAAAAAAAGACTGGTTTAAATAATCTTTTTTTTTTTAAATATTTTATTTAATTTTAATTTATGCCCGTTCCGTGTGGGAGTGTCAGATCTTGGAGTTACAGACAGTTGTGAGCTGCCATGTGGGTGCTGGGAATTGAACCTGGGTCCTTTGGAAGAGCAGGCAGTGCTCTTACCGACTGAGCCATCTCTCCAGCCCTGGTTTAAATAATCTAAGGCAATAATTCTCAGCCTTCCTAAAGCTGCGACCTTTTAATATAGTTCTTCATGTTGTGGTGATTCTCCCAACCATAAAATTATTTTTATTGCTACTCCATAAGTGTAATTTTGCTACTGGTAGGAATTGTAATGTAAATATCTGTATTTTCTGATAATTTTAATCAATCCCTGTGAAAAGGCTGTTGGAAACCCCCAGGTTGAGAACGACGATCTAAGGGGTAAGAATAAATGAATTGTTGGATCTTAACATTAAAAACTCCACAGTTACTCTAGCAGCTAAGCCCTGGGTTCAGTTCCCAGTAAAATACACATACTTGCACAAATTACTTTATAAAAATTAAAAGATTAATAAATGAATTAATTCATTTTTAATTAAGTGGATGTCACATAACAAAAAGGATGTATCTGCTAAAAATTTTTTGAAGATAGGAAAATATTACCAGCACCTCCCGTTCTAGATGAGTATCTATAAACAAATCAGTGAACAGTTCTAAATCCCCCTCCTAAAAGCCTTCCAATTGCATGTGCAGTTTTCTCAAGTGTTTTTTTGCAGTCACATCTTAGTGGCAGCGGTTTTATGCATGTGGTAGAAATTCTTTCTTTAGCATTTCAAATGCTTGCAGTATGTAGGATCAGGAAGGCCAATTGTATCATGCAAAATGGCGAAACCAGTACAAAGTAAAACCTAAGTTCTAACCAAGTCCCTCTGATTTCAAGCTCTTTCCAGTACACCACATAACCGTGCAAAGTGGGCTCTGTTGTCTTAATGTCAGTCAAAATAGTGCTAGTGAATCAGCCAGTTGCTACCTCCTACTCCTGCTATTCTTGAGTTAGACAGAGGCTCAAAAAAAAAAAAAAAAGCACAGTTGAACACACGTTACCAACAGTTGCTGTCCTCATCCAAGTAAGATTTTACATGATCACCAGTAGCTGAGGCCTGCTGTCTTCTTGGAGTGGGGAGGAGATAGGTTTTCCAGCAGTAAGCTTTGGCGATTCTCACATGCGTTAGGAAAAATAAGTAGCACAATCAACACTCACTGTCAATCAACACTCACTGTCAATCAACACTCACTGTCAACCAACACTCACTGTGTTTTCAAGGTTAAGGCACTTTCTGGTGATTTGTAGTGTCTGGTCATACACGAAACTTACAAGGCCAATGACCCTATTGAGGAGGAGGAGGGAGTGTGACAGTAAGATGCATGAGGACTCACAGAAGAGAAGAAAAGAGGACAGGGCCAGCATGAGACTTAGGGCTCAGGCTGGAGAGATGGCTCAGAGGCTCAGAGCACTGCCTGCTCTTCCAAAGGGCCTGAGTTCAATTCCCAGCAACCACCTGGTAGCTCACAACCATCTATAATGTGATCTGATGCCCTCTTCTGGCCTACAGGTGTACATGCAAGCAGAACATTGTATACATAATAATAAATAAATTTTTTTTTTAAAAAAGACTTAGGGCTGATGTTGAAGGGCATGGAGTCCTTATGGTAAACTATCTAAGGGATTATTGGCTGAGGATCTGACTTAGATCTCTCTCTAGGATGAAGCCTATGGTCACCAAATCTCTCTTCAGGTGACAAGTGTGGGTTACTACCTGTGCTGTCTCCTGTGCACCCACCATCTCGTACCCACCACAGCACACAGTGGTCCTTCTCATTAGCACATTATGGCTTCAGTAACATAAATGCCCAAAAGAGCGGCCTCTAAGGAAACAAGTATCAGAATCCTTGTCACAGGTGGCTCCTCCACCTCCCCGGCCAGTCCCTCTCTGTCTCCTGGAATTGTGGCCCTAAGAGAATTAAGCACCTGTTACCCAACAGTAACAAGTTGGTTTTCAGGAAAAAGAAATAATCCCTTTTCCTCCCTTCCTCTCCTTTTGTGTTTACTTGTGTCCAGATATACTCCTTATGGATTTGAAGAGAGAGTAGTAGTATTTTTATGTCTTTCAAATTTGACCTTTACTTTTGCAATATTCAAAAACAAGTCAAAGAAGTTGGGTATTTGGGGTTTTCCTGTTTCATAGATGTAGAAATAAAGCCATAGGTGAAAGACATTCTTTTTTAGTGTACATGAAATAGTCACAAACTAGATCTTGAGTTAGCTCAGAGAAAACTGGTAAGTTCCAAATGTACAAAAGTACATACTTGGGCTGGAGAGATGGTTCAGTGGTTAAGAGCACTGACTGCTCTTCCAGAGGTCCTGAGTTCAATTCCCAGCAACCACATGGTGGCTCACAACCATCTCTCATGTGATCTGATGCCCTTTTCTGGCATGCAGGCATACATGCAGGCAAAGCACTGTATACATAATAACAAAGAAATCTTTTTTTAAAGTACATACTTTCCCATTATACAGTAAAATTTCAAATTTTAACAGAAGGATAGCTGTTGTAGAATCAGCCACAACAGTAACTTCCTATGAGTTTGGAAACTAAGTACAATAATTCTAAGAAGGGCATAGGGATGCACGCCTTTAGTCCCAGCGCTGTCAGGACAGGTGGGCAGACCTCTGTGAGTTCAAGGCCAACTTGGTCTACAAAGCTAGTTCCAGGCCAGAGAAGACTATATAGTGACACCTTGTCTCAAAAGAAAGACAGCCAGGCGTGGTGGCACACGCCTTTAATCCCAGCACTTGGGAGGCAGAGGCAGGTGGATCTTTGTGAGTTTGAGGCCAGCCTGGTCTACAAAGTGAGTCCAGGACAGCCAAGGCTACACAGAGAAACCCTGTCTCGAAAAACCAAAAAAATAAAGAAAAGAAAAAGAAAGAAGGAGGGTTAAGAGGAGGAGATTCTTAAACCTTTATCTTACTTTACTGTATTCAGTACTGGGGATTGAACCTACAGCCTTGTATATTCTAGGAAAGCCTTCTATCACTGACCTATATCCTTTGTTTTTAAATGACTTTATTTTGAGACAGGGTCTCACTAAGTTTCCTACACTGGCCTAGAACTTGATTATCCAGCTTCAGCCTCCCTGGTAACTGAGATTACAAGTGAGAGCTACCACCATACCTGGCCCTCCTAAATTATTGAATTTATTATGAAATTATTATTATTAACAGAAAAAAAGAAATGAGAGAAAGAAAAGAGTCAAATAAAATGAGATAGGAAAGGGGGCAGAGAGAGAAACTAAAAAAAGATGGCAGGCTTCCACCTTAATCAGGTGATCAAGGTTAACATCAGGAGAGTCTGGAAGAGGAACATCACAGTCGCAGAAGCCTGCTATGATCCTGGCACTCTGAGAAATCAGGGCAGGAGGATCATGAGTTCCAGGTCATCCTGGGCTTCACAGAGAACCGTTGTCTCAAGATAACAACAACACGTCACGTGGGTATAGCCTAGCTTCCATGTGATAAGGGCATCTCACTTCCAAAACCCTACAGCCCAAATCTGTAACCTCAGCCATTTCATTCGAAAACATCACACAAACTCAAATTCAAAGTTCTACTGCATTCCTGACATTTTTTAAAGAGTGTCAAGGTCGTGAAGGATAAAGACAAACTAGAAACTGTCATAGACTGAAGAAGACTAAAAATGATGCAACAACTCAAGAAGGGAAGGAGCAAGAGGAGGAGATTGGAGGCAGGAAAAGGAGACGTGGAAAGAGGGTGGAAGGCAAGAGTGGAAAGGGATTGTCAACAGGCAGCAAAGACTGACAAGTGCTGGGCCTGAGTCAGACCCCCAGCAGTTATTTTCTTGACATTTAGTGTAGAATCCCACACAGTCTCTGTTCCTCGTACTGCCCATCCCCAAAATGATAAAGACAGAATTTGATGGAGAAAAATTATTATCTCTGTTGCTGCAGGCACCACCTCCCACCACAACCACTTCCCGGCAGTGCTATCGAATCATAAATGTGTCAATACTCCAGAGAACTCAGGTTCAATTCCCAGCACCTACTGGTGACTCATAACTCTCTGTAGCTCCAGTGCTAGGGGATATGAACCCCTCTTCTGGCCTCTGTGTGCATCAATCATGCATGGGGTACATAGACATATATGCAGACAAAACACTCATACATATAAATAATTAAATTTTTTAAAAGGAGAAAAACAGCATTTGTGGTTTGGGATAGATCTCACCTTTCAAAGGACATGGGCATATATGAATGTATATCATGCTAGCTAATTTTATGCCAACTTGACACAGGCTAAAGCCATCTGAAAGGAGGTGGAACCCCAAATGAGAAAATGCCTTCATAAGGTTGAGCTGTAGGCAGAGCCCATAGAACATTTTCCTAATTAGTGATTGATGTCAGAGATCCCAGGCCATTGTGGGCAGTGCCATCCCTATGTTTGTGGTCCTGTGTTCTATAACAAAGCAGGTAAGCAATCCAGTAAGGAGCACCCCTCCATGGCCTCTGCATCAGTTCCTGCCACCAGGCTCTTGCCCTCTTTGGGTTATTGTCCTGGCTTTCTTCAGTGATGGACTACAATTTGAAAGCATAAGCCAAATAAACCCTTTTCTCCTCAACTTGCTTCTGGTCATGGTGTTTCATTACCACAATTAAAAACCCTAACAGAGACAATATGTACCCACATAAAATTTTCTGGGGTTAATTCAAGCAGAAATTTGTCAAATGGGTCTTGATATAAAATAGGACATAAATGAGTTGCTTTTCTCATGCTGCTTTGTATATGATGCTAAACTATTCAGCGAGTGACATTTCTAGTATTAGCATGTATTGCCCAACAGAACGCAGCCTGGGTACTTGTTTCCTTTGATACAACTAAATGCAGGACTGAAAACTAACAATTAGATGTCCTTGAGACCCTCTCAAGCACTAAGTAACAACCAACCTTAAGTTTCCTGAATGGCACACTTCAATAGCTGAATTATCTATTGAGTATCTACTGTACTGACATCATGTATCGTTGATTAGACAGAAATCATAGCTTCAGTGTACTGGTTAGTTCTTGTCAAATGACAGGAACCAGTCTCGGAGGAAGATGAAACCTCACCTGAGAAGTTGCCTGCAGCAGATGACCGCCCTGTAAGCATGTTTGTCTTAATTAATGACTGATGAGGAAGGGCCCAGCCCATTGTGGATGGTACCACTCCTGCCATGGGGCTTCTGGGTTGTTTAAGAGAGTAAACTGAGTAAGCCAATGCTGAAGGAAGGTCTCTTGCACTGTGCCACAGATGCTGACTTCAGCACACTGAGATCTGGTCACCACCCTGCCATAGCATTGTTATGAATGTTGAACCAGCTCCTGTACCCATGTGATGTAAGGAACCATTCTCCAATGATTCCGGATTGACTGAATAAATACCTACACACCAGGGCAGGCCAGAAACGAGGTAGGCATGGCCAAAGTTCACAGGCTTGAAGGGAGAGACAGACAAGACAGGTGGAGAAGAAAGAAGGAGAGACATCATGGGAGAGGTAAAAAACAAACAAACAAACAAACACATGGCCCAGGAGGAGGAACTCTGAAGATTGGCATGGAAAGAAGCAGCCTAGATGGAAAGTGTGTGCAAGTATTTATGGAGATATTGAATGGCAAGTAGGCCAGCTAGGAATGAATAAAGCACATGGCATGGGATGTTGGGTTGAGAGGTAACAAGGTAGATTAAGGGTTAATATCTGTTCAGTCCCAGGTGAGACCAGGCTTATTTAAATACAACAGGTGTCTGTGTCTTCTATTGATTTGGTAGCATGTTAATAATAACCGCTGTAATAATTATAGGCTTTTAATAATGAACACCATGAGCTTTTTATATTTTCTACAACAAGCCATAAGCGGCAAACCAGTAAGCAACCTTCCTTCTAGGTCTGTGTGATCAGGCTGGAAGACAGACATGTCTTTAACCCCAGGAGATAGAGGCAAGTAGATCACTGAATGCAAGGTCAGCCTTGGGAAGGAGCCAGAAAAGTAGAACAGATTGCTAGTTAGTTTGAGGCCAAGCAGAGCAATTCAGTCAGAAGCTGGTTTGAATCAGTCTGCTAAGAGAGGAGTTTGAGCTGGAACAACTGAGTTGAGCCAGCCAGCCGGAGTACAGAAAGAACTAGAAAGGGTGACCTTATTCTGTACTAAGTCTCAGAGGCTGAAAACATTCTAGGCCTACATTAGATTGTATGGAGGCTAGAAGCTTCCATGACTGGGCCTAGGTTAGCAGACAGAGGCAGTAAGTCTCTGAGGGGGATACTAGCATCAGGCAAATAAAAGTTACTTTTACACTAAGACACACAATCAACTCAAGGGTTGTGGGATATTATTCATTTATATTAGTTGCTACCCGAGGTTAAACCTGGGGCTTTACGCATGCTGGTGAAACACTCTACTACTGAGCTATATCTCCCAGTGGAAAGATGTTTTTCAATGAACAACAAAGGATGTATAAAACTGTTTGGAATTTGGCCACATGTTTGAAAACCATAGAATCTGCTATCATAACTATATAGAAAGAAATTTCACATGGCCACAAAAGTCCCTGAACTGTTACCAACTGGTCACACTGACCACAAAAAAACTTCACCATGAATCCTGTTGAAAATTTTTCTCCAAGCAAAATTACATAATGTGTCTCCCAGGTGAGGAGGGCCGGTTAAGTAAGTCTAGTTGACTCCATGGCAGGCTTCAGTTTCTTGTTAGCTTGGAGCAGGCCTGAGCCTCCATTCCACAGAAATGAGCTCAGTGGTTACAGAAAATGGCTGCCAATCGGGGATGGCTTAGTCACCTGATCAGAGGAAGATAAGATTTCTTAAGGTCAGTTTACTGCTCATCTGGAAATTTTTTGTCCTATAACTAACTCATGACCGTTGGCTAAGGTTGCCTGTACCTTTTCAGTCTCCCTGAGCTTTTTCAGTTCCAATGCTCCAATCGTGTTAAAGGTCACCAACCCCTCCCTTGGAATTCCCCTGAAGGCCTTTAAGAAGAGCCTGTGAGCTCACCTTGGGGTCACCATTTTGTCTAAATGGTGACTCCTGCATGCTGGACTTCTGCAGAAATAAAGGCTCCTTGCTTTTGCATATGCCTTTGGACTCCTGGTGGTCTTTGGGGATCTAGCGATCTGAACATAACACCAGGATGAGGTATCAACAAATGTATCAAGTAATTGAACAAACTTAAGTTTTTATCTTGGGTTATTTAATAAAGCCCATTTAAAATCTAGGCCATGACTGCTAAATATAATGATTTTTGTCTTAGCATAGTTAACGCTAAACTGTCCTTCCTGATAACAACCTGCTGAAAGGCTCTGCTACATCTTACTAAAAAGCAAATAGAGTCACTAGCCCAGAAAAAAGACGGCTCCATTCCTGTCATTTCTGCTGATGAGTGGGCATGCAGCCATTCTGCATGGTAGCTACACAGGAATGACACAGTTCTGAGCAAAGAACTGTGAACGCTACTGTTAAAAGAATAATTGTGTTTGATTTAATCAGGAAAAGAGGCAAGCCATCAAACATTCTAAAGACTTTCCCCAGTGCCTCTTTTCTCCTGGACAATGGGACTAGAAGTGCTTGGAAGCTTGGAGGACCAGTTGAGAATAAGCCCCCACCTTACACACTCACACAACCAGAAGTAAAAATGACTCAGCTTCTTTGAAAAAAAGAAACAGCAGGAGGAGATGTGGAGTTCAGCCTTTGTTGATTTTTTTCTCAATGACCTCAAAGCACAAAATGCACAAATAGAAAAAGAAAGGTACTATCCTTGTAAACCTTGGGGGGGGGATTGTTCTTCCTTTCTAGTTCAGTCATTTGTTGAGACATGGGATTAATTATGCAATTGGTGTCAGGGCTATTTGATAGCATGCATCCGGTGGCTCGTCCCTGTTTTGTTCCTACACTTGCTTCTTGGCAAGCTACCAGGCTGGACTCACTGTACTATCTTTTTCTCCACGTCTTCTTGGGCGTTCCACCTGCTCCCTACAACAGGTTACTCAAATGTCTGCCAGTGAAGCCCAAGCCCTCAGGAGACCAAAGTGGAAGCTGCCTTTTCCCCACTCCCACCTCACTCCCACCCCCACCCCACCTCCCCAGGCCAGTCTCCTCAGCCACATGTTCTTGGTGAAAGTTGTCACAGCCCAGACCCAAGGAGAAGAGAAACAGGTCCCGCTTCTTGACCAGAAGAATGTCAGAGGATGTGTAGCCATCACTAATCTGCCACAGTCCCAGAAGCATCTTCAGCCATATGTCCATCTTCACCTAGCCATGTTCCTATTGGCTATTTCTCTCTCTTATGTAACAACCAACTTCAAGGACTATCTCAGGCACTTAGCGGGCTGACGCAGAAGATGATGATGTCTAGGGTAGCCTGGGTTACACAGGTCAAAAACGGAAGGATGTAGAGGAGAAAGAGAAAAGAAATAAGGACAGGAGGGAGGGAGGGAAGGAGGGAAGGGATAGGAAGGGAAAGGAAGAAGCTAGCGAGAAGAGATGGAATGAGGGAGGGTCCTCTCCAATTCCACACTTGGCAAAATACCATTGTTTATTATGAACAGTTATTCACAATACCAACCATGCTGCATGTCCCAGTGAGTACTGGGTGGATGAAAGATACATCTGGTACTTCCTTTTTTATGTTGTATGGAATCAAGTACAAGATGCTCATGCAGGGATCCAGTTCCATGGGGAGGGAAGTGAAGGTAACCTATGCTGTTTGCTCTGTGTTGATTTTTCGGCTCACACCAGTTCAAAATGGCAGCTCAAGGATGATTCCAAGCTAGACTTAACTCTCTCCTGTCTGGTTGTTATGTGTCTCACACAGTGGCTGTGTCTTCAGTTCATGTATGGTCCACCCATTGTGTCAAACCCAGGACTTCCTTCTTTTTAAGGTAGACTAATATTCCCATGTGTGTGTGCACGAAATCTTGACCCACGGGTTATTTTCTCACCTTGGCTGCTGTGAATACATAATACAATGAACAGTGGAGTACAGGCTTCTGTTTTAGGGAGCGACTTCTTCTCCCTTGTACGCATGCACACATTTCTCAACACTTTGGTCCCCTTCTTGCTCCCACTCGAGAAACAAAACACACAACCATGGCATTGCTCTTAAGAGTCTCTTACATCACTAAGCACTTAGCTCTTTAAAGTATCTGAGAAACAAACAGGAGAGTAAAATGCCTTGCCCTTTCCGTGTGCTCTGAGCAGTCTCTCCAGCCCTCAGTATTGTTATTTCTATGGCCAATCACGTGTCTTATATTTTGTAAATGTTCATCCTTCCTCACATGCCTATTGGTTGTAATAAAGATCTGATGGCCAGTAGCTGGTCAGGAAGGGAAGGGAGGGAAGGAGGGAGGGAGGGAGGGAGGGAGGGAGGGGGGAGGGAGGGGAGGGAGGAAGGGAGGGGAGGGAGGGAGGGAGGGAGAGAGAGAGAGAGAACAATATCAAGATCCAACTAGTACTTAGCTCTCTGCTAGTTTAGCAATCAATAAGCTTTTTCATTAAACATTTTAAGATTTATTTACATATTATTATGTATACAGTGCTCTGCCTGCACATATACCCACAGGTCAGAAGAGGACCTCAGATCACAGTATAGAAGGTTGAGAGCCACCATGTGGTTGTTGGGAATTGAATTCAGGACTTCTAGAAGAGCAGTCAGTGCTCTAACCGCTGAGCCATCTCTCCAGCCTTCATTAAACATTTTAAATGCCGTATACTGCAGGTCAGAGGTTAAGAACACTGTCTGCTCTTCCAGAGGCCCTGAGTTCAATTCCCAGCAATCACATGGTGGCTCACAACCATCTATAGTGTGATCTGATGCCCTCTTCTGGCAAGTAGGTGTACATGCACTCATATACACAAAATAAATATTAAAAAGAAAAAGAAAGAAAGAAAGAAAGAAAGAAAGAAAGAAAGAAAGAAAGAAAGAAAGAAAGAACTCAAATCCAGCTAGTACTTAGCTCTCTGTTGGTTTAGCAATCAACAATTGAATAAACAGAAGCAACCTTCACATTATGTACCCCACCAACCCCACATCACAGACTGCTCCAGCTTGGCCTGCACTTCCCTAGCCACAGGTGGTCCACAGAGCCTGGACAGCAAATGAAACAGTCTGCTCTTTGCAGCCTTGGTCAACATCCCAGATTTTTGGGGGTCCCCAATGATGCTCCAATATCAGCAGGAATTAGTCATAGAAGAGATTACATCTACCCTTATCTTTTTGTTTTGTTTTGGTTTGGTTTGGTTTTTTTGTGTTTGTTTGTTTGTTTTTCGAGACAGGGTTTCTCTGTGTAGCCTTGGCTGTCCTGGACTCACTTTGTAGACCAGGCTGGCCTCAAACTCACAGCGATATGCCTACCTCTGCCTCCCAAGTACTGGGATTAAAGTATCCTTATCTTTTATGATGAACATAAAATGCTGGGATATTAGGTCCCAATCCCAGAACAAAAGGCTGAGGTGCCTATTTAACGTATCAAAGGAGACAACAGGTTCACCCTGCATCCCTCAGTCCCTACCAATTATACGGTATGGGTGGCATACTCCACCCCTTACCCCCCAGATGCCTTCCCTCTATAATCCAGCCATTTTGGTTACCTGGTCCTTTTGTCTCCCCTCTCCCCTCTCCCCTCTTCCCTCTCTCTGCTCCCCTCTCCCTGCTCCCCTCCCCCTCCCCCCTCTCCCTGCTCCCCTCCCCCTCTCCCCTCTCCTTGCTCCCCTCCCCCTCCCCTCCCC
>OU015756.1:60093330-60107449 GCA_907169655.1 Acomys percivali
TTTCTTTCTTTCTTTCTTTCTTTCTTTCTTTCTTTCTTTCTTTCTTTCTTTCTCTCTTTTTTGGGGGGGGGAGTTTTGTTGTTGTTGTTTGTTTTTTCGAGAAAGGGTTTCTCTGTATAGCCCTGGCTGTCCTAGGCTCCCTTTGTAAACCAGGCTGGCCTCGAACTCAGCGATCTGCATGCCTCTGCCTCCTGAGTGCTGGGATTAAAGGCGTGTGCTACCACACCAGCCTTGCATTTTATTTCTAAGCCTTAAAAAACAATGAGACAGGAGGATCTCTGAGTTTGAGTCCAGCATGGCTAGAGAGTGAGTTCTAGAACAGCCAGGGCTACACAGAGAAATGCTATCTCAAAAAACAAACACAAACACCCAAAATCTATGAGGAGAGACACCTTAAAAAAATGTACTTTCATGCAATTTTAATTTTTTTTACCTTTAACATTACAATGTTAAAGTTTTTGTTGTGTGTGGTTATTTGTTTGTTTGTTTGTTGTTTTTTGAGGCTGGGTTTCTCTGTGTAGCCTTGGCTGTCCTTGAGGCACTTTGTAGACTAGGCTGGCCTCAAACTCACAGAGATCCACCTGCCTGTGCCTCCCTGAGTGCTGGGAATACAGGTATGCACCATCATGCCTGGTTTAAGATTAATTTTCATAACATCATAAATGCTTAGTAGAATTCAGATGTCTTCAAACTTCGATGCTTTGCTGGAGCCTGCTGAGAATATCATCTTTGAGTTCCCACTGCAGTTTATATAGTTAAACCTCTTTTTGTGGCTGTCATTGTTTCTTTACTTACAATTCAGGCATGATCTGCTAGATTCATTACAGTGACTGATGAAAATTTCTCTTCGTAGCCTATCCAGTTTAAAGGCAGAATGGCTCCATTAGCATGTGTGGGGTAAATTCCTTTACAGTCTGAGAGCTAACTCATATTTCCCACTAAGGGCTGATGAACTATGATGGTGGTTGCTGATGTTTTAAAAAGAGGAAAAAGCTAGGTGTGGTGGCTCATGCCTTTAGTCCCAGCACTTGGGAGGCAGAGGCAGGTGAATCTCTGTGAGTTCGAGGCCAGCCTGGTCTACCAAGTGAGTTCAGGACAGCCAGGGCTTTATGTTACACAGAGAAACCCTGTCTCTAAAAAATAAAAATAAAAATAAAAAATTAATTAATTAATTAATTAATTAAAAAGAAGAAAAAAATGTGAAAAAAAGGTTCAGTCATAGGCCGGGTGTGGTGGCTCATGCCTTTAATCCCATCACTCGAGAGGCAGAGGCAGGTGGACCACTGTGAGTTCAAGGCCAGCCTGGTCTACAAAGTGAGTCCAGGACAGCCAAGGCTACACAGAGAAACCCTGTCCTGTCTTGAAAAACAAACAAACAAACAAAAAAGGTCCAGTCATGAGAGAATATCCTTGACAAATCAGGGGTCTAAGACACTTTTCGTGGACTGGATAACTCAGGCAGCGACAGCCTTTGGTCCAGTTTGGAGGACTTTGAGTCCAAGCATGAGGCACTCACCAGCGAGGTTCCTGGTGAGGGCTCTCCTTCTGACTGACTTCTCACTGCTGCTCTACAGTGCACAGAAGGAGGTGAAATGTGTTTTCTGCTTCCTTTCTGGTATACTAATCCATTGGAAAGGCCTCATCCATGCCTTAGTCTAACAGAAGTTACTTCCCGAAGGCCCCGCCTCCAAATACTCTTGCATCGGGGAGCTAGAATTTCAACACGTGGATTTGGGATCCCGATGACATGCGGATTCAGTCTATAACATCAGTTTAAACTTAATACTTAACTTTGAATATGATTGTAAAGTGAGCAGGCAAGTTTGGAGCAACAGGAAATGCTACTCCAGGCCAGAAACACCCTAGGATGGAGGTACAAAATCCAATGGTTCCTTTATTCAACATTTTTTCTATAATCTCTTCATACACATGAGTGCCAGGGGAGATGAATGATTCTCAACTCTATGCACTTTGTAACTCACATCAGTTTGGCATCAATGTCCTGCCAAGGTGACACAGGGATGTCTGCAATTGACTAGGGAAAGCAGTCATCTATCCATGGTCCTGGATAGTTCACATATCTTTCATGCAGAAGCGACACCAAGGTTTTAATTACTGGGGGGCTAGGGGAGCTATGATGCATCTACTTCCTAAGGTTAAAAAGAAGGGGTGGGTCTTGCTTGAGCTACAAGTTCTCAAGCATAAACTGTGAAGGATTTGACTTGGATGAATTATCATAAAGGTCAATTTAATCACACCGTCAGTTCTTCCAAATCTATGTAACCGTGTACATGAAGGTGGGTTGTCTTAACACAGTCAGGTAATTCGTTATTGACAGAGCAAAGAGTGCGTAATTATTTATTATCTGAACCTAATACTGATTCACGTTTGTGCTGATGGAGGTCTTTAGTTGGAGGAAACGGGAAAGCAGCCTCGTTCACTCCAGATTTCATGGGAGGCTGCTCTTAGCTTTCATCCCTAAGGGGGAAACGTTTTAAAAACATTTTTATCATGAAATAAAAATCTGTCCACTTTCCTTGTTCAGAACTTGAAGCTCTTGGGTTTGTAAGATGGATTCCTGAGCCTCTCAAAGAAAATTTGAGACGTTTCTCTGGCTCACTGAAGCCCAAAAAAATTCTAGATTCCAGCCGGTGACTCACCCTATTAGTTCTCTGGCAACGAAATGACATTTCTTGCCAGCGTTCGCTAGCGTTCTATAATTTTATTCTTAGGAGACCATGGCAATTTCTCCTAGCTGAGAACTCACACTTGGTAAAAACTGGGTGATAATTATATAAGGGCTCATTAACAAAAATATCACAGTCCAGGTGGACGGTTCTCTAATGAATGTCTGAGTTCTGGTTTTATGCAGTAACGGATTTTATTTTTCCTCTATAGTCCTCCCCCACACCAGGTGGCATTGTAAAGGTTATGGCAAAGGTTATTTAAACACTGGCCAAGGGAAAAATGCTTTCAAGCACAGAGGAAGGCTGCTTTGGGGCATGACTTCATGGCTTGCCCTCACAAAGTCTCAATTTCTGTTTCTGGGCTACCCTGTCAGTTCCCCCGAGAATCTTTTAGTCCCCAGAGTCCCTACAAGTGTGTTTGGAGCCACTACACTATCTATTCTTTTCACTACACTCTGAATTATGGGTAGTCATATAGAAACCTAGACATCAGCTCATGTGACAAGTCTTTCCTTTGTGCTGTCTGGCTGGTACAGTCTGATGTTTTACTGCATTAAAAAAAATAAAAATAAACACTTTTGAAAGGCACAATGCATCATATTTGAGTCATAACTCAGCAAATCATAGAAGAAATACCATGACCAATGGAACTTTGGGGAGGCAATGTTTATATCTGCCTGTAATCACAGAAATGTAAGCAAAAGTGACTGAGGATGTGTTTGTCTCCTGTCAAGTTAAAAAAAAAAAATAACTACAGCTATTTAGGGGAGGGGCATGTGAGCAGCACAGCAGGTGTACAGAGGTCAGTGGATAGCTTTCAGGAGTCAGTTCTGTCCTTCTAGCATGCAGGTACAGGAATCAAACTTAGGTCATCAAGGTTGGTGGCAACTGCTTCTAACCACTGAGCCATCTCGGCAACCGACTCATCTAAATTAGAAAAATGTTTCGGACCTGGAGATATGGCTCTGGTGTTAAGAGCACTGGCTACTCTTCCAGAGGTCCTGAGTTCAATTCCCAGCAACCACATGGTGGTTCAGAATCATCCATAATGAGATCTACTGTTCTCTTCTGGCAGGCAGGCACACATGCAGGCAAATGTTATACACATAATAAACAAATCTTTAAAAAAGAAAAATATTTCATGGGAGAAACTGTGGGAAGGCAAAACATGATCAATGTACGTTATATGCCAAAAAGCAGCGTGGTGGCGCATGCCTATCACCCCAGAGTTGTAATCTGCTCAAACTCTATAGTCCTTCAATTGAGACCTACTTCAGTTCCTAGCATAAATGTAGCTCCTAGCATGTCAGAAACCATTTTATCTGTAGTTGTTTGTGTGGGGTTGTGGCTCTGTGGGCCTTCCTTGTCCATATAAGCATGTCCAGTATCGTCCTGGTCTGGGTCATGTTTAAACAGTCATGTTGGTGAGACTTTATGGGGGCAGTGTCTGCACAAGGCTGTGAAATCTTAACTTGGCTGTGGGCCTACGTGAACTAGGTGGTGAACTCTAGAAGGATCTAGCATTTGTAGAAAAATACTTGAGACCTGATTAGTCGAATCTAGTGCCTTTGCTAGCTCATGGATGTTTCTAGTATTTCGACACCTAAAAAAGACTAATAAGTGATTTAAAAAAAAAAAAAAAAGCTTTTCTGGCTACAATCATTTTGATAATCTCATATAATTTTTACATCGGTCCCATGAGGCTGATCTCACTATATTCATTCTCATTTTTCCCAAGTTGCCCGGCAGCAAGGGAAGCCGTGGCTGGAATGAAATCTCAACTCCTGTAACCCCCGCATTTGGGAGGAGAAAGTAGGGCCAGAATCTTAAGGCTAGCCTGGGCTACATAGGGAGTTTGAGGCTAGCCTGAATTATATGAGATCCTGCCTCAAAACAGCAACAAAAATCTGGTGGCATATGCATGTAATCTAAGGATTTGGGAACTGGAGGTATGTTAGTCAGGAATTCAAGGGCATCCTTGACTAAGAGTTGCAGGCCACCTTGGTTATGCAAAACTAGGCCATAAAAGAAGAAGAAGAAGGAGGAGGAGGAAGAGGAAGAGGAGGAGGAGAAGGGGGGGAACCTGAGAAAAGCCAGAATGAGGACCACTCTGTGCAGCCCTGCATTTTGTATTTGACATTGGGCCACACGCCAGAATCTGATTTAAAGACCTGACAAAAAAGCCTCAGAAGAGAATTAGACAAATGGCTCCAGATGAAAGGTACTGGGTTCCCTCCACCTGGGTGAGGAGCAGGACAAGGATGAAGGAGGACACCACAGCTACCTTTGTGTGCGATAAATGATGAGCTAGCCCTGGAATGACAGCGAGCAGCTGCTCTGTTTCCTCAGAGCTCACAGCTGCTGCTGCTGCTGCCCTTCCATCACCAGCTCCGCTGACACGCAGGCTAGCAGAATTGATGACCAAGGCTTTCCCAAGTGGCACTGTTGTCTTTGCCAGGAGAGAAGTCTCTAAGTGTAGCTAAAAGAAGAGGGGGAAAGTACCGGAGAGAAACAACCTTGACCCAATAAAGACAGTCAGGAAGGAAGGCTCACAATAAACTGGGAAGAGAGAGTCTTCATTCAGCGGGTGGCTTTTTAAAGCTTTCCACTAGTCTTGGACAGAGCAGAGAAAAAGTACCACATGGTTAGTTTTTTATTTTAAATGCATTCCGCTTGAAGGATGTAACTTTATGCTAGGATTATTTCCTTCTTGGTTTTTATGTGAACTATCTTTCTATGACATTGTGCCAATAAAAGATGATTCTTCCCCCACCCCCACCCCTTATTTTACTCACAGCGAAATAAAATGTTAGTAACAGTATGTTATTCTCCAGCTTTTTTGTTGTTGATTTTGTTGTTTTTGTTCCATGAAATTTCAAAGTCTGGTACCCACTCAAAAGTCTGGAACTCCTTAAGAATTATACACACACACACACACACACACACACACACACACACACACACACACAAAACAAAACAAAACAAAACAAAACAGAAGACAACTTAGAAAACAACTGCATGTACCAGGACAAATCCCATGGACTTCTAGAAGGAATCAAGAAGTGGGGTAGACCAGAGCATTGTTGGGACACCAAAGTCTTCACACCAAGCAGAAGAGAACTAAGCAATCCATTTATGTCTGTCTTAGGAGTTTGAACTCTCTGTCCCTTTTAAAGATATGATGAAAAGGGAGGGATGACTCACGGAGCTTTGAGCATGTCCCCATGACTATCTCTAGTACAGAAAGCACAGCTGATGTGAAAAACTAGAGGGTTATAAAAACTTTTCAGTTTTGCAAAATACTAGCCAGGAGCCAGCTGGGAAGACTTTGGACCAAAGAACCGTTCCCAGTATTCACAAGAAAAATACTGGGAGAGGCCAACCATAGCAGCTGTTTGCGGGGGTGGGGAGGGCAGAGCAAAAGAAGGGAAAAGGAATAAGAGGCACAAACAAATAATGAAAATTCAGTAGCAACTCTTGGAATGGAAGCTATGGATGCTCCTCCCAGCGTGGAGGGTATTTCCTCCACCCTCTGGCTGTGCTCTAGAACCCAAGCGGAAGACGAGGTGAGATGGTTTAGGGAAACAGAAAGTTTGGACCAGAATGTGAGGAACAGGGTGAAACATGATTTGAATCTCAGATGTGCATGAACTTCAGACTTAGAACAACCTAAGCATGGGTTGAAAATGAACAAAGGAAGTGTGAAGTCTATTCTCATTCCCTGGAAATTGATGCTACTCACTTGTTTGTCCCCATATGTATGATTTCCTGTGGGAATAAAAACAATTGAAGAATAGTTAGGGAAATTAACAATAATTCATTAAGCACCGATATGGAGGCCAGGTATGGTGATACACTTCTTGAACCCCAGCAACCAGGAGGCAGAGCCAGGAGTATTTCTATGACTTTGAGGTCAGTCTGGTCTATAGAGTGAGTTCCAGACTAGCCAGAGTTACCTGGAGAGACCCTACTGGAAAACAACAACAAACAAACAAACAAAAATACATCTGTGGGCCAGATACCATGTGTAAGCTCTCTTGCATATTATCTCCTAGTTTTTAAACAACCGCATTCTGAGGCAGGTCTCCATTTTCCAGATGACAGGGCCGAGGCTGAATGACAATAAGTTGTTTTGTAGTTCCAATCCTGAATGCCCTCCAAATGCCCACTTATTAAATCCTTACCCCACACCGCTGGAATGTGGAGGAAACCTTAAGAGATATGGCACAATGGGAGGTCTTAAGGTCATTGGGGGTGTGCCCTCAAAAAGCACTGCAGGACCAAGGCCTCAATCCTCTTCTTCTTTTTGGCTTCCCAGCCCTGAAGTGAACCGTGCAGCTCTACAACACACTAATGACCACAGTGCACAGCCTCACCACAGACACCAAAGCAATGATCAAAAACAAAACAAAACAAAACAAAACAAAACAAAACAAAACAAAAAACCATGGACTGGGACTTCCAAAAACTGCAAGCCAAAATGAATTGATCGTTTTGATAGACTAATTGTCTTGGGTGTTTTGTTATGACAAATATGTGATCGATGTAAGGTGCCCAGATGTTTCAGGTTTTGTAGCTATTGTCAAGAATCACGTGTGGGACCTGGGTGGGTGGCTCAATGGAGAAAGAGCTTCCTGTGCAAGCATGAGGCCTGATGTTTCAATCCACAGTACTTGTGTAAAACTTCACCTGTAATCCTGGTATTAGAGACAGAGGTAGCAGAGACAGGGAGCTCATTAGACTGGTGATCTCTGACTTGATAATTACGGTGGAGAGTGGTCAAGGAAGGCACTCAACATCAACTTGGGGGGGTCCACATATATGTGCACAGGTACACACACACACATTCACACATACACATGTGAACCTACACACACACACACACACACACACACACACACACACACACAGTATATTTAACCACTACTCTCACCAACTAGCTATCCTCTGCCCAGAGGCACAATGAATCCCTATAAACCTGGGGTAAGGATAGTCTCAGAATTCCTCCAATCGGTGCCTGTTTCGTCACCTGAGATGTTAATGCCAAACTCTGCATCTGTTCTTCCTTGTTCTTTTGAGTGATCCTACAAAGTTGTTCCTGTGTTGAGCTGCCTGGGAATTTATCTGATCTAATAGTACATGGCTGCACTAGTAGAAGAGGGCAGTAGTGGCGCATGCCTTTAACCCCAGCAGTTCAAGAAGCAGAGGCAAGCAAATCTCTGAGTTCCAGGCCAGTCTGGTCTACAGAGTTAGTTCCAGGACAGCTAGAGCTACACAGAGAAACCCGGTCTCAAAAACCAAAACAAAACAAAAATAAATGAATAAATAATAAATTCAGGGGGCATTTCTGGATACTTAAGGCAGGGTAGGCTTCTGGGAGTATATGGGAGTGACTCTAGCTGAGACTCCCAGTAGCAGGGAGACTGAAGAGGACACTCTCTAACTAGACAAGACTCCTAGTAGAGGGGAACACCAACTCACCCACAAAAACTTTGACCCAGAATTTACCCTGCTTACAAGATATGCAGGGAGAAAGATAGAGCAAAGCTGGAGGAAATGCCCAAGCAATGCCTGGCCCAACCTGAGACCCACCCCGTGGGAGAGAGCCAACCCATGACACTACTAATGATATTCTGCTATGTTCACAGACAGGAGCCTAACAGAAGACGTCCTCTGAGAGGCTCCACCCAGCAGCGGACTGAAACTCACTGAGACACAAAGCCAACCATTGGACAAGTCGTAGGGAGTCTTGTGGAAAAGTGCAGAGAAGGACAGAAGGACCTGGAGGTGACAGGAGTTCCACAAGAAGACCAACAGAGCCTACTAACCAGAGCCCAGAGAGGCTTGCAGAGACTGATGCACCAACCAAGGACCGTGCATGGACTGGACCTAGGTAGGTCCCCTCCGCAGATGTAACAGATGGGCATCTCAGGCTTCATGTGGGTCCCCTAGGGGCTGTCTCTAACACTGACTCTGTTACCTGCCTTTTGATCACTCCCCCCTGGTGGGGCTGCCTTGCCAGGCCACAGGGAAAGAGGACATGCTCAGTCCTGATGAGACGATCAGGATGTAAAGTGCATAAATAAATACATTTTTAAAAAAGAAAGAAATTCTGGATGTTTTGAGTTTATTAAAGTGAAACTTTTTTTTTTTTAAGTCTATCAAAGATACATGAAAATGAAATACACAGGGGCTTGAGCGTTAAGGCAAGTTAAGAACACTGGCTCTACTGCGCATACCTGTAATCCCAGCACTCGAGGAGGCAGAGGCAGGAGGATCTCTGTGAGTTCAAGGCCAGCCTGGTCTGCGAAGTGAGCCCAAGACAACAAGGCCTCACAGAGAAACTCTGCCTCAAAAAATAAAAAACCAAGGGGTGGGGGTGGGGTGAACACTGGCTGCTCCTCCAGAAGACTGGGTTTGAGTCTCAGAACCCACATGGTAGCTCACAACTGTCTGCAAACTCCAATGCTAGAAGATCTGACTCGCTTTCTGGTGCCTGCAGGTTCCAGGCACACACACACACACACACACACACACACACACACACACACACACACACTCATACACATGAAATAGTAACAAAATGTTTCTTAATTAAATGCACAAAGCAAACGTGAAAGGATATATTCAACTGGGACAATGAAAGGAAAATAGACACAATATATTATTCATGCAAATAAATATGACAACACAAAAAAAGATCCTATTGGAAAGCTAGCAAAAGGCTAAAAATGTCATAATCCAGAAAGAAAATACAATTGTCTAATAAGTGTGGTATTAGTCAGAGTTCTGTACAGAAAGAAAAAGCACTTAGTCTCAAAGAACATAAAAATGCAAATTAGAACTAAATGTCTCATCTGCCACGTTAGTAAGCCTTGGTCACACACCTCTGGAGGGGCCAGGGGAAAAAAAGATTGGTCCCTCTTCTTAGAAAGCAATTTCATGTCAAGAGATTTTTAACTCAGTAACTCCTCTTATAAGCTTGTATTCTTTATTTTAAAGATTTATTTATTATTATGTATAGTGTTCTGTCTGCATGTACACCTGCAGACCAGAGAGCATCATCATATCACATTATAGATGGTTGTGAGATGGTCCTGGGAATTGAACTCAGGACCTCCAGAAAAGTAGTCAGTGCTCTTAACCTCTGAGCCATCTCTCCAGCCCATAAGCTTGTATTCTTGTGGATGGAATTGACACATTCATCAAAACAGGATGGTAAATTTTGCCCACCCTGATTGTGGGTGAGGCTCTGGAAGTTTATGTGGTAGTTTAGAAAAGAATGGGCTTAAATTATGATTTGGAAGGATGCTCAGATATCCTAAAAGATGAGGCTGACCTCATGGTTGTTAAGGTTGAAACCATGTCTGCCTCCTCTCTAGTGGAACTGTGTCAGACCCACCAGCAATATAAATAATGACACGGGGCTTTTTAATATTTCAGAGCATAGGCCCTGTGCTGGGCATTCTCCCAGCCACTCTAAACATATCCTGACTAATCCTGGCACTTTGTCCTGCCACCGCCCAGTTCTACCTCTCTGCTTGGCTTTGGTCCATCCGTTCACTTCAGGCCCGACCACCAAATCTCCTGCATCTACCTCTTCTCTTAGCATCCCTCTCTGTGCCCAGAAGTTCTGCCCCTCCCTTCCTGTTTAGCTATTGGCCGCCAGAGCTTGATTACAGCCAATCAGTAGTGAGACCATCTCTGATATGTTCTAGATAGCCTTCGGCGGGTGAGGAGGAACAAAACAAAAAACCTGGTAGTGGGTCATAAAAATGGCAATACCAAACTCCTGCCAGTATTTACCTCTCTGCTGGTACAACTAACCATTGAATATACAGAGACACACCCTCACACAACGTACTCCAACACTCCTCCCTCCCTTTCTGTCTGTCTCTCTGGCTTTCTCTGTCTGTCTGTCTGTCTGTCTGTCTGTCTGTCTGTCTGTCTCTCTCTCTCTGTCTGTCTCTCTCTCTCTCTCTCTTTCTCTCTCTGTCTCTGCCTCTGTCTCTCTCTCTCTGTCTGTCGGCCTCTCTCTCTCTGTCTCTCTGTCTCTCTCTGTGTCTCTCTCTGTCTCTCTCTCTCTGTGTCTCTGTCTCTCTCTGTGTATGTGTGCGTAAATGCGTAAGGAAACACATGGAAAGACCAATACACAAAGAACCAACGCTGTTGCCACAATGGCACGTGAGGAAGTAGGAATGTGCAGGAGGAGCCCCTTGGCTGTGTAACTGTGGGATTGCGGGAATCACCTCAAGCATAAATATATTTTTAAACCCCTTGTGCGATAGAAGGAGAAGCAGGCTGCCAAGGTGGCTCAGTTGCGCGTGGCACCCACGGACCTGAGTGTGCTGCCTGGAACCCTGGTATCCAGCTGACCTCCACATGTGTGCTGTGCCACGTGTGTGCCCGCACACATCACAGACACGCGCACACAGACATCAACACACACACAGACATCATAATGAAAACATCTGAAAGAAGAGGAGAGGGAGAAGGAAGAGAGATGATCAAAGCAACACGCCTATAGGCCCAGGAGAGGGCTGAGGCAGGAGGCTCAGCAGCTTCTAGGAGTTCCACACAAGTCTGGGAAACTCCCACCCAATAAATAAATAAATAAATAAATAGATAAATAAATAAATAAATAAAATCTCCTAGATGATATATATGCCAACATGTTAGTAACTGCATCATAGTAACCATGAAAGACAATCTCAGGTAGATATTAATTGGGGTTTTATTTGTTTGTTTTGCTTTGGTTTTTTTGAGACAGTCTCTCTGTATAGTCCCGGCTGCCCTGAAACTCACTCTGTAGAACAGGCTGGGCTCAACTTCACTAAGATCCTCCTACCTCTGCCTCCCATAGGCTGGGATTAAAGGTGATGTGTTACCATGCCTAGCTGTAATTCTTTTTTTTTTTTTTTAGGTTGACAAGAAATACTAGAAGTTATTAAATTAATGGGAAAAAAAGGCCTGATCCAAAAGTTGTAGTCTTATAAGAAACATTAAAGAGAATTATTATTTCTGATTATCTGAAACCTAAGATCTAGTGGGCACGGAAAAGGTAATCCCAGGCTACCAGTTCCTACAGCTAATATGCTTTTACGTTCACCAGTTAACAAATCCATATTCCCTACATCACCCCCACCACCCACATCCCCTCCACCCTCACTACCCCAACCCCCTCAACCAAAGCCAGGGCCTTTAGCATCCTATACAAGCACTCTGTGCCTAAGCTATCCATCCCAGCCCTGGGCTATTGATCTGACCTAACCCCCAACCACAGAGCCAGGTACCATAGAACTCACAGACAACTCTCTCAGGCCACAAGGATCATGCCCTGAAAGCATTCCTACCAGGGAATCCTAACCCTGTTCCCCTGCATCAGCCGATCTTCCCTTGGAACTCGCAATGAGGCCTCTTGCCTGTGTTTTCCCCTTGACCCTTTTACTCCCTGGCTGCCCTGATATTACCCCGTATGGCCTTTGATGTTTCCCCAGGGCTTAGTCCTCCTGGGAGCTGTAAGTAACAAAGTGACCTTTCGTTGGACTTACTTCTTAATTTGTTGACCTTACAATATTTGAATAACAATTAAAATCCTCATTCCAAGACAATCGGTAATTTTAGAATTAAAAGACCCTACTAATTTTACTGGTGAATTGTACAGACTTTTAAATTTTAACAATAATATTAATTCTTCAGAAACTCACAAGAGGTATAAAAGTAGGGACTGCCTCTCAACTCGTTCTAGGAGGATAATATGCTACTGAGATGCAAACAAGACAGAGATAACCAGTAATAGAAAATGTTTGCATAGAGCCAGAAAATCCTCAACAAGCATAAATAACACTAGGCCAGCATATAAAAGGAATTATTAGCCAGATACAGCGTCACCCACATGTACACCTGTTCCCACTAGGCTAAGGCAGGAAGAACACAAAGAGCTAGAGGTTGAATAATTTCATTTATATTAAACGTCCTGAGTAGGCAAGTCCAGACAGGCAGAAAGTAAGTGATTGGCTAGGGGTAGAGTATACAGGAAACAGAAATTGCCAAAGGGCATGAGAGACAAACGTTCACAAATGGATTGTGTGGACAAACAACTCTATAGGAGAAATCATCAAATTTATTATATAAATTAAATGGGTGGTTGTACGGTATATAAGCTATAATAATACAGCTGATATTTTAGAATACAGAAAAATATCAATTGAGACTTAAAAAAAGTTTTTTAATAAAATAAAACAAAAACTATTTGTTAAGTTACTCAGACCAGTCTTGGGCACTTGACAGAGTACGGGTATGCATCTACGTGCATGTCAGCTCAGAAACGAAATGCAAATGGTAGCAGACAGGTGAAATTATAGGTAGTGTGGGAGTTTGTTTCTTCATAGGCTTCCTACATTTTCTATTACCCCATCACACCATATCATGAAAAAATATATATATATATATAAATATTGCAAAACAAAATCATACAGAGAACACTTAACCGACGTTGAGGTCAAGAGAGTTGCATAACAGAATTGTACATTAGGTCCAGGGCAAGTCAGATGTTCTGGGGCTATTTGGAGAGATGCAGGGGGAAATATGATCGAGTCGGGCCATGAAGGATAAGTAGGAGTTCTCCAGGGAGAGAGAGAAAGGAGAACATGCTGGGAGGGAACAGTGTGTTCAGAACCTCGGACTTGACAGCATCCTGGCTTGCTCAGCAACTGTGTGATTATGATGTGTTCCTGGACCATATAGTGTGTTAGGAGGGTGCAGTGGGGTGGGGGAAAAGAGCCCGCAAGATAAGGCTGGGCAAATGTGCCAGGCTGAGGGTGGAGGGTGTGGCACGCTGTGAGGTTGGCAGCCTGGGGCACTCATAGCAACATACAGAAGAGACCAAAATATCGCCTTAAGAACTTCCCAAGTTAGCCCCTGCTAATCCAAATGGCAGACGCAAAGATACGAAAAGGCAACAGATTGGGGAAGTGATCTAGAGCTGGCAAGAGCCACGCATTTGGCAGAAGCTAAAGGCCAGGTACTAACTACTCTCAGTGGTCCACCCTGCTAACATTATCGTGGTCCCTGGAGCACTGTCCCCAGAACTGCTTTAAGTCATAATAATTTAAAATTTAAAAAAAAAGGGGGGGGGTTGGGCCTCCGCCTCTGTTCATCTCATTATTGCAGGATTTCAGATGCCAGAGTCACCAAAGGAAGCAAAGCAAGTGGCCCAGCATACCAAGCAGCTGGCGGTTTTCATTCTATGAAATGATCCTAATATTCCTTTCTCATCAAGGAAGTCTACAGCTTTGGAGGGTCAAGTCCTGGAGTTGGTTAAAGAAGAAAGAATTCGACCTTTGTTTCAATTGTAAGACAGAAAACGAAAATTCAAGTAAGGGCACGCACAGGGAAAGATTTGGTGGTCTGTGACTTTCTCAGTGGGGTGT
>OU015756.1:60107459-60133429 GCA_907169655.1 Acomys percivali
TGTGTGTGTGTGTCAACAACAACAAAATAAACAGAAGAACTGGTGAGGGTACATGAGTCACTGAGAATGTTTGAAACTATTTGTCTCCCCCAGGAGACGGCCAGATAATCAGAGAATGATTCAGCCTGGGAAATTACCAGCGGGAGTGAAAGCCAGTTATGAAGAGACCTGACAGGGCCTTCACTTGCAGCTGGGAGTTTTAAAAAAATTACCTCGGGAGTGGGGCGTGGAGTGGGAGAGGATGGGCTGGGGCAGTAGGGGGAGTGATGAAAGACTGGGCTCTAATCTGCTTGTTCTAAAAGCAACCCAGAAAGCATAGCTGAGAAAGAAAGGGCAGTCAGAGTGCTGGCTAGGATGAGCACTCAACAGCAGAAGCAAGGCTCAGCCACCAGCAAACTCCTGCTTGGCTCGAGTTTTGGGGTCTTGGATTTGGTAAGGAATTGGCAATGACTTTGTCTAACCACTGGAAGATGGTGTTCTGGACTATGGCTGGGCAGAAGGGTGGGAGGTAAGGGTTGCAAGTCCTGGGAGGGGGTCCAAAACCCCTGCTTGCCGTGTTCGAGGTCTCACCTTGGTCCACCTCTGCTGAACCACTCCCTCCAGGGGATTTGACAAGACTATCCGCTGAGAATATGGTCTTGGTTTATTTGTGCTATTATAACAAAATACTCGAGGCTGAATAAACTATAATAAAAGGTTATTTTTCAAGGTTCCAGAGGCTGGGAAGTCAAGATGAAGACATGACTTTTATTTCCCAGCTGGGACATGAGTCCTCATACGCAGAAAGGCCAGAAGTGCTGACAAGGTACAAGCATCCATTCCCTTCAACCCTCTAAGGTCACATCCTATTCCTGAGGGCTCTGCCATTCTTAAAGAATCTTTTATTCGGCCAGGCGTGGTGGCACACGCCTTTAATCCCAGTACTCAGGGAGGCAGAGGCAGGCGGATCGTTGTGAGTTTGAGGCCAGCCTGGTCTACAAAGCAAGTCCAGGACAGTCAAGGCTACACAGAGAAAACCCATTTCCAAAACAACAACAACAAAGAATATTTTATTCACATGATTTAATTGTCATCTTGGAGGCTTACTGCCTCTGTTGTCTGCAAACATGGAAGCTTCTAGCCTCCGTACAATCTAAATTAGGCCTAGAATGTTTTCAGTCACCCTTTCTAGTTCTTTTTTTTTTTTTTTTTTTTTTTTTTTTAAGTTTTTAGTTTTTCAAGACAGGGTTTCCCTTGTAGCCTTGGCTGTCCTGTTCTGGACTCAAGTTTGCAGACCAGGCTGTCCTCAAACTCACAACGATCTGCCTGCCTCTGCCTCCCAAGTGCTGGGATTAAAGATGTGCGCCACTACACCTGGCCCCTTTCTAGTTCTTTCTGAACTCTGGCTGGCTGGTTCAACTTAGCTAGTCTGGCTCAAACTCCTCTCGAACCTGACGTATTCAATCTGGCTTCTCTGTTTCTCACTGACTTGCTCTGCTTGGCCTCAAACTGACTCTACCAACCTATTCTAATCTTCTGGCTCCTCCTCATTCTCAGGCTCCTTCTGTCTTCACAAGTGTCTAGCTTGTTCTCTCTTCAACCTCTCTCTGTAAGACTACTGCTGAATTCCATGAGCTGCACTGCCTCTCAACTCGCTGCCGCAAGCAAACTGCCTGAATAGAACTGACTAGAGCTCAGATCTGCATGCCTCTGTCTCCTGAGTGCTGCGATTGAAGGCGTGTGCCACCACACCTGGTCCTAAGCTTTTCTTTACCAGAAACTTGCTCTAAACCAGGCTGGCCTTGAACTCACATATGTGCTAGCCTCTGTCTCCTGGGATTAAAGGTGTGTTTTGTTTGTATTGCAGCTGGGTCGAAAAGAGCTAGAAGGTCTTTGGATGTGACCTCTTGCCAGAGCAGCCATGTTCTGAATTCAAATTCCTCGACACACACTCCTGACTGACCTAACACCTGTCGGTGGCCCTATCAGGACAGTAAGGACCTAGAGGGCCATGCTACACCTCAGCACAGCATCTAGACAGCGCCCTCCATGGGCACCTGCAGCCGCCATAAAATCTATGAGAGCAAGCATGTTGACTCAGCAGGTAAAAGCTTTAGCTACTCAAGCCCGAGTTCTTTCTCTGGCACCTACATAGTAGACAGAGAGAACAGTTCCTGAAAGCTGTCTTCTGAGCTCTGCATACGCCCTGTGGTACACACACAGCTCATGCCCTCTACCAAGAACAGCAGATTCAAATGAATTTCAAACTCCCAACAGTGAGGTCCCCACAGCACTTCAAACTGTTCGAAAGAATGCAAAGTGATTTTGCCTTTGCTGGTCGGGGGGTAGGGGGGGGTGGGAAGGGGGAGTGGCAGGGGGAGGGAAACAATCAGGCCTCAAATTGCCCCTAAGAGAGAGAATTGGGGGATGACATTTGCTAAAGGATTACTATGCGGCAAGCATTCTTCTTAAGCAATTACTTGTTGGATTGAATGAGTTATGTATTTTCTATGGCTTCTAGTCTAGTTTAAAAATAGAGACAACAACTTCTTTCTTATAAGCTGGTTGGCCCCTACATAGCTAAGTAGCAGGAGCCGAGTGTGTCCCCAGCTGCCTCAAAAGTGCCTGTCAGCTTCTGAAGTCTAGCCACTTTCTTTGCTCCTTCTTAGAAGAGGGAAGAGTCTCTCTTGAATGGAGGGTGTTGACAAGACTAGGGTGTGTATGTGTGTGTTTGTGTGTGTGTGTGTGTGTGTGTGTGCGTGTGCGTGTGCGTGTGCGTGTGCGTGTGCGTGTGTGTGTGTGTGTGTGTGTGTTCAAATAGTTTCTGGCCATTACATTCTCCCACAGCACTAGAAACCCTAAGATAAGGGGTATAGCGAATACTCACACTGCGTAACACGCTCCAGGTATTTCTTTCCTTGCATTGAGTTTTCACGTACAAATAGATTTTGGTCTCATGAGACGGGAAAGAGATGGAACGGGGTGAGAAGAAATTGAATAGAAGCTGAATCAGCCTCAGACTCCACCTCTTTCAGCCAGTGCATTGTGCTTGCAAAGCAAACCTTACAGTGTCCAATCAGATTTACACAGAAGACGCTCAACCAACATAGTTCCCTTCTCTCACATCCCCTCCTATGCTTTAAGGCATTTTCGGGGGATTTTCCTGATGCTAACAGGAACACTTTGGTATTTTAAATACAATGGAAGCTGACATTTCAATTTGATGCCTCAAAAACTTCTGCAGTGTCCAACATAATAATGGAATTTACGTGGTCTGGACTAAGGCTCCTCACTCCGTGTCTGGGACTTCGAGCAGTCATAATGACATCTGAGTTTAGCTCTTGGTCGACCAACAGGCAAGGCTACCCTAAAGATGGTGAAATGGTACATCTTTGAAGAAGACCACAGCATCCAGGGAGATGCCATACCCCCCACCAGGGTGGATGGTGGGTGGGTGGGCAGGTGGAGGGGCTTAGGGTGGGGGGTGAGGGTGGGGGTAGATGGATTTTACAAAGGTATTCTTCCAGCTGTATATACCAGGTGACATTGCTCTTTTGATTCCTCCACAACAAGAAGGATTAGCTTACAAAACAAATTAGATTCTCAAACCTGAGTCAATTCGGTGTAATTATAGCTGTACTGTCTAATCACGCTTTCTAGGTGTTCCCTGAAGACAGAGGCTCTCATAGAAGTAATTCCACTGAAAGAAATCCAACTCCAAAATGTTGCACCTGACAACACTGATATGGAGCAGAGTGAGGAGGCTATACACTCAAGTGTCCAGCAACAGAAAATGACTTGAGGACACTTATACCCTTAGGATTTCTACTAGAACACCAACAATAAGCCCTGTAGCACGGCAGTATTCCCAGCAGCCTGGTGAAGGGATCTGCCTGGGCTCCCATCAACAGATGAAGAGATACAGAAAATGGGCTGTTTGGTATGTGATGGACTATCATTAAGCCATAAAGAAAAAAGTCCTGCCATTTACAGGATAATAGATGAAACTGGAGATCATCATGTTAAATGAAGTAGCTCAGACTCAGAACCACACATTTTCCTCACATGTGGAATCTAGTGGTTTTTGTTTGTTTGTTTGGTTGGTTGGTTGGTTTGTTTTGTTTTTTAGGACAGGGTTTCTCTCTCTCTCTTTTTTTTTTTTTTTGTTTTTTTTTTTGGTTTTTTCGAGACAGGGTCTCTCTGTGTAGCCTTGGCTGTCCTTGACTCACTTTGTAGACCAGGCTGGCCTCGAACTCACAGCGATCCACCTGCCTCTGCCTCCCGAGTGCTGGGATTAAAGGCGTGCGCCACCACTGCCCGGCTTAGGACAGGGTTTCTCTGAGTAGCCCTGGCTGTCCTGGAACTCGCTCTGTAGATCAGGCTGGCCTCCATCTCCACCTACCCCACCCCACTCCACCCACCCACCCACCCCACCCGTGAGTGCTGGGATTAAAGGTGTGGGGTTAGGCTTTTTGTTTTGTTTTGTTTTTTAAGGCATAAAAGTAAAAGGAGTGTCAGGGAGGAATCCACAGAGGCAGGCAGATCTCTGTGAGTTTGAGGCCAGCCTGGTCTACAAAGGCTACAGAGAGAAACCTTGTCTGGGGGTGGGGGGAGGTAAAGGAGTGTTATTTGGGAAGAATAAGGACACTAAGGTGAAGGGGAAAGAGGAATAAAAGAGAGAGTGATGGGGAGAAAAATGATCCAAGTACATTACAGACATGTAATGCTATATGGCCTGGGTAACAAAACTACTCATGATCCATATTAAGTGGGGGAGGGGTACAAATTTGTATCACATGTGTAACAAAGTGAATTTTTCTTAAACGTTAAAAGATATCGAACAACTGACCCTACTGAGTGGTTGGTACATGCCACGTGCTGTAGAAGTAACGACAGAAGACAAAACCAAGCTTTTCCAAAGACTTAAAGACCTGGGCTGCACTTAAGTAATTACATTATAAAGAAACAGATGGCTGTAATTAAAATACACTGCTCTCTGCTTCACGCCTGTCAGGACTGACAGACATCAAGGAAAAACAAACCAATGCTGGCCAGGATGTGGACAAAGGGAATCCTTCTACACCACAGGGAGAAATGCAAACTGGTCCAGTCACTGAGGCAATCACTATAGAGGTTTCTCAAAAAAAAAAAAAAAAAAAGAAAAAAAGAAAGAAAGCAAGCAAACTAGCAAATGACTCATTTCTAGGTGCTTCCCTGACGGACGTGAGAAACCCAGCACAGAAATACTTGCGCATCGGTGGTTATTACAGCAGCTCTATTCTACAATGGCTGACTATGGAACGCAACTAGGTATCCAACACAGAGACATGAGTGAAGAGAATGGATAGTCTAGATACACAATGGTCTAGATACACAATGGAAGTCCGAAGTTATGCTCTTTGTGGGCAAATAGATGCAACTGGAGAGCATCGTATTAAACTAAGCCAGCCTCAGAAAAAAAATTTTTTTTCTTTCATTTGTGGTTCCTGGAGTTTATATAGATACATGAAATCATGTATATATATTTGACCTGAAAGCAGAAGTGAAACTGTGTTGGGGAAGAAATGAAACTAACAGGAGGCAGGAGGAGGGAGAGAAGGGGAGGGGGGATATGTGGGTGGTTTAGGGGAGATGCTCAACATACAATATATACTTATATAAACTGTTGACACAGAAACATCCTGTCTCCTTTTTTTGTTTTGTTTTGTTTTTTGAGACAGGGTTTTTCTGTGTAGCCTTGGCTGTCCTGGGCTTGCTTTGCAGGTCAGGCTGACCTTGAACTCTGACAGAGATCTGCCTACCTCTGTCTCCCCAAGTACTAGGGTTACATATATGCACTCAGTTTTCTCCTTCTTTATTATCATCATCAACATTATTATTATGGCTTCTAGCCTTCGTACAATCTAAACTAGGCCTAGAATGTTTTTAGCCTCTGAGACTTACTGATGAATAAGCGGACCCTTTCTAGTTTGTTTTTTTTGTTTTTGTAGTTTTTCAAGACAGAGTTTCTCTGTGTAGTCTTGGCTGTCTTAGAACTCGCTCTGTAGACCAGGATTGTAAAAATAACTTTTATTCTCCTGTCTCAATTGTCTGGGAGGCTTACTGCCTCCTTCTGCTAACCTAGGCCTGGTTCTGGAAGCTTCTAGCCTCCATATAATCTAACCTAGGCCAAGAATATTTTCAGCCTCTGAGATTTACTGCTTAATAAGCTCACCCTTACTTGTTCTTTCTGAGCTCTATGCTGGCTGGTGCAACTCAGCTGTTCTGGCTCAAACTCTTCTCCCAGTTGATTTATCTAATCTGGCTTCTCTCTTGGCCTGGAATTGCTGTTTGGCCTCAAATTAAGTCAGCAATCTGCTCTAATCTTCTGGCTTCTTCCCTCTTCACCTGAATTCTGTCTCTGCAACCCATCTCTCTATTACTGTCCTGGTAAAACTGCCTGCTCTCTCTGTAAAACTGCCTTTTAAGTAGCTTCCTTTCTTCTCTCTTCTCATGAGAGTTGGGTGTATCCTATTCTGTCAAATCTCTGATTCATCACATTTTCTGCCACTCAATTAGACATCACTATCAAACACGGTGCTTCCTTCTACAACTAACTTTACCTTTGGGATAAGGGGATGTACCACCATGCCTGGATCCAATCTTGTCTTTACCAGAAACCTGCTCTATAGCAGGCTGGCCTTGAACTCAGATCTGTTTGCTTCTGTCTCCTGGATTAAAGGCATGTTTGTATTCCAGTGGGATCACACAAACCTAGGAGGTCTTTGGATGTGATCTCTTGCCAGAACAGCCATGATATGAATTAACATTCCTCTATACAGGCTGGCCTCAAACTCAGAGATCCGCCTGCCTCTGCCTCACGGAGTGCTGGGGTTACAGGTGTGCGCCACCACCCACAGGCTTGTGAAACATTTATTGGGGCATCTGACTTTCTTTCTTTTCTTTTTTTTTTTAAATATTTATTTATTAATATGTATACAGTTCTCTACCTGTGGGCCAGAAGAGGGCACCAGATCACATTATAGATGGGTATGAGCCACCATGTGGTTGCTGGGAATTGAACTCAGGACCTGTGGAAGAGCAGACAGTGCTCTTAACCACTGAGCCATCTCTCCAGCCCTGGGGCATCTGACTTTCTTCAGCTTCGTTTCCTCAGTCAGTTGTCCTCTTCTCCTCTGGCATATGCTGAAGCAGGAACTGGGTGGTTCTGCTGGTGTGCTTCCATGCAGGCCATTGGCTGCTCTTCCCTGCTCCATTTGTGCCCCAGGAGGCTGGAGTACATTGGCAGTTATGAGCCATATTCCCCGTGCACCCTTATCCTCTGACTTCCAGTTGGGTTTGTCCAGATACCTCTGACACTACAGTAAGTGAAGAATGAAGCTGGGTAAGTTAACCTTGTCTCGCTTGCTCCCTACCACAGCCGTTCTTCCTCAGTTCCAGTGTTCCTCTTTAGACACGGTATTCCTACAGCTTAATATGATTTGAGTAACACACACACACACACACACACACACACACCTTGGGTAAAATGAAAAATAAAGTAAGGTCATGGAACAAGTGATGGCTGGGAGAGGCTACTTAGGTGACATTTCAGCTGGGTATTAAAGTACTAAAAGAACAAGATATAGCTGTCAGTACAAAGATGTGGGAGACCCACTGTTCATGTGCAGGGGTTAAAATCCTGAAGGCATGGATGCACAGGAGGAAGAAACTGGGTGTGGACCGTGGGAACCTGGAATTAGTGAGACAGAGATTATGATGGGAACTGGCCAGAGAGGCAGCAAGGATTAACCAATGGTGAGCTTCAGGGGCCTGTGGAACAGGTCTTGGACTTTTACTTGAAGTGCGAGGAAAAATTTGAGCTTCAGGTTGGGGAGTAAGTGGAACCAGTTTTTTGTTGTTTCGGGTTTTGTTAGTTTTGTTTTTGTAGAGACAGGGTTTCTCTGTGTAGCCTTGGCTGTCCTGGACTCGTTCTGTAGACCAGGCTGGCCTCGAACTCACAGAGAGCCTCCTGCCTCTGCCTCCCGAGTACTGGGATTATAGGCATGCACCACCACATTCTACTGGAGGAACCAAGTTTAGTTGGTTTTGTTTATTTTTGGGGTTTCCAAGACAGGCTCTCTCTGTGTAGCCCTGGCTGTCCTAAAACTGGCTCTGTAAGCCAGGCCAGCCTCTAACTCAGAGGCCAGTCTGTCTCTGACTCCCAAGTATTAGGAGCAAAGGTATGTGCTACCACTCCCAGCCTCCATGTGTTCAATAGATAATTTTTACTGAGTGAACAAATGGATTACACGAAGTGCAAGAGTAGAGGCCATTGCTACAGGATTACTGGCATTTAAACTGTACAGGTGGCCACGAAATGGGGAGATGTGAATTGACACAAGTTCCTTATTCTGTGTTTTAGTTACCTTTCTGTTGCTGTGATAGGATCTCCTGACGCAAAGGGTTTCTTTTGGCTTATAGTCCCTGAGAGGAAACAACTTATTGGGGTGGGAAGAACATGGTGAAGGGAACATGAGGCTGGGCAATCACATTGCGCTCCGGAAGCAAAAACGCAGAGCAGGAAGTAGCACTTCAACCTCCCCCCCCCCATGACGTTCTTCCTTCAACAAGGCTCTACCTCCTAAAGCTCCACAGCCTTCCAGAATAGCATCAGCAACTGAAGACCAAGTGTTCAAATCCATGAACCTATGGGGACAGTAACATTCATATCACCACCCTGAGCTAGCACAAGATGTGTGTGTGTGTGTGTGTGTGTGTGTGTGTGTGTTTACGTTTGCTTGCATGCATGTCTGTGCACCATGTGCATGCCTAGTGAGATGCTTGAAACTGGAGTTACAGATGGTTGTGAGCCACCATGTGAGTGCTGGGAATTGAACCCAGGTCCTCTGAAAGAGCAGGAAGTGGCCCTGAATGCTGACCCATCTCTTCAGCTCCTACCTTAGGTTTTGTTTATTTTTTAACCAATGTCTAAAAATTCTGGAGAGTTGTAAACGCACTACTATATTTTTAAAAAACTTTTACGTTTTCATTTCTATCATTATTTTCTTAAATGCAGTGTCACTTCATTTTGTTTCTAAGACCTCCACGGTAACAAACGATTGCCTTCAATAACAGCATTTCACATAATGGGATGTTTTTATTGAAACACACAGAGAGAAAGTAAGCCATTCACAGATACGCAACACTAAATACCCCCATGTAACCTGCACAACATTGGAGAATTCACCGTTACCAAGATTTCACATGCCCTCTCTTACCCTTCCCAACTCCCTGTAACAGCCACAAGGGTAGCCAGGCTCCTGACTTCAAGCACCGTCATTTGGTCTTGCTTGACTTTGAGCTTTGCAGGCAGAGGACTGAGGACCCTATGCTCCAGCAGGGCTGTAAAATCTCCATCTTCACACGTACTCAGGATGGGATTGCCACCGGGGACAGAGCCTCGGTTTTCACTTCATGTTTTCTGGAATCACAATGAAAAACTGAAGCTGTAAGCCAGTCACTCCCAAAGTATGAGCAAGCCATGCCTCTGTTACTCCCTGCCCGGGTCCCCAGCCCTGGCCCTGTCCAGCAGCAATAGGAGCACTGGGTGCAAAGAATGTTTGTTTACTGTGGCTGAGGGTGATGAGTGCTCCTTAGGTGATTCATGAGATGTCACAATGCAATGGTGTTTTGGCTTTTGGCTTTCTTCTTCTAATCTGCCTTCCAGGACTTTCCCCAGCCCAAGCCAAAAGGTATTTTTATTAATCTAGAAAAACAGAAACTCCAGTTTCTAGCTGCATGCCCATACTCCCCCATGACACACACACACACACAATGCCACACCAGTATTCATTAGGCTGCTGGGATCAAACAAGGAAGCAGGAAACTTTTGGTCTTTACACTGTCACCTTCTTCACACCAACTCTAACCCTTGTGCCTGCTCCTCTCCCTGAGACCTCAAAACTGGTCCCTAGAACAGATTCCCTTGAAACACACAGCCCTACCCATCAAAATGCAACCCTTGACCCTCACGCCAACTCTACTTTGTTAAGGGACAACATATGGGATTGGGTTGATCAGGGGACTCTCCAGCGTGCTTCAGTGGGTAACTGGGAAGAAAGAGGCTAGCTCTAAAACTCATGCTGTTGAAGGTGGCTGAAACTTAAGTGTGGGAATTCATGCAGGAAGTCCAGTGTAATGGTTAAGCCTGGTTGTCACCTTAATTGGATCAAGAAACAACTAAGAGCCATGCCTCTAGGCTGGCCCAATAGGGTGTCCCCTAGGTTTTTTTAAAAAATATTTATTTATTTATTTATTTATTTATTTATTTATTATGTATACAGTGCTCTATTTGCATGTACCCCTGCAAGCCAGAAAAGGGCATCAGATCTCATTGTAGATGGTTGTGAGCCACCATGTGGTTGCTGGGAATTGAACTTAGGACCTCTGGAGGAACAGTCAGTGCCCTTAACCTCTGAGCCATCTCTCCAGGCCCATTACTGATACCTTACCATGTAGCCAAATCTAGTAAGTCAAGTCCACTTTGTAATGTAGATTTGTTTTATTGGCCTTATTCTAGAAAGCCCTGACTAATGCAAATAGTGATGAATGAGTTCTCCTAGGAATCAGTGGTCAGCCATGACTGTTTGATGTCAGTGAGGGTGACTGCTTACCTGTCATACCATAGCTTGACTTGTCACCACCCGCTGTGACAAGGTGGCTGTCAGAACTGCTTTGCATCATACTGATGGGGTTGGTCTGGTGCTGTGTATTTATTCTAATGCTAATTACTGGCCCCCAAGTACATGCAAGTACATCAGTCTTTGTTGTATAAGTATCTCTCTGCCTAATTTTAAATTGACTGGATAATAAGGATAATAAGGGTTCCTCAGAGGAACCCCGAGGCCAGGAGGAGAAGAGAGAGGATGCAGAAGATATAGCAGGGGAGGAAGCTGAGAGAGAAGGAAGTCACCATGCGGCAGTATAGACCATGAGCAGGTTGCTGAGCATACCGCCCCCAGTCTGCCTAGCAACCTATGATGTCATGAGGGCTGGCCTGATAGAACAGAAACAGCCCAGACAGGAACCATTAAGACAGGTAACATGGGGTGTGTAGCTGGGAGATAGCAAAATAGCTTAGAGGGTTGATACCTGCCCAGTTACTGTGTTTTAAAGTTTTTATAAATCCAAGAGGTCTCAGTCTCCATTAATTGGGAATTAGCCGGGGTAGAGAAGCTCCCTTTAGTCTACGATCCTACCTCTCGGCAACCCTCATGGTAGTTGTGAACTTTTATTTCCCAGTGTTCTGAAGTCAAACTATGCCTGACCATGCAGGTCAAATTCTGGATGTTTATTCTGGAATTAAGAATGAGATCAGCACAGCCCAAAATGCCAGGGCTGAGTCATGTCATGGCCAAACAAGAAGGCTGGTGTCCTGCTTTGTTTTCTTTTTCTTTTGTTTTGCTGTGTTTAAAAAAAAAAAAAAAAAAAAAAAAAGTCAACTCTTGACAAAGACCAACTTAGGGGAGAAAAAATTAATTTTATTTACAACTTTAGGTTTTACTCGCAGCAGAGAAGTTAAGTCGTCAAGACCTTGAAGCGGCTGGTCAACCACGCAGCCACAAGAGCAGAGAGAAATGGATTCATTCAGCTTGGTGCTCAGCTGGCTTTTATTTATATATTCTGGGACCCCAATCCAAGGAATGTTGCTACCCATTTTCAGACTGGGTCTTCCCACCTCAATTAAGACAGTTAAGATAGCCAGGAGTGGTGGCACACGCCTTTAATCCCAGCACTCGGGAGGCAGAGGCAGGTGGATCGCTGTGAGTTCGAGGCCAGCCTGGTCTACAAAGCAAGTCCAGGACAGCCAAGGCTACACAGAGAAACCCTGTCTCGAAACCTCCCCTACCCCCCCCCATACCCCCTGCAAAAAAAAAAAAGAACAGTCAAGATAATCCACCACAGACATGCCCACAGGCCAAACTGCTCTAAACCACCCCTCAGGGAGACTCTACCAAGAGGTTGTGTCAAGTTGACAAAAAAACAAAAACAAAAACCATCACAGCTGAGTTTTATGTAGGAGACACCAGAGAGCTATGGAAGGATTTTGAGATTTTGAGCAGGATAACATCATTTCAAATTTACAAAGGATCAATTGAAAGTACAAAGGGTCAGAAAAAAAAAAAAAAAAAACCTAAGACTAGAGTTAGGGCCGGAGATATGGCCTCAGTGAGTAAGTGCTTGTCCTATAAACATGAAGACCAATTTAGGGTCCCTAGCGCCCATATAAAGCCCGTGAGCAACTTAGGCCACCTGCAGTCCAAGCTTCTTAGAGGAGTATATATGGGATTCCCCTCTTGCAAGGAAGCTGGATAGACCAGCCAGAATCGGGGTGCGCAAGGTCCAGCAAGAGGCCTTGCCTTGAGTGAATAAAGCAATGAGAAGTTGAAGACACCCAATGTCAACCTCCGGCCTCCACATGTACCTACACCCGTGTGTGTCCACATGCAGGCATGCCACACACACGCATACACAAAATGGAAGTGCAAAGCTTACCCATCTCCATGGTAGAAGCATTGTGTCACACAGTAACCTGGCTTTTGAGCTGTTGGCTGCATGTGTGCACACATGCAGGTCTTAGCTCGCTGTTTCATATAGAATAGAAGGCTTATCCTGCAGGAAAACAGCTGTACTGAGCCTAAATCTATTAAAAAGCCCCTTCCTGTTCCCAAACTCTTAACTGTGATCTTATACATCTCTGCTGAGAAGTTGGCCACATTCTCAAGTTCTCACACTCAATTATAAAGCAATCCTAAGACCTCTGAACACCCTAACTATTATAAGGATTTTATAATCTAGCATCATTAGTAGGGCGGCCACTTCAACCCTTTCTTGCCCCTCAGCCATCTGCATTCTACAGAAAAAGAGAAAGGACTATCTGAGGCAGAAAACTGCCTGGTGCTGAAGACAGATAGTTTCCTTTATACTCAAATGAGAGACCTTCCCTAATGTGTCAGTTCTCAAAGCATCACACACGTTTGGAGAAAAGAAGAGATGCCTCAGACAGGAGAGTAACAGGAAACGAACCAGTTGCCCCAGGACAGTAATGTCTTCTTCATTATCCTAAGGCCATGGTTCAGAGAGCAGGCGTCTTCCCGGGTCTAACTGTGTATCCGTGAATAAATGAAAAGAGATGGGCTGATTTAACAGAAGCTTGACATTTTTAGGCGTGCCAATGACTTTTGGTGCTTAGTTGTATAGCTAACAGAGACATTGGCCAAACCTCCATCCGAAATGAAAAGTGATAATTTCTAAAACGTTATTCTGGCCTTGAAGTGTATTTGTCTTTGTTTTTTCTTTGGTTTTGTATCAATTTTAACTGTCTAGCTCTGTTTAACTGAGAATCAGGTGACAATTCTTTTCAGCATCTTTTGAAGTATTTGAAGTGCTCCCATAGGCATGGAGTGTCATGTAGACTCTAAGGGCCGATTAGCAAATGCCTGCTCTGTGGATGAGGAGTTCAGTCTGGAGACACTACAGGGCCTCCCAAGCACCCGGACGCTGGGTCTCGAACTCACAATTCCGAGTTGAGCCTGCTGCTTTCTCCCACTCAGGCAGAGGGAGCTTTGGGGGAAAAGCCGGGCAATGCTGCTGGGCTGACTGCAGGAGGCGGTTCTGAGGACCAAATGAGCAACAAAGTGGCCATTTTTCACGCGGACTCAAACCTCCCCCCCCCCCTTCTGTTTATACAAGAGCTTTGTTGCATTAAAGGGCTCTTTCTTTTCATTCGGAATAAGAAAATACCTTCTGCTAGGCAGGCGAGCAATTCCTCAGAGCAGCACAGCTTCTCCACAAAAGTCCCCACTGCCCTCAGAGGGAAGACAGTGGAGCTCCCAGCACCTAAACTCACTGAGCTGTTCGCCACCCACCTCTCTGCTTTCCTCATCCTAAGGCCTTCTCCTCCCCTTCGGTGGCCAGTGGTGTCAGAATGGCAGGAAAGGAGGGAGGAGGGGAAGGAGGGAGGAGGAAATAACAGTGGGAGGGAAGGAGAGAGGGACTGGAAAAGTAAAAATGGAGGAGAGCGAAGAAGAAGAAGAAATAGATCTCAGCCTAGAAGCCCAGGGAAGTTACCAAGCAAAAGCTATGTCTCCTTTGACTAAAGGAGGTGAGACAGGACACAGAAATTTCCAAAGGTTCAACTGCCCTTGATTCATTGGTTCAATTCCCTACCACTGTCCGGGCACTCTGAGATACCCTGAAAACACACACAGGTGGCAAACACAGTCACTTCCTTTACCAAGGGCATGGTGACACACCCTGGATCCCAGGAAGCCAACGCTGAGATTCAAAGCCATGAACTGCATCTAAGGATTACCTCCATGGAAGGAAGAGAAGGGAGCAGGACTGAGCATAGGGCAGTGTCAGAAGATAAATCACAAAGGACACTTAAGCTAGGCAAGAGCGTAGTTTAGGCTAGGTACTGTGAGGAACTTTGGAGTCAGAAGCAGGTGGATGTCTATGAGTTCAAGCCCAGCTTTCTCTGCATAGGATATTTAAGGACAACAGTCAAGGTTACATAAATGTGTGTATGAATATGTACGAACACCATATATGTGTGTGACACACACACACACACACACACACACACACACACACACACAGTAGTGGCTCGCCTTTTAGAGCTGTGATTCAATCATTGAAAGGAGGTGTGGTCCTGGCCAGGGTGCTCTCTTCAGCCCTAGAGGCAGGTTGGCAGCCAAAGGCCACACTGTAGCAACTGAGGAAAACAAAAAACAAACAATATATATATATATTCAATGTGAGGGTGTGTCTGACTAGGTACCAAGAGCCTACCTCACATGCAGTCAGGTAGAGGAGGAAAACTGCATAAAATAACCAAGAAAAGATGCATGTGAGCTACGCAATCGGTGTTACAAAGGAGAGGTAAATGGGACTGAAAAACAGGAATCGACACCTCGGACTGGAAGGAAGGACTGGGTTTCAGGCAGGAGGCACCTGGTTGGAGAGGATTTGAGAGGAGAGGCAACCTACAGGGCTCCATAAGACGGGCAGGTCTCAGTTGACCACCGTGAGTACACACCAGGCGCATGCTCAGACTGTGAGCCACACTTCCTCATTGGCTTTACAGCCCCTCTGGGTAGGTGTTGCCCCCAGGTTCTCAGTGTCTTCCGCTTCTCATGGAATCAAGGAAGAGCGGCATTTCACAGGACAACGTGGAGAAGCTGCCTTCCCAGAAGGCGCAACCCTTGACCAGGCATTGAGTTAAAATTGTAAGTATTTGTTGATGACCAAACTAAGCAGTTCTCAAAGCAGAGGAATGCTTTTAAAGAAAACAAGAAACCAGCCAACCTAGGCCTTCACAGTAAAAATTTAAAAAAGAAAATAATCACTGTAAACTTCGTTATTGAGGCAGATTTCAAACTTCCACAAAAATAGTGAAAATTAAATAAAACATTAGGGTGAGTTTATACCTATGTTCACTTAGCAATCACTGCATTTGGTGGACCATAAAAAAAAATCAAGCAAGACTGTGCATAAACAGAATCATAATAAAATACAGTTCTCAGACAGTGGTTACACAGTAGTAGAAAGAGAACTCAGAGGAACTTTTCTGATAGACAAATAGGTGGCTTGGTTTGTATATCTGATAATACAAAACCTGCTGGGAAAACACAATCTGCAAAGCAAAAATCATATTTTGACATTTTCTTGTTTGTTTAATTTATAAACTTACTTGTAGCCACAGGCCTGTAATTCAGCACTCCGGAGGCAGAGTCAGGTAGATCTCTGTGAGTTCAAGGCCAGCCTGGTCTACAATGAGAGTCCAGGACAGCCAAGGCTACACAGAGAAACCCTGTGTCAAAAAAGTTACTTGTAAGAACATCTGCCAAGAAATTCTACCCTACACCCAACCCCATACACCAGGTACCCTGTGTGTCCACTACAGATCTGTGTAAAGACTGGCCTGAACCCTGACTCCCTGAGGGACCGAGCCACCGCCCCACTGGGAAGAGAATTCATTCAAAACTAACTGAGCCAGCTCTTTTGAGAGTTAACAATGGAGGGGGGAGTATAGGGGACCGGCTAGGGTTACAGGCCTGGGTTAGAAACACTTCCCAGCCTAAAGTGATGGCTCACTCCATTAATCCCAGCATATAGGAGGCAGAGGCAGGTGGATCTTTGTGAATTCAAGGCCAGCCTGGTCTACAAAGTGAGTCTAGAACAGCCAAGGCTACACAGAAAAACCCTGTCCTGAAAAACCAAAAAGAAAAGAAATACCCCCCCCCCCCCCCAGTCTTAGTTTTCTCATCTGTAAAATGCCAGCTTCCCAATGTGATGAGAAACTCTGGGGCTTACAGTTGAATACCCTTTGACCTTCAGAAATGGATAGTTAGGGTCACTGTTGCTGTGATGGAACATCATGACCAAAGCAAGTTGGAAAAGAAAAGAGTTTATTTGGCTTACACTTCTACATTGCTGTTTGTCTTAGGCTTTCTATCGCAATGAAGAGACACCACGACCACCACAACACTTATAAAGGAAAAACATCTAACTTGGGCTGACTTACAGTTCAGAGGTTTAGTCCATTACTGTCATCATGGGGAGCACGGCAGCGGTCAGACAGACAAGGTGCTGGAGAGGAGCTGAGAGTTCTACTTGATCCACAGGCAACAAGAAAAGACTGTAGCCCCTGGCCTGGCTCGAGCATCTGAGACCTCAAATCCTGCCTCCAGTGACACACTTCCTCCAACAACGCCACACTTCCTCCAACAACGCCACACTTCCTCCAACAACGCCACACTTCCTCCAACAACGCCACACCCCTGATAGTGCTACTCCCTGTTTTTCAAACCGCCATACTGTTCATCGCCTCAAGACAGGAACTCAAACAGGGCAGAAACCTGGAGGCAGGAGCTGATGCAGAGGCCAGAGAAGGTGCTGCTTACCTGCTTGCTCAGCCTGCTTTCTTACAGACCCCAAAGCCACCAACCCAGGGGTGGTACCACCCACTATGGGCTGGGCCCTCCCACATCAATCACTGAGAAAATGCTCTATTACCGGCTTGCCTACAACTTATAGAAACATTTTCTCAATTTCGGCTCCTTCTTCCCTAGTGACCTTACCTTGTGTCAAGTTGACATGAAATTAGCCAGCACAGACCCCAAGTATGGGCATCTGGGGGACACCATGAAACTGTTCCACCTGGGAGCCTCGTGTCATCCTGCTGCCGAAACAAACAGGGGAGGGACTCATGAACTATGGGTAATCAATGGTTGATGTAGGGAGGGAGGGGCATTTTCAGTGCTGTGGCTGCCCAGAAGGTCCTTGTAAGCAAACCTTAACTAAACTTGTTGACTCTCATACACTCAACAGGAAGTAGAGGAGGACTGGCTGGCCGGAAGGAAATCTAAAAGAGCGGAAGAGAAAGGAGTAGAGATGAGCAAAATACATTATATACATGTATGAATGAAGCACATTGCTACATGTAATACATATGTTGGACCCTCACGCCCAACTCGGGAAGGGGGTCGCTGTGAGAGACCACTCGAGACACAATGCACTGATGCAAAAGCAAAGGTTTATTGCTGACGCGCCAGGGTCCCTCAGCACTTGAGAGGCCAAGGACCCCCAGTGACTGTTACAGGCTAGTTTTAAAGGCTAAAACCGCAAAGCAGGTGGGGTTGCTTATCAAGTTAGACCATATGGACATTAGGACATCTGGCATTGGGAGACCTTTTGTGGGGACTTGGGTTTGGGTCCCTAGGGCGGTTACTGGAAACTGTATGGGACCTCTGATATAGGGAGCTCGCATGTAGCTATTCTGGGTACTAGGATGGAACTCCTGAGGCTAGGAGTAATGAGAACTGGGAGAAGCCTCTGGGTAGGCAGGGCAAACAAGCATCTTACATTTTATAATTTTACAGTTTCTCACATATAATAATAATAATAATAACAATAACAACAACAATAATAAATATTTTTAAGCTGGGTGTCGTGGTACACCCCTTTAATTAATCCCAGTACCCGGGAGGTAGAAACAGGTGGATCTCTGTGAGTTTGAGGTTAGCCTGGTCTACAGTGAGTTCCAGGCCAGCCAGGGCAGTTACACAGAAAAAAGAAAAAGAAAAAAAAATGCCTGGAAAACAAAACAAAACAAAAAACAAAAAAACAAAGGAAAAGTGTTATTCCAGAGAGAGTGGAAGGTTCAAGATGAAGGTAGCGGCATCGGGTGTGGGCTGGTTCTCTGCTTCAAAGGCAGCAGGGACTGCATCGTCATGATCTTGTAGCGGACAGCTGGGCAAAAAGAAGCTCTGCTCCACTCTCACTAGGCAGGAGGGATGAAGGGGAACTTGGGCCGTGTTCTGTTCCCAGCCTCTGACAAGATCACCTACTGATAGAGGTGCCAACTGGGGGGTTTGGGTGGGGACCAGGGTTGGGGGGTGGGGTCAACACATACATTCCAATCATGGAACAATATTACCAAAGCCTGGCTGACGCAGGAGCTTTGCCAAAATTGCAGGAGTCGGCTCTGCTCTGGGCAGGTAAGCTGATGCAGAATTTCCAGGTGTGGGAGCCCAGAGATCTGTGTTGGAACACAAGGTCCAGGCAGAGGGACAGCTACCAAGACTACTAAAACTGCGCTGCTCAGGGCAACCTGACTTCGGCCAAGTCTCACGTTGCTGAGGTCCAAGAACTGCTGCTGTAATATATATGCATTTAAACTAACCTAACACACTGGGCAACATGTCCACATGTTTTTATTCTTTCTTTCCAAAGGTTTGAAAAAAAGCCGGGCGTGGTGGCGCATGCCTATAATCCCAGCACTCGGGAGGCAGAGGCAGGTGGATCGCTGTGAGTTCGAGGCCAGCCTGGTCTACAAAGCGGGTCCAGGATAGCCAAGACTACACAGAGAAACCCTGTCTCGAAAAACCAAAAAAAAAAAAAAAATTGGGGGCTGGAGAGATGGCTCAGAGGTTAAGAGCACTGTCGGCTCTTCCAGAGGTCCTGAGTTCAATTCCCAGCAACCACATGGTGGCTCCCAACCATCTATAATGTGATCTGATGCCCTTCTCTGCCTGCAGATGTACATGCAGGCAGAGCAATCGATACATAATAATAAATAAATAAATCTTTTTTAAAAAAAAGAAAAGAAAAAAAGATGCTATGTTTGTGTCTGATCTTACAGCATTTCCTAGAAGGAGATTATTTTTATCATTACCCAGAGACCTCAGACTTAGAGAAACTGCTGTCTGCCTAAAGCAGTGTTTCTCAACCGGTGGGTCAAGATCCCTTTAGGAGTCAAATGACCCTTTCACAGGGGACACATATCAGATAGCCTACATATCAAACAATTACAATATAACTCATAATAGTAGCAAAATTATAGTTAAGAAGTAGCAATGAAGCCGGGTAATGGTGGTACACACCTTTACTCCCAGCACTCAGGAGGCAGAGGCAGACAGATTGCTGTGAGTTCGAGGCCAGCCTGGTCTACAAAGTTAGTCCAGGACAGCCAAGGCTACACAGAAAAACTCTGTCTCGAAAAACCAAAATAAATAAAGAAGTAGCAATGAAAATAATGTAATGGTTAGGGGACCCCATGACATGAGGGACTGTATTAAAGATTCAAAGCATCAGGAAGGTTGAGAGCCACTGTCCTAAAGGATCACAGACCACCCTGAAGACACCAGAGCCTAAGGGTATCACTTTCAAGAGCCTGCTCTGGTTTCATAAAGCCCGTGTTTCTCCAAAAGGAGAGCAGGGAATGGGATACGATTGTGTATATTATAGGAAATAATTTAAAATGTTGTTGTGTTTTACTTATTTGGGAGATGTGAGCTTGCACATGTCTTGGCACCCATGGGGAAGTCAGAGGACAACTTATGGGAATCAGCTCTCTCCGCCATGTGGGTCCCAGGAACTGAACTCAGGTTGTAAAGTCTGGTGCAAGCAGCTTTACTTGCTGAATCTTCTCGTCATCTCCCAGATGATTTTAGGAGGCAAAGCGTACAGTATTATACAAGGCATCTATTATATTGTAAGAGATAATACAGAACTCAGTGACAATGGGTCTACATTGCATTGTAATACACATAAGAGTCTCACGTAGCCCAATTAATAGTGTGTCAGGCCCTGTTTTAACTACTTAATAAAGTACCTATATGGTTATCTAGATTTTTGTTTGGTTTTTCAAGACAGGGTCTCTCTGTGTAGCCTTGACTGTCCTAGACTCACTTTGTAGACCAGGCTGGCCTCAAATTCACAGCTTTCCTCCCCCCCCTGCCTCCTGAGTGCTGGGATTAAAGGCGTGCGCTACCACGCCCAGCTCATTATCTAGATTTTTGCAAATGAGAAAAGCAAGAGAGCAAGGTCACATGGATAGTAAGATGTGGCCTGGGTGTAAGAGGTTTTGCTTTTTGTTCTGCTTTGTTTTTCTGGCGCAGTGGGTCAAGCCCAGAGCCTCGCATATGTTTGGGTAAGTGTTCTACCACGGAGCTACATCCCCAGTCCCAGGGAGGTTTTGAACAACACTTTTGTGGAGGCATGTTGGATCCCAAAGCAAAGGAAAAATGTATGCTATCTATACACTCCTACAAATGGTTTTATTTTCAACTCAAGAAAAATGAAGAAAAGCTCTATCAATGTGTAAATGTGTATATGGCTCCCATACCAACCAACTCACACAGCTGTCACTGCTACAACACACCCAGCAGAGTCAAGTGGAGTCGGGGGACCAGGAACTTGGGGGCCTCATGAGAAATTAATGCTTCCACAATGCAAAGCCACGGAGAAGCAACACGGAAACAAACAGCTCTGACTTTATTTAATATTTTGGCATTTCAAACGTGCGTGGCTAGGGAGGCCACAGGCCCTGGAGTAGAACCTGCTGCTGCTAGCTTGCTCTGGCCATGTAGTCAAGATGCTTTCTAAATATCCACCTTCCCATAGACACGGGCTGGTTCAAGAAGCTTCTGTTTGCAGTAGGCATCGAACTGCATAACTGGTCTAAGTGCTGAGCAGGGGAGACTGAGCACTCAGTTCTGAAAGGGACATCTTCCTCAAGACACCCATGGCCACCACTACCGTCTCGAAGGCCCAGGGAACATGATGGAAGATAGCAGAAAGAACATGAGAGACTGTGTGTGTGTGTGTGTGTGTGTGTGTGTGTGTGTGTGTATGTGTGTATGCTTGTGTCTGTGTGTCTGTGCACGCGGGGAAGGGGGGGCAATGGTGAGGAAGAATGCTGCCCAAAAAAAGGCAAGCATCTGGTCCTTTTTTTTTTTTTTTTTGGTTTTTTGAGACAGGGTTTCTCTGTGTAGCCTTGGCTGTCCTGGACTTGCTTTGTAGACCAGGCTGGCCTCGAACTCACAGCGATCCGCCTCCCTCTACCTCCCGAGTGCTGGTCTTTAGTGCCTATACAAGACCAGCACAAGATCAAGCCAACCAAACTTCCGGCATAGACAGCCAAGGGCTCTCCAGGACCCACCCCTTACTGAGAAGCTGTTGGCAATTGATAGTTACAGGAAAGGAGATTCATTCCCATTTTGAGTGCTGGCTACTGGCAGGTTTTCCACAGTCCTGTGGATGGTCCCACAACCATGCACATATGAATAGCACTAACTGGACTTAGAGGATTATTAAAAAACAAAAACAAAAACATGAAATTGGGTGAAGGCTATGCTGAGGGGATTTGGGAGCAATAGGAGGGAAAAGTAGGGCTGGGTATTATCATATTATATTTTATACATGTATGAAATTTTAAGAATAAATTTTTAAAAATAAGAAAAATTTTAAAAAAGAATAAATTTTAAAATTTAGATATGACATTCATTCATTCATGATTTTTTTAAAAACTTTTTTTTAACATGTAGCATGATATTAACATTGATTTTGGTAATGAAGGCTTTGGGGATTCTTGTGGGTTTTGCTGCCAAAGGTGACTCACCTGACTCTGAGCCTGAATTATGCAAATGTGACTTTATCATTTCCCAAGGCAGATACCTACAGCAGGTATGGCCGTGGGCCTCTTTGAGGTGCATTCTTTGGACCTGGAATACTAGCTTTGAAAACTTTGAGGAACCAAGTTTCTGTGTTTTAAGTTTTGTTTCCAGTGCATGCCATCTGTTGAAAATTGTGCTCTGGGTTGGGGGAAGGGGTCATCCTCCTGCCAAGTTTTGCTGCATGTCAACGATGCCAGTGGTTGGATGATGTAAAAAAAACCATGTTTTTCAAGGGTGCTTTTTTTCCTCCTTAAAATAAAATTCATTCTAGAAAACCTGCCACCTTTTATTTAAGTTTTTTAGGAGATTGTCTCTGTGTCAACGTTGGCCTCTGAAAGAAATATTATGGAAACAATGAGCACTTTACTCTTCTTTTTCAGAAGGTGGTGGGCTAAGTCTCGTGTAGCCCAGGCAGGCTTCAGAGTCCCTATGTACCCAAGGATAACTCTGAGCTCTTGCTCATTCTGCATCTACCTTCCAAGTATACTTGGAAAGTATTTTCTTCTTAGTTAAAAAGATTTGGGGGCCCACGTGTACACGAATGCCTTGTGTAAATATAGCAGCTGTCAATAAAGAGCTGATTGGCCAATCAGCTGGGCAGAAAGGTAGGACGTGGAAGGCGGGACTTCCTGGTAGGGAGACAGGCACTCTGGAAAGGGAGGAAAGGAAGGCTTTTGGCCAGGAGACACTGAGAAAGACTTATGTTCAAGGGCACTGGGAGGTTAGTTGGCCACATAGCTGAGAAAGAAGATAGCAGATGAGCACATGGCTCTAAGAACAGACTGATGGAGCAGAAGCTGCCGCCGGAGTCATCAGGTTGGCAAGTGGCTGGATTTTATTCGGGTTTTAAAGGTACTAGGATTAGAGTAGCTCAGAATCTGCCCAGCATAGTACTTACAGCTTAAAAATAAACCCAAGTCTTGATGTGCCAGTCATTGGGGAGCTAGCTGGTTAAAGGAAACTACTGCCTTAATAATGTACTGTGCCATGGGTGGTCACACACACCTATACTTCCAGCACTTGGGAGGCAGAGGCAGAGGCAGGTGGATCTCTGTGAGTTCGAGGCCAGCCTGGTCTACAAAGTGAGTCCAGGACAGCTAAGGCTACGAACAGAGAAACTCTGTCTCAAAAACAAAAAAAAACAAAACAACAACAAAAAATTTACTGCGTTGATTAATATAGGTGGCATACACCTGTAATGGCAATACTTGGGAAATAGAGGGTAAGGGATCAGAATTCAGGCTACTTTTAGCTATCTGGTGAGCTCAAGGCCAGGCTGGGCTGGGCTATCTGAGACTTTATAACAAACCAAAACAAAACCAACCCAAAAACAGGGCAGATGATAGGAAGGAAGGAAGGAAGGAAGGAAGGAAGGAAGGAAGGAAGGAAGGAAAGATGGAAGACAGAGGGACGGAAAGAAGAGGAACAGGGGAAGAATTCGGGAACAGCTTTTCTAACCTCACTACTGGCCAGGTACAATCCGAATCAAGGCAAAGAATGGTGTTCCCTTGGTTTAGTTCCCAGTTTTGATTAGGCAACACTCGATTGTAATAGCCATTGCTCAATAAGTGTCACAGAATTCCTTGAACAGAATTAAATGCGCGTTTGCTTTCAACTCTAAAGGACGAGCCATGGGTGCACCTTCCTGGACACCTGTTCCTAAGTGGTATGGTGAAATCAGGTACCGGAGTGCCAATCCCAGTTAGGCAGAGATGTCGCCACCCGGATTCCAGTGCTGGAACGCAGAAAACTACACACAAATACAAAGGGGAACAAAAATAAAGTCACACCCAAAAGGTTCACAGAGAACTAGCCGTGCTTTCCGCAGCAAGTAAGCTGAGCTCTTTTTTCCTCAAATGCTGATTGGGTTCGTTTGTGCCTTACTCCTAGTGTTGGGGAGACAGAGAGACCCATCCACAGATATCTAAGTGGCCCCCAAAACCACCTGTGTGTGTGTACAATGTACCTGCTTGTGCAAGTGTGAGCACACATACGAGAAGCCAGAGGCTGGTACTGTCTTTTTCAGTGGTTTTCTACCTTAAAATTTGAGAGCAGGCTGGGAGGCGGTGGCGGCGCACGCCTTTAATCCCAGCACTCAGGAGGCAGAGGCAGGTGGATCGCTGTGAGTTCGAGGCCAGCCTGATCTACAAAGCGAGTCCAGGATAGTCAAGGCTACCCAGGGAAACCCTCTATCAAAAAACAAAACAAAGGAAAAGAAATTTTGAGAGCAGGTCTTTCACTGAACCTGGGCCTGATCAATGAGCTTCAGAGATCTGCCCATCTCCTCCCTGGTAGATGTGGGGTTACAGACACAACCATCTTTCGCACGTTAGATGGGGATCCAGTCTCGTGCCTTCACGCTTGCTCAACAGGCACATTACCAACTGAGTCGCCTCTCCCGCCCTAGTAACCTAGGTTTTATAGTTGTCAAGTATGGCTGTGCAGAACAAAGACTACATTTCCCAGTCTCCCCTTGCAGTCAGATAGGCAGAGGTGATCCCATTTTGGCCAATGAGATGTGAGCAACCTCTAAAGGTTACAAAACGGAAAAACGTGACCGTTAACCTTCATCAGACCCATCCATCAACTTAGTGGGATTTGAAATGAACACCTCTGGCAGTGTTTACAAGGGAGTTACCAGAAAGGCTTAACTGAGGAGGGAAAAACCCACCTGCAAATGTGTGGATGGCATCAACCCCTGGGTTAGGGTCCTAGACAGAACAAAGAGGAAGTGAGTAGAACCCCAGGGCTCACCTCTCTCTGCTTCCTGGCTAGAGCTGCAGTGTGACCAGTGGCCTCTTGCTCCTCTAGCAAGCTCTTCGCACCATGACGCTCTCTCGTCCCCTCAAACCACAAGTGTTGCTAAGTATCATTAGCGGTATTTTCTAACCCGCTTTCAGTCAATGAAAACACTGACACCTGTTGTAATTTAAAATAGCCTTGGTTCACCTGGGGCAGGGAAGCCATTCCCCCTAATTACCGACCGTATCTCCCTCCCCCAGCCCCATGTCACCTGCTTCTAATGATTTCTTTCGAGCTACCTCCCAGCCATAATCCCAAATACTTGCTAAATGTTCTTCATCTGGGCCGAGTCTTCCATCCACACCCGCCATGTGCTGCTACTCCAACTCACTCATGGCGATGGCCTCCTTCCGTCTCTTCTAATCTGGTCTCTTTCCCAAGATCCTCTTCCGGTCTCTTGACTGCTTCCTTTCCCAAGAGCCTCTCTGTCTTCCGAAGCCTATGAATTTTAGCCACATCTATCTCATTTGCCTGTCCAGGTGTATCGGCTCTTTTATTGGTCAAACGGGAATAAGTTTTTAGCAAGGTTACACAGCAGTGTTTGGGGTACATTAAAAGACAGCAAGCAGTAATTAGCGTCAAAGTACACCAGACCAAAACCTCCAACACAATAAACCCTTCTTTCTGTTTTTTTGTTTTTGTTTTTGTTTTGTTTTGTTTTTCGAGACAAGGTTTCTCTGTGTAGCCTTGGCTGTCCTGGACTCACTTTGTAGACCAGGCTGGCCTCGAACTCACAGAGATCCTCCTGCCTCTGCCTCCCGAGTGCTGGGATTAAAGGCGTATACACCACGCCCGGCCTAAAAGTGCTCCCCCCCCCTTTTAACATATATATTTATATTATTACACATATATACAATAAACTACCTACAGCAAGAAGAACCCATGAAATAAGCAGGATTTATATAAATGTTACATTCCAAAAATACTTTCAATTATAGTCATTATAGCTGGTTTTGATATGTGATCATTTTTAAACTTTAAAGCATATAAATATTAGATTAGGTGAACCCTTTTTTTTTATTGTTCTAGAGGATAAAAATACAGAGTCCTGAAATACTGAATTTCTAAAGAGGAGTGCCACCCTTCATGTATACCTACAGCCTATTCATGCAAGCACGGTATTGACTTCTCATACTCTCATCCATCCTGGGGCAATAGTGACAGAAATTCAATTTTAGTTTTGTG
>OU015756.1:60133439-60154587 GCA_907169655.1 Acomys percivali
TTTTTTTTTTTTTTTTTTTTTAAATAACAGGGTTTCCATGTGTAGCCTTGGCTGTCTAGGACTCCCTTTGTAGACCAGGCTGGCCTCGAACTCACAGGATTTGCCCACCTCTGCCTCTCTGAGTGCTGGGATTATAGGCTTATGCCACCATGCCCACCTCCATTTTTTTATTTGGAGGGGTGCACTCCAAATGGAATCACAGAGAGCTCTGAGCACCCATGTGGACACAATACTGGCACTTTCAACTTGGCATCTCTCAGACACGCTGGTGGTTTCCTGATGAGGTCCTGTTGCCTTATAAAAGCTTCAGTCAGCTGGGGCTGGTGGAGCATGCCGGTAATCCCAGCACTCTGAGAGGCAGAGGCAAGTGAATGCTATGAGTTTGAGGCCAGCCTGTTCTACAAAGGGAGTCCAGGACAGCCAAGGCTACCCAGGGAAACCCAGTCTCGAAAAACCAAAAAAAAAAAAAAAAAAGAGGAGGAGGAGGGAGGAAGAGGGGAAGGAGGAGTAAGACAAACCAAGCCTTGTTCTCCGTATTTGATTAACATGAAATCAGTAGATCCTGGTCAGAAATGTCCCCAGTGTAATGTCTCTCGATCATCTCAGCAAGCATGGGATCCTGAACTTGGTCTTTGGGTTAAAGCAATCGGGAAGGGACAGGCAGCGTCTCCTCTGGTCTCACCTGTGGAGCCTGTCCAGACTCTGATGAGTTTCACTGATGAGTTCTAAGACTGTCCCATGCAGCTACTGGGAACCCATTAAATTGTCAAGCAATTGCCACAAGCAATGCTGTGTTTGGAAAAATACCTTGAGTCCTTCTGTGAAAAGGGAGCACCGATGAGATGAGCAGGCTAACAAATCCAACGGCGGCAGCAGTGGCAGCTTCGTCTTCCTCCTCCTCCTTCTCTTTCCTCCTCCTCCTCCTTTCTCTCTCTCTCTCTCTCTCTCTTTCTCTCTCTCTTTCTCTCTCTCTCTCTCTCTCTCTCTCTCTCTCTCTCTCTCTCTCTCTCTCTCCAAATGAGCTTTTTTAAATATATAATTTATTCTTATTTTATGTTCATTAGGGCTTTGCCTACCTGTATGTTTTAAGGTGTGAGGGTGTCATATATCCTGGAACTAGAGTTACAGACATGTGTGAGCTGCCACCTGGGCGCTAGGAATTGAACCTGGGTCCTCTGGAAGAGCAGCCAGTGCTCTTGACTGCTCAGCCATGTCTCCAGCCCCTCCAATGACTTATTAAATAAAGCAAATAAGATGTTAAGAAGGGTAAGTAATTTCTTGATTATGTAACTTGAATCTAATGTTAGCAACTAATTTCCTTACAGGAGACTGGACCAGATTCCATGTCATGGCAACATCCTGCTATCAATGTCAAGATGGAATGTGGCACGGTAGGAAGGAAAAAGGTTTAAAACCGAGAGCTGTGACGTCAAGCTGTTGACTGACAGAGTATTGTGGGCTCTGCTTGTGGAAGGCTGGCTTGGGGCAGATGATCTAACATTTCTGAGCCTTCGTTTTCCTATATAAACGTATGAATAGCAGCGAGGACACTATTAGATTAAACAAGGACCCCTGAGAAAATGCCAGCATCGACCAGCATTGTTACCCGAGGACAGTGTCTTAAGCTGAAGTCTGTTGAGATTCAAATGTCTGGATTTCGAGCTATTTTTTGCAAGCAGTGATGTCCTAAAAATAGGACACACTGTTTACTTTCATAGCTTTGGAGGACAGCTATGACTCGGTCTTTGACCAAGTAGATTTAACGACAGAGAACTAACTACACAGTGTGGTGAGTGACTCTCGGTTCAGACCACATCCTGAATCTCAATCCAGCAAAGTTTGAGCACCCTTGAAAAACAAGCCCCTCAGAAGCAACAAGCCAGGCTTTTGAGAGGCTCCCTTCAGGAGGAGCCAATCTTAGGCCCTTCCTGTTTCAACCAGAGGACCTGGCTGACAACCTTGCTGTGAGCTGTGTGAACTTCCTGGTGTACCACCACCACCATCCATGCTTTGTTAGGTATGTTTCTAGATCCCAGGCTACACAGTTTGGTGGGGCCCACACTGTTCTGGGGACTGAGTACCAGTGGAGCTTTTTGGTGTTTGTTTGTTTGTTTGTTTGTTTGTTTGTCATAGCCAGCTTCCATGAAGGGCAGCCTGGCCAGTCCTAGGCAGCAAGCACCACTCAAACTCCAACCAAGCCTCAACTTGGATCTATCAGAGATACTCAATCCCCTGAAATAATATCCCCATGGTCTCTTCTTACAGGGCTGGCTGTAAGTAGGATTGGGTTCATGATCATGCCCAGTAGGCAGTCAGGTGTACCTGTGCTTATGCAGGATATGGAGCTGCCTCCCACATCTGGTTTTTCATTTTCATGATGTGTGTTTTCTTCGTGCCAATAATTTATATAACACATGATTTTACACATTAACAAGTGATATGCAAGCACACGCGTGTGTACACATACATGCATACATGTGCAGACAGTGTTAATGACTGACATTTTCTTTTTCCTCATTCTTTCTTGTCACATCCCCAGATTTATGAGATGTCCACCATGTGTCTGAGTCCACAGTCATGTACTGTTGGTGAATGCACAGCCAGATGCCAATTAGGTCATCAACAAGTGAGGTTTCTGATTTTTTAATTTTTAATTTTTTTTTAAGTATTTATTTATTATTATATATACAGTGCTTTGCCAGAAGAGAGCATCCGGTCACATTATAGATGGTTGTGAGCCACTCTGTGGTTGCTGGGAATTGAGCTCAGGACATCTGGAAGAGCAGTCAGTGCCCTTAACCACTGAGCCATCTCTCCAGCCCCGAGGTTTCTGATTTTTAAAGATTTAAATTCTTATTATATGTTTTGAATTTTTGTTGTCAGCTTTTAAATTTTCCTTGAATGGTAATAGAAGAAGTAATAGAGGTTAGGAATTAAAAGTTAATGTATTGTTTTAATTGAAAATCCCTGATTCTTCTATTTTCCAGTAAAGACTCAGGAGCTTGCCGGGCTCGGTGGCGCACGCCTTTAATCCCAGGCAGAGGTAGGCGGATCGCCGTGAGTTCGAGGCCAGCCTGGTCTACAAAGTGAGTCCAGGACAGCCAAGGCTACACAGAAAAACCCTGTCTTGAAAAACCAAAAAAAAAGAAAAACAAAACAAAAGTGCTCATTAATAATAGCTATAAAACTTTAGGGAATTTGAAAACATAAAAAAGGAAAGGTAAGATGGAGTCAAATTCAATTGACCCACAACCCAGCTAAATAAATGAAAAGACACATCAAGTTCTCAATATGAGATGAGAAGACACAATGCTGGCGATATTTTCCAGTAACGTATGACTGTATCATAACTACACCTAACATCTACATTTTTCCCTGTGATGTTTGACAAGGTAATTGTTTTTGTTTTGTTTTGTTTTGTTTTGTTTTCTTAGTTTTTCAAGACAGGGTTTCTCTGTTTCCCTGGCTGTTCTGGACTCGCTTTGTAGACCAGGCTGGCCTTGAATTCACAGAGATCCGCCTGCCTCTGCCTGCCTGAGTGCTAGGATTAAAGGCATACCACTATGCCTGGCTGACAAGTTAATTCTTAAGTTCATACTAAAGAATTAAGAACCAGAAGTCAGCCAGGCGTGGTGGCACAGGCCTTTCATCCCAGCACATGGGAGGCAGAAGCAGGTGGATCGATGTGAGTTCAAGGCCAGCCTGGTCTGCAAAGTGAGTCCAGAATGACTAAGGCTACACAGAGAAACCCTGCTCCAGGAGAAAAAAAAATTCCCAGGATGACAAAGAAAGGCACTTAACCACACTAGAGAAAACATAAAGCTATAACAATGGCTAACTAAAACAATACAGGGGCAAAGACTGTTCAATGAACCCTACTAGGTTAGCTACTTATCTGGAAATAAAAAAAAAAAGAAATCTGTATTCTACCTTATTCACAAAATGATTTCCTAGATCTAAGGGTAAATAAAAAATGATACTTCTAAGCCAGACACAGTGGGCATCTCAGTGTAAGCTACCATTGTAAAACATGGAGACCATGCTGGGGTTGAGTATGGCGGCAGAGTGCCAAAAGTGTGTGGGGCCAGCATGTGCAACCTACATTCATCCATAAAAGTGTTATTATCCTGATTATATAAAGTCCACCAAATTAATAAGAAAAAATATCAAGAGAATAAAGACAAGCTAAGAATAATGAAGTCTCACAACATAAACTCTAGCTAGGGGCGGTAGACAGGGAGGTGGGGACATGAGGGGTTGACAGGTGTGGTGGATTGAAGGTGATATCCTCCCATCAAATCTGACTCCCCCCCCCCAGATGAGACAGGGTTTCTCTGTGTATCCTTGGCTGTCCAAGATAGAGCTTTGTAGAGCAGGCTGGCCTTGAACTCACAGCAATCACCTCCCTCTGCTTCCCAAGTGCTGGGATTAAAGGCATGTGCCACCATGCCCAGCCAAATCTGATATTTAATCCCAGCACTGGGAGGGAGAGGCAGGCCTGGTCTACAGAGTGAGTCTAGGAGAGTCAAGGCTACACGGAGAAACCCCATCTCAGAAAAAAACAAGAACAAAAAAAGATTCTGGTTTCCTTGTGCCCATAACATAAGCTGTGGCCATGAGGAAACTGTCCAAAGGAAACACAGGCCAGGCCCCCTCCGTTATATCTTTTTATACTTTTCTGGGAGATTTATAACTATGTAATGTTTTTTAGAAATACATCTATTGTCTACTTAACACCTCTAGTCCACATAAACAAAGAAGAAAATATAATGCATTATATATATATTGCGTAGTGGATGGTTTTTGAGGAACGCTATCCTCCAAGTTGGACACGGCAGTTGCCCTCTTGACCTCTCAGTGGCTGTAATTACCCACAGGAGACCTGCACAAGACTGAGCCCATTAGCTCTGTCATGGAGTGGGGAGCAGCCTGATGCTCCCTGGGGGTTTATAGCTAAAGGTTGTGAAAGGGAAACAGCCATTCTCTTCAATGCTGCAGCCTCCTGTACGCTGCCTATGCCGCTGGAAGCAAACCCTGTCAGTCTGGTCTGTTGTTGATGCCCTGTCTCTGTTGAAGAGACACTTGGTGGCCTCTCCAGAAAAAGGTCATACTAGAGTGATGACGGGGCACAGCAGAGAGGCCCTTGAACGAGTCAGGTTTGTGAGTGTGTGTGTCGGTCAGTGCATCCTTAAAAAATAGCGTTCTCTAAGGATCCACAGCAGGGACATTCTGGTCAGTTGCTTGGGCTGTAAGGCCTCGCTTGGAGAATCTAGATGAAATCTGGTTCCAAATCCCAGCTCTGACACAGTAAAGAGATGGCTTTCTACTTCACCTTCCTTTGGGCCCCAGTTTCTTTATCCGAAAAATGGTCACGTGCCAGAAATAATGCTGTGGGGATTAAAGCCAATAGTATGTGGAATGTACTTGCCGTAAACGTAGGCAGATAGGACAGAGTCCCTCCCACCCCTGACCCCAGCTCCCAACAACAATTCAAGCTGGAGAGATGGCTCAGTGGTTAAGAGCCCTGGCTGCTCTTCCAGAGGACCCAGGTTCAATTCCTAGCACCCCACATGGCAGCTCACAACCATCTATAACCCCAGTTCCTGAGGATCCAACATCCTACTCTGGCCACAGGCACTGGACACAAGGCACAAGATGTGGTACGCAGACAAAACATCCACTCACACGAAATTTTAAACTGAAGAAACAGCCTCAAATCAGGTAAATAAATCCATATATGTTTACCATTTGCCCCAAGACCCCTCCTATGCATGTCCCTGACCAACTGTGTAACTAAAGTCTTGTCTTAGGTTTGAGAAGTACAAATCATAAGAGGACATAATAGTAAGCATAGGGTTTACATAGGATGGGGGGAGGGGCGGGACAAACCCAGGATAATCCCTCCAGTTTCCTAGATCCTCTGGTCAATAGTGAAGAACACATGCATGCAGGCAGGCACTCACCACGCACACACGAGTGTAAGAGGCTTGTCTGGTTGTGTAAGCTTGCAGACTGCAAACAAGTATAACCCAAGAGAAAAAGCCAAACAAACATACATTAGTGGCTGGAGAGATGGCTCAATGGTAAGAGCATCTGCTGTGGACGGGGTGGCGCAAGCCTTTAATCCCAGTACTCGGGATAGAGAGGCAGATAGATCTCTGAATTCAAGGCCAGCCTGGTCTACAGAGTGAGTTCCAGGACTACACAGAGAAACGCTGCCTCTGAAAAACAAAACAAAAGACCGCGCGCCGTTGTGCCAGAAGACTCAAGTTTGGTGCCCAGTACCCGGGTCAGGAGCTCACTGTCATCTCTAGAAGATGTGCTGTCTTCTGGCTTCCATTGTTTCACACATACATAAATAAATAAAATAAAGACAACTTTTTTTTTCGGTTTTTTTTCGAGACAGGGTGTTAGCCTTGGCTGTCCTGGACTCACTTTGTAGACCAGGCTGGCCTCGAACTCACAGCGATCTGCCCACCTCTGCCTCCCGAGTGCTGGGATTAAAGGCGTGCGCCACCATGCCCGGCCAACTTTTTTTTTTTTTTAAAGGTAGTAGACACCAGGTCTGGGGACCCGAGATCAATCCCCCGAAGATAGCCCAGTCATAACGATGTGTCTCTATTCTCAGTGCTGGGGAGACAGGTACAGACAGATCCTTAGAGTTCGCTGACCAGCCAGCCTGGCCTAATCAAAGATTCCCATGTCCCAGAGATACCTACCCTGTTTAAAAAACAAAAAAACCAAAAAACAGCAGATAGTACCCCTGCAGAATAGCCAAGGTTGACTTCCTGGCCCTGTGTGCACACACACATGCGTACATACTCTCTCACGCACAGAAAACCCCAGGAACTCAAGAAATAATGTTACTGAAGAGGGGGAAGAGGTTAGCCAAAAAGAAAAGGGTATGGGGGAAGAGGAAGAAGGAGAAAGTAGATTCTATTAGATTAAGTCCAAAATGGCTAAGAGAAAGATGATAGGACGTGGTTTGGTTTGGTTTTGGAGCTTTCTTTTCTTTTAAGGCATTTCTGGTCATGAACCAATCTAATTTCAAAGAAGTGAAAGCAGACTTAATCTGCGAAAAGAGGGGGAGCAGTCTCCACTTTCAGTTGGCAGAAGAGAAGCATTCCAACCGGGGGCGGGGGGGGGGGGGGGCACACGCAGGCCGGAAACAACGTGCGCCTCGGCTCATGCCCTTCAAGGTGCACGCGCGTGGACAAGGAGCCTCTCTCAGCTCTGGACTCTAGACCACAAAGAAGGATAGAAAGAAAGAGCCAAGCCTCTCTCTCAAGACTCAGGGACGGAATCGGCACCTTCAGAAACACATCAGCTTTCTAAACAGGATGAAGGGAAAGAAATGCAACCCGTTGTTAAAAGGCTCCGCACGCAGATAGTTGATTGAAATACGTAAAGCATCCCCAAAGTTGACTCTTGGCTCAGAACCAGTGAGCATATTTTGTTTTCAGTAATGAGTGAAGTTCCAAAGGCGAAGCCACCCCGCGTCACAGTGCTAACAGACAATTCATACCACAGAAAGGGCTTGTTTCACTTTGACAAGACCTTAAGCACCCCAGTAAATCTAAGGGGTAATTCCGTCGCATATTTTCAAAAGTAATAAAGCCGAGGCAATGAAAGAAGTCTCAATAAATCTTTGCTTTTAGAATACTGCTGACAAGACTTGGGACCCCGTGTTTCTGACTGGATTATTCAATTTGGCATTTGAAGAAAAATGTAATAAAACTTGCTTCAAGGACTGGTTATATAACCACAGAATTCTTTTTTTTTTTTTTTTTTTTTTTTTTTTTTTTTTAACGCAAAGATCAGTGACAAATTCAAGCCTTCCCTTTAACTACCAATGCTCCAAAGCTAGCTCACAACATCCTTTTCTATTTATTTATTTATTGAGACAGGGTCTCTCTGTGTAACTTTAGCTGTCCTGGACTCACTTTGTAGACCAAGCTGGCCTCGAACTCACAATGATCCTCCAGCCTCTGCCTCCCAAGTGCTGGGATTAATCCTTTTCTAGTAACCAGGCGACTCTGGGTTCACATTATCAACTGTTAGAACAACAGAATGCTCAAGAAAATCAACTGGCTTCATAATAAACCACCAAGGGAAAATGAAGGGTTGATTGTCTGTACAGAAATAAGAATAACAAATGGGGCTGGAATACTTCTTAGGAAAAAGAGAAATCCTATTAAGAATGCTGGTCATTTGCTGACTCAAAGAGACTTAAAAAAAAAAAAAATTCTACCAGTTGTGGTGGCTCACGTATGCCTTTCATCCCAGCACTTTGGAGGCAGAGGCAGGTGGATGGCTGTAAATTCGAGGCCAGCCTAGTCTACAAAGCGAGTCCAGAACAGCCAAGGCTAACACAGAGAAAACCTGTCTCAACAAACAAAAACAAAACAAAACAAAAAAAATTCTAAAGTGGTGGTTCTTAACCTGTGAGTCATAACCCCTTTGGCAGTGGGAGGTTGGGTGGAGGGATGGGGGTGGGGGGTAGCCAACGATGCTTCCACAGGGGTCTCATATCACATATCCTGCATATCAGATATTTACATTATGATTCATAACAGCAGCAAAATTACAGTTATGAAGTAGAAACAGAAATAATTTTATGGTCGAAGTCACCACAGCATGAAGAACTACACTAAAGGACCGCAGCATTAGAAAGGTTGAGAACCACTGGACTAAAGTCTTCATGGACATTAAAAAAATTTTTTTTAATTAAATTAAAAATTAAAAGAGGTGGTAGAAGTTGTAATAAGTTATAATTAAACCATCTTTGTTCACCAGGCTTGGTGGCACATACCTTTAATCCCAGCACTCAGGAGGCAGAGGCAGGAGGACCTCTGTGAGTTCGAGGTCAGCCTGGTCTACAAAGTGAGTCTAAGACCGCCAAGGCTACACAGAGAAACCCTGTCTCAAAAAACAAAAACAAATTAAAAAAAAAAAACACAAAAATCTTTTGTTTCACTTTTCAACTTTTAAAACAGAATAGTGAAATGAGCTGTAAAAATGAAAGTTCTATAGGTTTGAAGTACAGCTCCAATCAAAGCAAAAAAGGGAGATTTGGGGTTAAAGACAAGTGTCCTGTCTCCATTTTCTGACTTGACACCATCTGCCCCACCCTCCAACCAAAGGTAAAGACTTTATTGACTTGAATTCATTATCATTGTAACTCGGGTGCTAAAAAATATAAATAAATAAACTTGCAAAGATATTAAAGGCACTGATACTAGAAACCAGCTTATTTCCCCTTATTTCAGAAGCAATTCCTGTCTGAATTTCTAAAGCAGCTAAGCCCCTAGGTTCTTCCTGACTGTTGAAAGGAACATACTACTTAAGGACATCATGGGACAATTTATTTCTCCTCCTTGCTCTTTCAATGTGCCTCTCGTGTGTTACTGGGCATTGGTTTGAAATCAAAGGCTTTATTAGGTTGTTGCCCATGCCCTGTTGATGTGTCTCCTTTCTTTCTTTTTTTTTCCTTTTTTTTTTTTTTTTTCAAGACAGGGTTTCTCTGTGTAGCCTTGGCTGTCCTACACTCACTTTGTAGACCAGGCTGACCTCGAACTCGCAGCGATCTGCCTACCTTTGCCTCCCAAGTGCTGGGATTAAATGTGTATGCTACCAACACCCAGCCTGATCTGTCTCCTTTATTTTATGGCATAAATCTGAGTGACCAGTGGAGGCGCCTGAGAGCCACGGACTCAGACCTAGAATAGCAAGTGTATTTTCATTTGATTTGATTTGGTTTGAGTTTTGTTGTTGTTTGTCTGTTTGTTTTCCTCTTGGCTGACACCCAGGTCCCCTATCCCGAGGTCACTGTGTCTTAATTGAAGATGACTTTTGAGGGTGGAGAGTGTGGTTTTGAAACAGCCATTTTTTTTTTTCTTCAGTCAAGTGGGCAGTTTGGGAAATAAAACAATTGTCAGCATTCTATACTCCCCCCCCACACACACACACAAAGTTGAATATAATCCAGAAGGCAACTGAGGGTACTACTGGGGTCATTTCTGAAGCAATTTAGTAGCAGCTTGAATCCTGAGTCTTAAAGCTTGACTTATGTGGCTAGACGTGGTGGCACACACCTTTAATCCCAGCACTCGGGAGGCAGAGGCAGGTGGATCGCTGTGAGTTCGGGGCCAGCCTGGCCTACAAAGTGAGTCTAGGACAGCCAAGGCTACACAGAGAAACCCTGTCTTGAGAAACCAAAAAATAAAAATAAGCAAACAAACAAACAAAAAACACTTGACTTATGCGCTGGAATCAGGTCTCCTTTGCCTATAAAACTCAAGCGAGGAACAAAATAGTGTTTTGTGCAGATGAGCTGCTTTAATCCCTAAACTCATAGGCAGACCAAATAGCTCTTTGGGGCTAAGATCTAGATAGAGTGTAGGTGGCATCCCCTTGCTGGGTCACCTTTCAGTGGCAGCAAATTAACTTTGTGGTCCCTAGAGCTTGTCTCCCATCTGGTAGCAGGAGGCTGATGATACAGAGAGAGGCAGGGAAGAAGACATTTTCACGATGGTTGTCTCTCATCACTGTTTTTGAACGGAACTAATTGCACACGACACTCCTACAGATGAAGCAAGCGCATCCACGGAGCAGCCAGTTTTCTGGAGGCATGTGCCACACACAGCCTTGGATGTCCCTGGAGAGTGAACTGAGTTGGTCAAGGCTGGCTTCCTGCTAGTTCTAAAGGCCTCTGGTAAAGCACTGCACACTTTAGAGACCTCTGTTTGGGGCTAGAGATTTAACTTTAAGGATATTTAATTAAGCAACTGAACACAAGCTTATTTGCTCTCAACGCCAAATGTGTCCTTTTAAATATTAAAAAGCCTTTTAAAGAAAAGCCTTGTAAGTGCTGGAGATGTGAAAGGCGGTAACTTAATGTAAGTCTGAAATATCTGTAGGGTTACGTGCTTTTGAAAAGCTTTCAACATGTTCCCCTCCCCAAACCCTTCAATCACCCCCCCCCCCCCCCCCCCCCCCCCCGCCCCAGCGGGTACCTCTTTACACCAAAAGTTCCATGGCCAGGAATTTACTCTATGCATATACTCCCATAAGTACACAGGGCACTCATGAGCCCAGAGGCTTTGATACACTGTTGTTTGTGAGGGTAGAAAGTATGAAACAACCTAACTGTCCACTGGTGGGGGAACCAAGCCAGTCAGCAACGGTGAATTCATGGGCTGGAATATGTTATTACAGCTGTTGAGAAGAAGAGACTGAAACTACATAAAAACATGAAAAATCTATACAGACCCCCAACTAGCAAACCTGAGAAGCAAATTACAGAGCAGAATGTGTGCTTGGTACAGTTTGCCTGCGCTTTAAAAAAAAAAAAAAACTGATTAAAAATAGATGCTTAGCCGGGTGGTGGTGGCACACACCTTTAATCCCAGCACTCGGCAGGCAGAGGCAGATGGATTGTGTGAGTTCAGGCCAGCATGGTCTACAAAATGAGTCCAGGACAGGCAAGGCTACACAGAGAAACCCTGTCTCAAAAAAAAAAAAAAAAGATGCTTCTGTGGCATTAGAAGGAACATTTGAAAGTTTTGTTTGTTTGTTTGCTTGTTTTTCGAGACAAGGTTTCTCTGTATATACAGCTCTGGCTGTCCTAGAACTCGCTCTGTAGACCAGACTGGCCTCGAACTCAGAGATCCGCCTCCCTCTGCCTCCCAAATTCTGGGATTAAAGGCGTGCACCACTCCACGCCTGGCTTTTTTTTTTTTTTTTTTTAACAAATAGGTAACAGTATCTTGGGAAGTGGGTGGGGTATGGAAGGATGTGGGCTAGTTCAGTGCTCTGCTGAACTAGCTAGGTTTATTTCTTGGTTTTTCGAGATGAGGTTTCTCTGTGTAGCCATAACTGTCCTAGACTCTCTTTGTAGACCAGGCTGGCCTCGAACTCACAGCGATCCGCCTGCCTCTGCCTCCCGAGTGCTGGGATTAAAGGCGTGTGCCACCATTGCCCGGCGCTAGATTTTTATTTTTTTAAACCTCGAATGTGTTGCTTTCAGAGTATTGAGAAACTAGTTAAATGTTTATATTTACTCTGAATTAACAGAAACAAGAAGGGCGCTCTGTTAGGAGATAGTGGCAGCCACGTTCCAGAACCCGGTTTGTGGGAGGATAACAAGGGAGACGGGGTGGGGGTGGGGAAGACTAGGGGAAGGCGTTAACCCATTCACTGTAGAGGAAAACATCAAAGTCTGCGGTGTGCGCTCAGTGCCACGCGCACTCGGTGTTGTCTCCTCAGTAGCTGTGGTCTTATATAAGCGCCCGCCCCCCACCTGCGACCCCCCAAGACCGCCGGGCGCCGAGGAGCCAACAGGAGCTGGCACGCTGCAGACCCACTAGGCTCCAGACCCACTAGGCTCCGCACTCCCAGATGGCCGCAGACAAAGAACGCTGCTGCGTCACACCGTGGCACCTCAGCCCTTTCCTCTCTCCTTTGCTGCTAGGGTGAGCCCGGGACAGGGTCAGCCCCCTGCAGAAAAAAAAAAAGAGGAAACTATAGAGATGTCCCCTTCCAAGGTCACACACAACGCACACACGTTTTCCCCTGCTGCTATCTTGATCCTTCGCCTTTATCCAGTTCCTCGAAATAGCTAACGCCGGCCTAGTCCTGGCTTCTGTTTGTAAATCAAGGTTGAACTTGCTTCCAGTCGCCAACTGAGCCGGGTTTTTTTTGTAGCTGCTTTTAACAGACCAAAGTTTCTCTCTCCGGGCCTCATTAACCTACTAATTAAATACCATCTCTTTCGGAAGATCTGTATCTTTTTTTTTTTTTTTTAAGCTTCTTCCAAATCTAAAATATTTACTCCCTGCTCCCTAGCTGAAGCATATCTCAAGAAGCTGATTTTTTTTTTTCAATTGTCATTTTGTTCCAGAGTTATTATGCTGAGGCTTAGATGCACAGCCAACAAGTGAAGACTTGTTATCCATCCGCAGGCGTTAGGAAGAAGAAGCCAGGGAGCTCAGAGAAAAAGTAAGTCACATATCACCAGGTTCTCTCTCTCTCTCTCTCTCTCTCTCTCTCTCTCTCTCTCTCTCTCTCTCTCTCTCTCTCTCTCATTTCTTCGTAAGAGCCTTTTAACTCGCTCTTCAGATGCTTAGGATACAAATGAAGAAAAAGCCTGTGATTTGCATTCCTGGACTGGGAAGCTAACTTTTCAATAGTCCGTTTCTCCCAAACCCAGCTCGTCTTGCCAAAAAAAAAAAAAAGCAAGAACAGCAAACAGCAATCAAATCTTTCAAGACTAACGGGAGTCGTCCCTACCAGACTGAGAAATGTTAGAAAACAGAAAGGTAAAGGTGCCCTGTTTTTCCTAAGTTGTGGGACTAATCTGATGTCGGTAGCTGAAACTGCTATTTTCCTTATTGGAAAAAGTCCAAATACTCAGTTATTTTTGAAGAAAGGCCGTCTAAACAATCCAGGACTTTGTCAACCTTTCAGCTTTGGCACTCACAGGACGTGCTGTGAACAGCCCTCAAGACTGAAGTTCCTTTATTTTTTTCAGCCACTTGAGAAAAAGTTTTGCCACAACGTTCTCGTGACACAAAGTCCTACAAATCAGCTTGGAAACGTCTAAATGTGTTTTTCCTAAGGAAGAAAAAAAAAAGTGCCAGACATCGGATTTTACCTGGCAACCGTCAGACTATATCAGACCGAAAAACTATACATTCCTGGACCCCACATGAGGCATGGGAGGGAGCTGCAGCGAACCAAACCCAGGATCTCAGCCGCTGTGGCATCTGCAGTCCACAGTCCAGGCAGCAGAGCTGACACCGACCACTGCTACCCAGAGCTCATGACAGCAAAAGAAAACCAAACCAAACCAAACAGTGGATGGGACATTTCTTACCCACCTTCTCTGTTTCTGGTTGGTAAACATATTCTTTAACTCATCTCACAGAAAACAACACAGAAGCTGCCATAAATGGGTTTTTTAAATTTTTATTTCCAACTGCAGCTTCTAAAACTGATGTTAAGAACTGATAAATACAGTGACCTTGAAACAAGAACTGTCTTCAGAAAGAATCAGTCTATCGTGGGTTCATTTCATCAGCACCTACTGTGAAAGACGTAGTGGGGGCTACAGACCTTGGAGAATGGTCTGCGTACAACTTGCAGTCCGGCCAGAGGAGCAGAGAGGTTCAAGAGGGGGAAGGGACCAAGTTGGACCAGTCCTGTATATGGAAAAATGCAGGAGGTGGTTCAAGGTCAGCCTCAGTGACATAGGCAGATCAGAGTCAGCTTGGGCTACTTGAGAGTGTCTCAGAACAAAAGTAGGGGCTGACAGACAAGAGAGGAGGAGAGCCGAAGGGGCTACTTGGCAGCAGGCTTTCCTTACTTGGGGGAAATTTTAAAAGGTGGCAACAGGGAAAAAGGAAAAGATGTAATAGGCACATAGGCATGAAAGGATGCTGCTGCCAGGAGGCCTCTGCCCTGTACAAAGAACACAGGCAACTAAGCTATGCTGAGCCCGAGGTAGTCTTCCCCTGGGAGGGGCACACCGATCGGTTACGCAATACCAAGTGGCCAGCCCTGAAGACATATGTACAAGCAACACGGTCCAGACTAAGCAAGGTGTATTTCTGTATTTAGGAATACATATGTAGATAGATGTGTGTGTGTGTGTGTGTGTGTGTGTGTGTGTGTGTGTGTGTGTGTGTGTGTAATAACACTTTATGACAGAAGAGGCTAGGAATCTGAGTGTGAGCAAGGAGGGCTGAAGGAGAGGGCTTGGAGGGAGGAGCAGGAAGGAGAAAATGATGTAATTATATCAGGATCTAAAAAAAAAAAAAAAAAAAAAAAAGAATGCTACTCCCGCCAGAAGCTTGAGGGGCAGAGTGAGGTTCCTCTGGCCCTCTCCTTTGCCTCCCAGCCTTGACCCATCAGTAAAGTCATTGTGTCCGTGACCTTCCACACACCCTGCCTATGTCAGCGTCAAGCTGCGGTGAGCGTGCGTGTGAAGTGAAAGTACGGCAAAGACTATGGGCCTTCTCAGAAAAGTGTGCTTAAATCACACACACACACGCACACACACAGATAAATAAGATCAAAATATAGAAGGGAAACCTTTTTCTAGGTTGTGACACAAATATGTGCATCTTACTGATTCCTTACATAGCGAGATGCAGCAATACATCTAACATCCACATTAACCTCAGTTGTGTTTTCTGTTTTTGTTTTCTAAGTATAGCAGGTATTCTATGATGTAAGCACTAACTGTTATCTCATATCAAAATAGCAGGTCTCTATGGGTGGTGACCTCACGTCCTCTGCGGATTCTGCCTCAGCTATGGCAACACTCATAGTTAAAGGAAAGCTGCTGCTCATTGAGAAGGTGGGGATGATGACCGGATGACCGTGTAAAATGTCTTTCTAGTGAGGCTCATGACCCCTTGCATTCTGTCTTTGGGTCCCTTGCAAGTCTAGGTATGAGGCTGAAAGGCTTTGGCGCCGTGCCTCTATACTCAAAAGGCTTGAATGGTTTTCATTTCCCGGGTAAATGCGTAAACAATTCTGAAAGGCAGGCAAAGCCCATAGCGCTTGTCTGTCTTCCCATCTGTCAGGCAGGCCACCTCATCTTAAGTTGCAGGTCAGAAGTCACTGCCTCCCTGAAGTCTTCCTTGATCTCCTCAAACAAGGAATCTAAGTGTTCGCTCCCAAGGTGCACTGTTTTTCCTGTCCACAAGTATCTTTGTATATCGAAGGGGGGCTGGCTCCAGGACCTTGTACAAGACACCCCAAACCTCAGATGTACACAACGCAAAATGCAGGGCAATTTCATATAACTCAAGGGCACATTTTTGTTTTGTTTTGGTTTGGTTTAGTTTTTCGAGACAGAGTTTCTCTGTGTAGCCTTGGCTGTCCTGGACTCGCTCAGGCTGGCCTCGAACTCACAGTGATACACCTGCCTCTGCCTCCCAAGTGCTGGGGTTAAAGGCTTGCGCCACCACCACCCAGGGCTCTAGAAAGCTATAAAATGAGTACCTTTCATGCCGTAACCATGTCAGACCTAGCAATCCCAGAATTCAGTGGAGGATGGCTGTCTGTTGAGACACAGCATATTTTTTTGATTATACAGCTGCTTTCTGGAGAAAAAGATGCCAATCTGCTTGCACTCCAAAATAGAGTATAGAATTCAGTTGTTGGAAATCAAAATTCAGTCCTCACAAGAGCAAATTTAAAATTGGTGGTTAGATACCGACTTATCATATAAAGTCCATTTCATTTATAATGGGACTAACAAGACTTTGTGGTTGGTTGAAAAGTGATTTAAAAAAAAAGTTTAATATGGCAAAGGATGCCTGTAATCCTGGCACTTGGGAGGTAAAGATAGGAAGACCAGGAGTTCAAGGCCAACCTCAGCTACATAGCAAGTTCAAGGTCAACCTGGGCATGAAATGACAGCTAAAAAAAAAAAAAAAGACTTGTAAAAAAAAAAAAAGATACTATTCAGCATTGTTGCCAATTAGGTAAAAGAGTAAACACTGGAGGTGAATGAATATATAATTTATTCATGTTAAATTAATTTCCAGAGGGTGAAGACACCAGCAAGACATCATTGAAGAACTCAGCTCTTGACAAGGCAAGGCTCCACCTCAAAGCGCCAGGCCTTTCCCTTTTGCTCTTAAATGACTCTCAAAAAAGAAGGTGTTGTTCACTACTCGCTAAGGCTTCAAAAGACCAAAGGGGGGAAGATAAGGGCACAACTAAAGCATCTATATGCATCCTGGCAAAGCTCACCCAGGGCCAGTTTAAGCCACCTGCAAGAGAGAAAAGAAGGGTGCCCAGCCAGCATGTGACATGCCATCCACCAATCATTTGTTTTCTCTATTTGGAGATGGGGGTAGGGGGTGGAGGGGTGGGAGATGTAGGGGGAAGTAAGGAGGGATGGGGGGTGTGGGGGGGAAGGGGGCGGGTTACCCTGCCTCTTCTGGTTGTGCTGCAGTTGAGGTATTGGTAAGTGTGAATGCTGGTAGGAGATGTTCTGGGATTTCCTTTCCCATTGCCTCAACATTCCAGAATCATCTGAGGGGTTTTGAGTGACTAAGAGCCTTGCTGTTGACCCAACAGGCTCGGATGTAGGAATCTTTGTAATTTTAAAGCTACAAATCTCCACCATTTTAAGTCATAAAGCATGTCGGGCTGTTTGTTTCGCAGCAGGACCCAGCCTGTTAGGGCAGATGCATCCCTGCTGGTTTGAATGAGGATGGTCCCCATAGACTCATATTTGCATGTTTGCTTCTCAGTTGGGCCATTGGGAAGGATTAGGAGGTGTGGCTTTGTTGGAGGTGTGTGGCTGGGAGCAGGCTTTGAGGTTTTCCCATGGCTCCCTGCTGCCTGTGTGTCAGGATGTAAAGCTCTCAGTTCCAGGATCATGCCTATCTTCCTGTGAGCCACCATGCTCCCCCTATGATGATAATGGGCTAAACCTCTGAAACTGTAAGCCAGGCCCCCAATTAAGTGCTTTCCTTTATGAGAGTTTCCTTGGTCATGGTGTCTCTTCACAGCAATAGGACAGTGACTGAGACAGCATCCTTCATGGAATTCATCTCCAAAGAAAACAAAGGAATGACTGGAAAGGGATGATGGGATGTGGTGACACTGGCTAGAAAGGAAAAAGTTAGGAAAGGGGAAGAAAGGACATAAACTTAGAGAAGAGAGTCTTCTAGGGTCAGTGCTTGGGATTCAAGGCAGATTCTGTAAAGTACTAATGATACTGTATTTAGACATTAACCACATGCTAAGTATTAGCTACATCTCTCTGGCATGCAGCATTGAGCAAAGGTATAGTAAGCTCACGAAGAAAACAGCAGCATGAATAAAGGTCTAGGGTTTTTTGGTGTTTTGTTTTGTTTTTGTGTCAGGCAGTTTTGAACTCGAATCCCAGTTCTCTGTTTTAATAATCTAACCTTACTACAACATCAGCCTCCTTATCTCTAAAGTCAGCTCAGTGGTTTGCTGTGTGCCCTCGGAGAGGTCATCCATGGTGAGCAGCGAGGGCAATGCCTGGTATTACTGAATTGTGCTTTCCAGCCAGCTCTCTGGGAACCAAGAGGCAGTGTGATTGAGAAGCCCCCGCCTGACTCCCGTGCTTTGAACATGATAACATGATGGATTCCATGGGCTTCACACACAACTTCACCATGACCCCCAACCCCCGCCCCCGCTGCTGCCATGACCCCCTCCTCACCCCCCCCCCCGCCCCCCCCCCCCCCCCCGGCAGCTTTTAGCTATTGCCAGGCTCAATGATTTGATGCTTGCACACCTCTATCCTCTCTCTGACTACTATATGGATCTATTTTCTACTGGCTTAACAGACGACCTGAGGGTGAGTTAAAAAGAAATGTCATGAGCCCACAGAGAAAGCCAAACTTTCACCTCACTCCCCCGGTGACTAATTTCCTGCTGCAAGAATTTACTTTATGAGAAAAGTGCTGGGGCTCTACCACCTTTCACTTCCATCATATTAGCAAGTAAATTTCAACCTGACTCTCTCTTGGGTCCCTAAACCATGGTGGTTGCCAAGGAAAGAAGTGGACACCCCTGCAGTAAGACAGATGCCAGAGGAACCATACATGATGGCGCACACTATAGTCCCAGCTACGCAGGTGGCCGAGGCCAGATCCACTCATGAAGCCCAGGTGCAGAAGGCCAAATACAAAAGATGGCTAGGGGCTAGAGAGATGGCTTGGTTAAGCATCCTTGCAGCTCTTTTGCAGAGGACCAGGGCCACAGATCGATTCCCAGCACCCATATCAAGTGATTCATAACTACCTGTAACTCCAGTTCCACGTGATCTGTGCCTTCTTTCCCTCTAGACCCACAGACACACATATAGGCACACACACCATATATGCACAAATAATAAAATAAAACTTAAAGAAAAATAAAGATAAGGATAGATGGGGCAAAGCTGGTTTTGGTGTGGAAGCTGGGGGCATGGCTCTATGGTGAAGCATAGAGCAAAGCCCAGGGCTTGGTGATGAGGAGAAAAAGAAATTCTTTTAGGTTTTAACCAAAGAATCTAAGAATCTTCTTAACACCTTATAGAGAGTTGGGGTGGTGTTTTATAACAAACTGTAATGTTTGTAACAAATTGCTTGGCTAGTGAACACAAAGCTCAATGACCACCAATCGAAAATTAGAATAATCTATAAATAGAGAAATTATCCTTTGCCTACATTTTCCCAAGAGGCCAGAGAGCAGCAAAGACAGTCCTCTCGAGAGCCCCCCAATGACCAAAACTCATCGCAAGAGTTATTAGGCTAAGTACCGGTGTGCATCAGAGACTCCTCCATTACAACCATGTCTAAACTCTATACAGGACTGGGCTCAACGGTCCAGAGCCCAGAGAAAAACAATTCCTCTTACCATACTAAAACCAGGCTCTACTGACTCCAATTGTGAAAAGGAACAGAGAGAGAGACAGACAGACAGACAGACAGACAGACAGACAGACAGACAGAGACAGAGAAAAAGGAGGGAAGGAGGGGAGGGAGGGAGAATTTATTTCCCCAAATAGAAGTTAAATCTATGCTAAAACTCAGTCAACCTAAGACCCCACCACCCCCAACCAAATACGGAGTTTGCATCTCCTATCCCCTGCTGCACGCAGTGATATCACTTCCTGAAATGGACTGAGTGTAGAACATTAGGACTCCAAATTCTACATTTTACAAATGTAGTGAGAGTTTAAGAAGCTCAATGTTTGGTCCGAGACAAAGCAACTAATAACAGTCTCTCCGTCTTTCGGTTCTCAGGTCAGAATGGCACCCGAGCCACAGTTCCCTGCTTTCCTGAGAATGCAGTGATAGCCCAATTCGTTCAAAGTGGAGGCTGATACCAAATGGAAAGCTGCTAGACCCCAAACTCCAAACTCTGGGACAAACCTGAGCCTGATGACATGAGAAGTCACTGTCTGCCTCTCCACTCCTCACAAGCACCTACTTCCTGCCTGCCTGCCATATACCCATCACTCTGCCTATATCCACTTTCCTGTTTCCAAGACCCACACCACCCAGGGATTCCAGAAGGACAGTTCACAGCACAGGCCTAAATCAGTTGTTGCCTCATTTAAGGAACGTTTCCTCAGACTAAGAGAGGGGAAATGGGTGGATATTACCAAGTGTATTATATACGTGGATTAAAACATCATGCTGAACCTTACTGTGTACAATGATTATGTGCTAGTAATGAAGAAATCCTACTGGAACAGGAGGAGAGGGAGGGGGAAGAGGAGGAGGAGAAGAAGAGGAAGAAGAAGAAGAGGAAGAACAGCAGCACCACCAGCAGCATTTTCTCAGTTCCCTACGACCCACCGGAAACATCTAAAGTTTTCATCAAGAAAGGTCAGTCTCAACCCGCTCTCTGACAGCACATCCCCCAAGCCTTGCCTCCACCCTCTTCAACCCCATAACCAAAAGTCTTCCTCACTAGTCCATCTGAAGACCACTTCCTGCCTTAATAAGGTACCTGCTAAGAAGCAGGTTCGGGAGCTCTTAATTACAAGGTAGCTGTGGTGGCTATAGCCCTGCATTCTGCAACATAGTATCCATCCAGATACCATTTCTAGTCCTACCGTAGACTCTCTGAGCAGAATTCCTGGACATTAGGCTTTCCATTTTCAAGTTTCTGTTTTATTTTCAATAAAAGGAGTATACAATGCCTCTGGTTGTTATGGAGACAGAGCAAACTACTGAATAAATATAAATCCAGTGTTCTCCATCTCATCAGGTAAAAGGGGTTCCTTTAATGCAAGAGGATTATTCTTCTCTGGGTTCCTTATGAATAAATAGAATGGTGCCCAGGAAACATTGCCAGGAAAGTCAGGGGAGGCGGGAGAATACAAGCGGTGGGGGGGGGGGGGAATAAATGAATATAAATAGAAGCAAAAGTTAAAACCCTGAAATATTAGGCCTGGGCAAGTATAGATCTGGTCCCAAGACTTTGAGGATAGGGGCTGGAGAGATGGCTCAGATGTCATGAATATTTACTGCTCTTCTGGAGGACCTGAGTTCAATTCCCAGTATCCACATATGGTGGCTCACAACTATAATTCTCTTCTGACCTTTCTTAGGTATACAGACACAGACACACACAGACACAGACACACACACACACA
>OU015756.1:60154597-60171717 GCA_907169655.1 Acomys percivali
ACACACACACACACACACACACACACACACACACACACACAGGAAGAATATATTTATTCCAAAGGCTTGAAGGATGGCCATCCTTCCCAAGTCTAAACTCTATAGATAGCACCGAATGATGAGGAAAAGATACTGGATCAGAAAGTGCCAGGTCTACCAGAAAAAGGCAGCATTCCCCAATATAAAAGTGGAGCACAGTTTTGAATAAAATGATTTCCACTTCAGAGAAATTAGTTCACCTGGTAGAGTACTTGCCTGGAGTGCAGTAGGCCCTGGTTTCTCTCCCCAGCACCGTATTAACCAAGTTTGACAGCACACACACACAAAAAAAAATGGAAGCAGGAGTTGTAGAAATTATCACCCTTATTATACAGGGAGTTTAGGATACCTAAAATCCTGTCTCAGAAGGATAATTTTTCTCCTAAAATTACTCACTCCCACCCCACCTTGAGAACTAGAATTGGAGCTGGGCGTGGTGGCCCACGCCTTTAATCCCAGCATGGGGAAGGCAGAGGTAGGCAAATCACTGTGAGTTCGAGGCCAGCCTGGTCTACAAAGAGAGTCCAGGACAGCCAGGGCTCTGTGTAACAAACAGAGAAACCCTGTCTTGAAAAAACCAAAACCAAAGAGAGAGAGACTGAGAAGTAGAATTGGTACAAAGGATGCTGGATCTAAATTGGTCGTAGTCTCGTGGGAGGTAGGAGGGACCTAAATGACAGACTCAGAAGAGCCCCTCATCACTCCAGTGAGGCATCATCCCTTTACTTTTTCCAGTTGCTATTCAATACCCTTAAATGAGAAGGGCCAGGAGACTAAGAAGCCACTTCTCTGCCAGTGGCTTCAGTAAGTGAGAATGAGCAGAGAGAAAGCAGAAGCTGCTGAGAACTGCTGACTGGATATATTCATGGGTCTCTCTTACACACACACACACACACACACACACACACACACACACACACACCCCGCTTTCTCCAGCCTTCGTTACTACAGATAACAGAGAGCCGGTAAGTAGATGAAGAGTGCAAAATGCAGTTCCTGACCGAATCCAGAATTCGTGTCTGCTTCTTAGATACACAGAGAAAAGAAGGCGCGCTGGAAACCTAAGAGAGCGCAGTTCATCGAGGCAGCAGAAGTCCAGGCAGGGGGGAAACAACTTCCCTGACCAACAACATGGGGAGAGTTTTCCTGAAAGACCAAGATCACAGCGACGCAAGATCAAAATCTAAACAGAAAAGGGGCTGCCAAAAGAACGGAAGGGGAAAACCATTTGGCAGAAAGGCTATCTTTTTATCTTAACACGACTGGAAACTGGGACGGTCTAGGAAAAAAAAAAAAAAACAAACCTATGCAGTCCTGTGATGATTTAACTAGCAGATATGTCTCGTTTCTCTGCTGTAAAGAGGCTCCCTCGGAGGAACTTACCCTTAGACAGAAGAGGAAGGCAGCTGGCATTATTTTCTTAGCTCTCACCAAGACTCTTGGCTTGGCTTCCCCTTTTCCCTCTGCTCCTCACTGAGACGAGGCCACAGAAGTGCTGTAATCCATCAAAAAAAAAAAAACAAAAAAAACAAAAAAAAACGTGCTCCTGCTTTAGGGCAATGCTGTTTTCTCTAAGTGAAGAATTGTCAAAGTGAGAGTTGTCTATAAAAGCAGTTTTATTTTTATGGTTCAGTAAATGTTTATTGAAGAGAGTCCCCTTCGCTGTGACAGCACTTGGCAGATCCAACCTCCCTTGTGGACAGAGCTGGGGTTAGGGTTAGGACGACATCACGCCTCTGCTTTTAGCTGACCTGCCAGCCAAGCATTTGGGACAAGGAGGCTTTTAGGGGCTGACTCTAGCAACAGCTGTCACTTAAGCTGAGTGTGAGGCGAGGTGACCTAGACTGAAGCCACAGAGAGGAAAAATTGGAGAAAATCTTTTTTTTTTTTTTTAAAGGCGGGCGAAAATGAGAAAACGAGCAAACCAAAGCTAGAAGGGTCACTCTCAGCTGCTAACCAACTGAAGAAGGGCCTTCTTTCTTCCTCCTCAACAGAGCATAAACTAGTGGAAAAGGAGCCTCTGGGTGTTTAAATAAACAAGTAAAAAAAAAAAAAAAAAAAAAAAAAAAAGAAGTGTGAAGTGTGGTGTGGGGGACTGGCTTTGGTTTTAAATCCTGAAGAGAGCTAAAGAGAAACAGACAGATTTAATCTTAAGGACCCTAAATCTGTCAGTTACCTAATTCCAATAGACTATTGTTTCCCTGGCTCATAATACAGCCACCAAGTATTTGTCTAATAGGCTAAAGAAGAGTGTTGTGATAAGAAAATGAGACAGTCGGGCAGGAACTGTGTCTATAAGGGGAACAAAAGCCACCACAGACTCCTCTGGTGCATAGAGGAGAGTAGACGGTCACCTGGGCCCCATGGCCCTGTGTGGGTTACATCCGCCAGAGGGTCAGTGAGATCACCAGACAGCAAGGATGGGAGGGCTGTGGGTTTTAAAACAGCAAACAGATTAGAAACACCGAAATGGACTGAAGATGTGGCTCAGTGGTAGACTGCTTGCCAAGCATGAGGAAAGCCCTGGGTTCCTTCTCCAAAACTACAAAAAAAAAAAAAAAAAAAAAAAAAAAAAAAGACTGAGGAATCCAAATTAATGCAAAACTCTACAGTGGATCAAGACATGTTGAAACCCAGCAGAGGAGCTAATCCTTGAGAGTTGGGTAGAAGGAGCCAAGAATTGAAAGTATCCCACTATGGTGTTATTCCAAAGCCTGATTTTTACATGTCAGAGGAAGAAAATTTTGAGCTACGTTTAACTGCTGCTAAGAAGAGCAGAGGCAGTTTGAACAGAAGGCAGAAGTGTGGAGCTTTTGCTGATGTGGAACCGAAGAGCTGTGTTTGAATGTTGCCTCTTTGCTGGCTGTGGCACAGGCAGACGTCTGAGCCCTGAATCTGAAGGTTCCAGTAGTATAAAGTTCCTAAACCATGTGTTATAAATAGTGTGTCCCAAACTCCGGGATCCTAGGGAGTTAACAACTGGACGAGGAGAATATAGGCCTCCCAGGGAATGGCAGGCCCAGAGCCACATTCCTTCACTGGGAGGGTGAAAAGATGGACAGGACCACTGGGAGCCAGAGAGGCTTCAGCCCAGCTGTTAGGTCCACAGCTCCTCACCCCCTCCTGCCCTGTGCCCAAACCCACAACCAGAAGGGCACAGTCTGCTCTCAGGACATTCCATCCCTCGGATTACTGGGTGACGTCTCTGTCTCCTACCCTCCGCCAAGCAGGCTACAATTTTCTAAAAGCAGGGGAAAACCCATCCCAAGAAAATAAACAGCGGGGAACAACCAACAGTCCCTTTCTGTCACCTATTCAGATTATGTAATGACAATGAGGTCAAACTTTCATACTGACTGCCCGTAAGAAAGACCTCCAAGCTCACACAAACCAGAGTCCCGTCGTCCCTGTCCCTAAAAAGCAGCTGTCATTGCCACTGTCAGAGGAGTGGCATGCTGTGCCTTCACCTCTGCTCACCCAGAACAGCCATTTAAGTTGGGGGTGGGGGTGGGAGAGGGATGCACAAAGCCTGTACAGGAGATCTACAAACAGCAACAACTAAAACGTCAGTAATAAATATGCTTACTAGCACTTCACAGCTTCACATCGCCCCCCCCCTCCCCCTGCCCTATAGAAAGACAACACTGAACATTCTTCCAGCTTCCATTGAGGATAATTTAGGCGAATGCGTGCTTGTTTCTGTTGTAAAATGAGACAGTGGATGGTAGCAGCCACCCAATAACGGGGTAAACGTCCTCCCGTCTTCCCCCCCAACCCCCATTACTCCTTCACCACTCATCATAAGCTCCCCTTTTCAGGGGTGTTCAAGGAAAAAGCCATTGACAAGACTCACAGAGGGAGATTGGCGAGATGTCTCAGTGGGTGAGGGTGCTTGCCAAGCAAGCTTGAGAACCCGAGTTCAATCCACAGGGCCCATACAGGGAAAGGAGAGAACCGACTCCTCCAGGTTGTCCCCTATCGTCCCCACGCATGACGTGGCACGACGTATGTGCACGTGCCCACCCACACATACACACATGCACAAACAAACCGTTTCTCGAAAAGTTCCGACTAGAATTCCACAGAGAGAGCACAACTCTAATTCAGATAAACTGTACTAGTGTGGTGGAGGCAATGATTAAAAAGGCTGCAAGTTGCTATTCTAGCCTGCTCTGGACCACGGAGAAACAGTCAGCTACTATAAGTACTGTACTTTGCTCTTTCCATCTTTAGGAGGCTCCAATGAGATAATATGGATAAAGTACCGAGTAAGAAGCTGGCACGCAAGGAACTCAATAAATATTAGAAACTGTAAAGCAGAAACACTGTCCCCCAAGGCTTAATCAGGAGGATTGGAAAGATAAGGCCATCAGTTTCACAGCCCAGTGCAGAGAAGTCTTTGCTGTCCCCAACTGTAGGCCACTTGGTGCACTAATGTGCAACTCGTAACTCCACAGGCACTTGTGCCTCACTCCCAATATCTGAGAAATGACAGGAGACCTGTCAAGGGGTTCCACAAAGCCCCTTGCTGCCAGAGAAACGTCAGTGTGTGAAAGGGAGATGTGAAAAAGAAAAACAGCATTTTAGACACCCTAATGAAAAGGTTAGTGCCCCACCATTAACCAGAACTAACTCTTGTTTAAATATCCTAAGCTATACCCAGCAATCCTAAATAGGCTTAATTATTTCCTCCCAGGTGTAAAACTGTTGGAGAACTTGAAAAACAACAAGGTGAGGTTTATGTGAGAAGCAAATCCTATTATTCTGTACTTTAGAATTTTGTTATGTGCTCAGAGGGTACACATGATACCCCAGGTTCACCTTTCACCTGGCAGACTGTAGTCTATGGCTTGGCAGGAAAAATGTACAGGGTGATAAGAAAACTAGTGTCTAGATTCCAGAAAAGATGGCTCAGTGCAGCAGTCGTGAGTCCATGTGGCAAAAAAAAAAAACCAAAAAAAACCCCTGCAGTTTTTATTTAGTATCACATCGACTTATTAAAGATCAGACCGTATATATATATATATATATTTTTTTTTTTTTTTTTTTTAACTATTTCTAAACCATTCTTTTTTGGAAACACGGAAGGAACGAGGAGGATTTTGCCCATCCAACTTGCACACTACCGGGCTCAGGCTGTCTGACAATTCCTAGTTTGTAAACTTTCTAAAGCAGGAAGGGCAGGTGTGGCCCTTATTTGGAGGCGAGCAAGTTAATGTTCTACCCTGTGCTGATTGCTTGGTTTAGTCCACTTGATATAAGTTTTTATGACAACCTTTTATCATCACGGAAATGTACATCTGCAACTCAAAGTAATAAGTGCAACTTGTAAAAAATCAGAGGTGTTTTTTTTTTATTACTCTTATTTAATACATCCTAATCAAATAGTGACAGCAGTAAATAAACACTTTGAAAAACAGGCAGGTACCCCCCCCCTACATCTGGAAGAGAAGTAAGTCATAGTATTCTACATGGTAGCAGGGGGACAGCTGTTGATGTCCATGGTCGGACAATTCAAGGACAATTTGGAAACCTCCAAAAAAAAAAAAAAAAAAAAAAAAAAACACCAAACAAACAAACAAAACCCAATGGCAATAGGTTAGGACCCACGGCTACGTCAAGGGGGTAAAACGGCTCTATCTACATTGTTTTGTTTTGTTTTTTGTTTTTGTTTTTCGAGGATTGAGTTGCACCTGTATAGCGTGGCATTCTTGTCTTTGCACCAGTTTGAAATAGTTCTGAAGTAAGGCTGCCTTGAGATGGATTACTACAGTGCTCACCCGTGGGGGGAGTTCATACATGTAGTAAAAAAACAGATACAGGATCTCATGGTGACTTTTTTTTTTTTTTTTTTTTTTTTGGTTGATTTGGTTAATTGCATAAAATGAGGGATTAAATACAAGCATGTTCAGCTTAACAAAACCCCTACTAGATACATCAGAATGCAAAATAAAACATTCTAGCACAGACTAGTCATCAGGCATCTAGAAGTGGAGCTGAGCCTGGGTCAGCCAGGGTCTTTTCCACATGGAACTCTTTCTCTCCTATGGAGCTTGGACTTCTGACCCAGTGCATAGGAACCCAAAAAAAAAAGGCAAGTCATTCTGATAGAATAGTCCCTCGCCTTTCCTTGGGATATTTTGTTTTTAATTTAAAAGGGTCATTTGGTATTGATCAGCCATAGGAAAGGAAGCGTCGTTCAGATGAAACTACTTAGGGGGAACTTTAAGATGCTTAGCTACATCTTCACACCTTTAAATTAGATTTGAGCTCAAGTGTCCCTAAGAGAGAATTCTGCGCAGTTCTCCAGAGGAAGGCCTCCGGGTTTTCTTTTACATAGCTGCATTCGGAGATATTCTATATGAGGCATGTGTTTTAAAAAGAGAAATACTTCGGCCGGGCGTGGTGGCACACGCCTTTAATCCCAGCACTCGGGAGGCAGAGGCAGGCGGATCGCTGTGAGTTCGAGGCCAGCCTGGTCTACAAAGCGAGTCCAAGACAGCCAAGGCTAACACAGAGAGATCCTGTCTCGAAAAAGAGAGAGAGAAAGAGAGAGAGAGAGAGAGAGAGAGAGAGAGAGAGAGAGAGAGAGAGAAATACTTATACCTGGAATTTATATTCTTCCAAGTAATCTTTTAGTCTCGTTGGTAAAGGCAGTCCCCAGATGGTTCCGGTACATTTGTTAATGGTGAGCCGGCAGAAGTGCTGCAGAGTCGGTGCTGACATGTACAGGGGTTTGGTCAGATACAGGTGAACAGTCCCATTCCGAGGGGCTTCCGGGCCTGTCCGTTTATCCTTGCACATCTGAACATAGTAGTCAATCAGGTGGACCACACTGTCAAACTGCTTTAGCTTGGACTTGACGCATATGATAGAATCCAACCTGAATTTCCCATCCTGGTACTCAATCCGCAGGTTAGTCGGTCCGGCTGACGTCTTAACAGATATAGTTAGTAGGTAGTCCGAGTGTGAGCTGTCTCTAATCAAAAAAGTCCCTTCTGGCGCCTCTTTTAACTTCTCTTTGGCTTCGTTAACAGTCATGTTTCCCCAGTACCAGCCTGGGGGTTTTCATTCAGAAAGAAAAAAAGAAGGGAAAGCAAAATCGTTATTACAAGACTTTTTAGAACACGGGTTGTACTTGGCAGGACTCTTTCTAGCTGCTTTGTTTTGTTTTGAGACAGGGCCTCATATAGCACAGGCTGGTCTCAATTTCACTTTGTATCCAAGGATAGCCTGGGAACTTCTGGCTCTTCTGCATTCACCTCCCAAGTCTGGGGGTTTCCAGACCAGCACCACCAGGCTAAACTAATTTTCCTTGTTATACCTTTTTTTTTTTAAAGTGCCTGTGAGTGAAATTTACCAGGGCCTACCATAAATCTTTTGGTAGGTATTTAATAAAAACTTAAGTCCATTCTTGGCACAACTATAAACCAATTTTTTTTCTTTCTAAATGATTTTCTGTAGCTCTTCTTTAAACTATGTTAAGATTTTCTTCTAATGAGCCAAAAGAACTTTTGCAACATGATAGACATATTGACTGACAAAAAAAAAAAAAAAAAACAACAACAACAACAACAACAACAACAAACCAAAACAAAACCCCCAAAACAAACAAGCAAGCAAACAAAAAAGTCCCCCAGGCTTCAGTATAGTTTAACTGAAACAAAATCTAAGTAAATTAGAAATAAATACATTAGAAGTTAGGAGTGAAAATGAAAAACTCCTCTCCAGTAAATACGAATAAAACTAGACGCAACTTTTTTGAATGGCTAGTTGCCCCCAGACCTGTTAAAAGCCAGAAAGCACTACTGTTGACTGCTTTGGTTACAACTAGCTAGGTTTCAGGGTAAGAGGGAGCTCAGATATGTAGCACTCTTCAGTTTACAGTCTTCACTAGATTCTTTTGGACTTTGCCCTGGTTCAAATTGTATTACAACCCTGTTCTTTGAAATCTCCATTTGATTCATCTTGGCCATGTTCGCATCTCACTTACAAAAGTGACTCAAGACACTTCGGTTAACAAGTTTGAACAAGGTGCCCCCCCCACTTCAGTCGACAGCCCCCCTTCACGCACGGAGCCCCCCCTCAAAAAAAAACCCAATATTACCGGGACTCTTTGCCAAGGAGGGAAAGCTGCGGGCCGAAAATTAAGATTATAACCTTTTTTCCCCGCTCTCTCCCAAGGTCTACTGCTACCAAAAGCTGTCTTGCCGGAAAGGTAAGCTTTCAGAAACTAGACTGAAACACCCGAATTGTTTTGAGCTATTGGGAGAAAAATTACACATATTTTTTTTCCTTTCACATGCAGAAAGCCGCTGCCGCACTGCGCCTGAAACAAGCTGTACCTGGAGGCCGTCCTAGCCAAGCGCCTAGCGGGCTGCACCAGGCCAGGTTACCCTGCAGCTGCGCTCCACGCAGTGTGCGGGTCTCCGACCTTGGCCGCCAGCATGCCGGGCTGCGGCTGCGCCTCGGAGCGTACCGAGCCCAGATAGGCGGCATCACAACCCGCTCGCCGCCTGAGCACCCTGCGTTAAGGGAGGCGCCGGCCGCGGATGCGAACCCGAGCGCCTAAGCCCGAGCCCCGACCAAAAGCACCCTAGAGTCCTCCGCACTGGGAGACCATTTCCAAGAAGCCAAAGTCTCAGAATCCCTCTACTTTGCTTTTGTCACCACCTACGCTCCGGTCGAACCGGCCGGCATCCATCTCTGCGGTCCTGGCTCAGGAGCTGGGACCGGACACGAGGAGACCTAGTTCCATCGCTTTCAATACTCCCCACCTGGGCCCGCGTCCCAGCCTCGCTCTCCACCGCCGTCTTGGAGGCGGGGGCGGGGGGAACGACACCCCATCTTGCACTCCTCCCCAGCCTCCTGCTCCCTACCTGTTTGACTGAGCTCGCGCAGGGCCTTGGCCAGCCGCGCCGCCTCTGGGGACTGCTCCTCGGCCGATCCCCCGGTCCCCCACTGGCTCCGCGTCCTGTCCGCGCCATTCCCGGAGGTCTCCAGGCACCGCAGGGTCATGGGAGACAAGTCAACACGTCAGAGGCAGGTGGTCGCCCGAGCTGGGGCCAGAGGACCTCGAGTCCTTCTTGGAAGTCACAGGGTACCCCAAAACGAGTCTGTACGGGGTGTCCGAAATGGTGGCGGAGGGGGAAGGGATTGGAAGCAGCTGGATCTTTCTCTCCAAATTCCGGCAGAATGGTGTGGCAAAGTCTCTCGCAGACACGGTCACCCACAGATCGCCTGTGAAGAAAACACCGGGGCAGAGATTGGGTCAAACCGGACTGGACCCCAACAGCCGAGGTGGGGGTGGGGAAACAGACACGTGGAAAATCCCAGGGACTCCTCCGCCTGCGTGCTTCTGTACCATTTAACCCCAAGCATCCAGTTAACGCCCTGCCCAGTTCTGGGGGGGGGGGGGCTGGTAAAAAGAGCTGTGATCCAAACCACTAGAGTTGGCCTGAGTGGAGGGGTGAAGAGGGAGACAGGGTGAGAGTAAACAAGGTGTTTTCCCGCCCAAGAACTGTGTGTAGAAATGACACAGAGGCAGCCTAGGAAGCGGTCACCTGCGAGTCGGGATAGGCCTTTGTTTTGGGCAAGTAGTTAAAACACACACACACACAAAACCATAATAAATGCAAAGAACATGGCAGTTCTCTGTACTTGGCATTTCTATCCTACACTTCCAGCAGCCTCAGGGCCCTAGCGAGGATGCATCCGGCAAAACCTGGTTCCACGCCCTAAAGCGCCGCAGGGCTCCTGGGTCGCCAGTCGAGGGTGCTGCGGTGCGCTAGCACTGCGCCAGCCGCTGCATCCCGGCCTCGGGGACGGCCTCGTCCCTACTCCTGCCGCTTCCCGGAGCACGCTCCTGACAAGGACGGGGGGCGCAGAGGAGGTCCCTCCGAAACCCTGATCGCCGCTCCAGAAGCTGCCGCCGTGGGCGCTGTCGAGGAATCGGCCGGAGCGCGCAGCCCCCGCCGGAACTCCAGATGAGGCCGGGGCTGAGCCGGCGTCTGCGAGCGCAGCGGGACTAGCAATCAACCAGCACTAAGGTCTTACCTCCGCCGCGGCGACTGCCGCCTCAGCAACCAGGCAGCTTCCCCAGCGGACATGGGGCGGGGGAGCCGGGGTGAGGAGGGGTGTCTGTCTGAGTTCCCCGGTTGACGTTTATTTGCGGAACGAGATGCCCCGGGATGCCACCGGCTTTGCGCTCGGTAGAAGCAGCCGGACTTTTCTGCCCCAAAAAGCAGACAAAAATCTCAGGGATAGTTGCCTCACTACCCTACGCCCCAGACTGACACCCCTGCTCGCTATGCGGGGTTTCCCTCCAGCTGCGGCGGAGGAGATGGGAGAAAGAGAAGGGGTGGGGTGGGGGAGAGCAAGGGCGGAGGCTAGGGCGGGGAGGAGCGGGAGATCAGGTTATTAGGATTATAAATTTGGAGAGCAGTTGTTTGGGGGCGGGGGACCCGAAGACTTCCCGAGGCCGAGAAGCAACCCGGGAGAGGAGGCTATTGAGTCCGGATGGGACAGAGCCCCGACTTGAACTCTCCCGGGGCGCCCTAAACAGCGGAAGCCCAGGCAGTCCACCGCTCCGGCGCTCGCCCCGCGGCCCTCCCCGGCCACTGTCCCCTGGGCGGAACCTTGGGGCTTCGCGAGCGGTACCTGCCGCAAGCTTCCGGGCTCGGGGCGCAAGGGATCTTGAGGCCACGCGCCTGGGGCCCCAGCGCGCACTGTCCGCGACCCGCGCAGCGTCGGCGGCTGCGGGAGGAAAGACTCATGCTTCAAGGGGAGCCCAAGGCCCGCGAGCCGCAGAGGCGGCGAGACTTGGCAAGAGTTAAACGTCTGTCCCCGGAGCAGAGTGTGCGCGCGACTTCCCAGCCCGACGCGCCTCCTTTGCTCCCCGCCTCCCGCCCCTAGCGCCCCGCCCGGCCGCTGCGGAGGCCGCTTTCCAGGAACTTTCCAGGAATCCGCCTCACGTGACCGCAGCCCCCGCCAGCGCTTTAAAGAGGCTCGGGCGCTAATGCGCAGGCTTCAAGGGAGACCGGTTTAGAGCCGGTGCGGGTGCTGGTGGCTGCGGTGTGCAAGCCTGGGACTCCGCCCTCCTCTGACCCTGCACCTCGGGGTGCTCAGGGACAAGTAGGAGAAGTCCCCAGCCAGTGCCTATTAGGCGGCCAGTGGCTACCCCTGTCCGCATCAGCTGAGCACCACGAGTCCCGCGAATAGCAGTAACCCCTCTCTCCAGCCAGCCAGGGAAGAGGGGACTTTTTATTCCAACCATCCACACCACCATGCGCCTGCCAGACGCGACCCTCCTCGGTACTGGGTGCGTGACAGGAATAGGGGAGGGGGCGGGGCTCAGAAGTCGGTCCCTCCTTCCCTAAGACACCCAGAGCCAGAGCAAGCTGGCCACGGCCCAAGTCGACGACCACTCCCAGAGACCTCTGGAAGTGACCCAGAGGCAGTCCCCTCCACCAGCGTCCTAGAAGGTGGAGAAAGAGCGGAGGCCAGTGCCCCCTTAAAGCCGCGCGCACTGCTCGCAATCCCTCCCCCTGGAGCTCGGGCCAGTAGTCCACTATGCAAGCCTTGCCCAACTCCTCCTTTCCCCCTCCGCTCTATTCCAGTGTGTCCCTACCGAGGCCCCGAGAGGCCCACTCGACCCACCTGCTTGGTCTAACAGAGGAGGCGCCCTTACCTGTGCCCCCGTGGAGTGCAGGGTGACGGAGCCCGGTGCTTTTGTCTCTGTGATGCCCTGCAAAGCTGGGGACCCGGAGTTCGGATGGATCCCAGCACTTCTTTCCTACTGGGACCCTCACCTTCCATCTGGCTTCCCAGCCTGCATTCAGGCACACTGGCCCCTGAAACGTGACCCACTTTAAATGTGACCTACTTTAAAAAAAAAAAAAAAACAGGAAAACAAACAAACAGAAACAATACTCGTGGGAAAACCGGATTCAAAATTTCGATAACCATTTTTCTTTGAATTACTATTCTGTTGCATCACTGCTCAAAAGCTTGAAAGGTCAATGGCCACTTTTTGTTGCGGCTGTGGCTATGGGGAAGTTAGGTAAGGCAGGCTAGGTCTCAGGGTGGGGGAGGCGCGGTTTCCAAGCCTTGCCTGGTGCCCCCCCTGCCGGCCATGGACGGAAACACAACCAACTAGCTCCAAAACCAAGAGCCCTGGACCAATTTTTTTTTTTTTTTATCCACAGTAATTTGTTTCTCTTAAATAATTCCGTGCACTTACAGAACGGTGGATGAAGGAGGTGATATAGAACCCAGCTTACAGAGGTTTTGTCAGCGATGAATTCGTGTGTGCATGGGGGCTGTTTTCTTGGATTCTTTGATGGGAAGGTTGGCGCTTACTCAAGTTGTAGAAAGCCTGTGCAGAGCAGGTGAATGACTGAGCTTTACTTTCTTTAGATCCCTAACCTTTCCTGTAAAATTAAAAGCAAGCTGTTTGCTTTTTTTTGGTGGCTCATGCCTTTAATCCCAGCACTCAGGGAGGTGGGGGCGAGCAGATCGCTGTGAGCCTAGGACAGCCAAGGCTACACAAAGAAACCCTGTCTCTAAAAAAATAACCAAAAAACAAAAAACTAAGCAACAACAACAAAGCAAGCCATAAGATCCCGATGGAATTTCAGTGTACTCAGAGGCCCAAAGTAAACCACTAAAATGTCTGAGGTTCACTAAGGTCAACGTTTTCTTTATTTTTTATTCTATTTTTTTATATTTATTGTTATGTATACAGTGCTCTGCCTGCATGTACACCTGCCGGCCAGGAGAGGACATCAGATCACATTATAGATGGTTGTTAGCCACCCTGTGGTTGCTGGGAATTGAACTCAGGACCTCTGGAAGAGCAGTCAGTGCTCTTAACCTCTGAGCCATCTCTCCAGCCCCCAAGATCAACGTTTTATGTGGATGGTCCTTTCTTGGTAGAGAACCTCAGAGGAAGGGCCTACCCAGGCTTCTGTACACCTAAAAGGTTTATTTTTTGTGTGGGTGTGCAGCGATTAAATAAATTAATTCCTATTGAGTTGCCAGGTATAATAAATCTCCCAGCTGTGTTACTTTACTGATCACTATGACCAAACACCTGGCAGAGGCAACTTACGGGATGAAGGATTGATTTTGGCTCATGGTTTACAGAACACAGTCCAAGACAGTGGAGAGGGCCTGAGGCCTGCAGGACGTCGTCCACAGAGGCAGGAGTTAGTGATACAGCTGGCCAAAGAAGAGGGGCAGGAAACAGGGATAATTACTTCTACCTCTCCTGGGCCTCACACTCCAGCAACTCACCTCCTTCAGCTAAGCCCTACTCCTAAAGCAGGGGTTCGCAACCTTCCTAATGCTGCGACCCATTGACACAATCCCTCAGGTCATGGTGACCTCCCAACCATAAAATTACTTTCATTGCTACTTCATAAATATAATTTTGCTGCTGTTATGAACCGTAATGTAAATGTGTTCGGAGACAGAGGCTTGCCAAAGGGGTCACCACCCACACAGGTTGAGAACAAAGATGTGTCTTCATTTTAATCCCAGGTGTGGGGGATATAGGGCTGCTTTAAAAGCAACTGACTACGATTTGCCTCCTGCTCTGGCGGGGCTGTGATTTTTGCCAGCTGCAGATAGTTTCTTTGCCTGCGTGACATTTGGAATTCTGGGACCTTTTCAGAAGGGTATATAAATACTAGGGCCGTGGAGCAAGGTGTGTGGATTGTTGGTTGGTTTGAGTTGGCTGAAGTTGGCTGCAGTTTCTTAAGTAGTCATGAACAACGAAGAAACAACAGGAAGAAAGTATATATCCCAGTGATGGAGATTAAAACTTGCCCTAAGGAAGCCGGGCAGTGGTGGCGCAAGCCTTTAATCCCAGCACTCGGGAGGCAGAGGCAGGCGGATCGCTGTGAGTTCGAGGCCAGCCTGGTCAACAAAGTTAGTCCAGGACAGTCAAGGCTACAAAAGAAAGAAAGAAAGAAAGAAAGAAAGAAAGAAAGAAAGAAAGAAAGAAAGAAAGAAAGAAAGAAAGAAAGAAAGAAAGAAAAGAAAACTTGCCCTAAGGAGCTCAGCATCCCTAATCAGCAGGAAATAGTCTAATGACACAGCCTTTCCAACATTGACTTTATTTGGGGATTTCTTTCCTTTCCTCTCTATCCTGTCTTCTCTACTATCTAGTGTTTAAAGGGTTGAAGAAGAGTGGAAGAAAGAAGAACCCACAAAGTAGCTAAATCCAATCTCTATTGGATTTAGAAATTTAATTAGATAATTAATTAATTAAAATAGAAACTTAATTTCTAACTAAATTTCCCAAACTGAGCCCAGATGGCCCTTCCCATTTAAAGCAAAAGCACAGGCTCCTGGCTCCCATCATGGAAGGAAGGCTGTGCCTCACTTTTCTAAAGATACAGAAAAAAAAAAAAAAGATGCACCTGGGCTTGCGCTGCAGACCCCTCTGTGCTTTTGAGGTCTTGGGTGGAGTTGGGGCTTGTAAGCCAAGGTCCTTATTGAAAATAGAAGTAAAGGCCCAGCGTGGTGGTGCACGCCTTTAATCCCAGCACTCGGGAGGCAGAGGTGGGCGGATCGCTGTGAGTTCAAGGCCAGCCTGGTCTACAAAGTGAGTCCAGGACAGCCAAGGCTAACACAGAGAGACCCTGTCTCGAAAAACTAAAAAAAAAGAAAAGAAAAGAAAAGAAAAAAAGAAAAAAAAAAAAGAAAGAAAATAGAAGTAACTTCTGCATTCCTCCTGTGGAAAACTTGTTACCTTCCATAAGTGTTTGCTACAGAAGGCATTTGTGGTGATTCTTTTTTTTTTTTTTAATTATTTATTTTTATTGATACTTTGTCTGTATATCTATGCGATGGTGTTGGATCCTGGAGTTACAGACAGTTATGAGCTACCATGTGGTTGCTGGGAATTGAACCCAGGTCCTTTGAAAGAGCAGTCAGTCCTCTTAACCACTGAGCCATCTCTCCAGCCCTTGTGGTGATTCTTTATGCTTCACCACTGACCTGATGGGGAGAGATCTCAGCTACTGCCTCTCAGGAATGCGTGACCACAGATTGGGAGACAGAGCATTCACAGTGCAGAGCACCACCGGCCACTGTATCCACACTAGAGGGCTGCCCTACAAAGCAATTTATAACTACTCTCCACTCAACCCTGTGAGAGTTCATACTGAGATTAGCCCTGGATCTCAAAATGACTGGAGAGGATGGTGTCAAGCTTGCCGCCCATGAAGAAGCAGTGGCCTGTTGTAGAAAGATAAATTATTCTTTCCACATTACATAATTCAGTAAATTATTATGGCAACAATTTTCTTTAACCAGCTATTCACCAATGACTGACGCAGAGAGACTATGATTTATTATTAAGCTGTAAGCACTATACTGGGCAGATTCTGAGCTATTCTAATCCTAGTACAAGTAAAAGCCAATCACTTGTCAATCTGATGGCTACAGGGGCAGCTTCTGCTCCACCAGTCTGTCCTTACAGCCAGGTGCTCACTGCCATCTTGCCTTCCCCCCCCCCCCTTTCTCTCACTGGCTTCCTCCCCTCCTGCTACTCTGCTTTATTTGACCCCAAGCCTGGATACCTCAAACTCAGTCATAGTCTTCAGCATCTTTATTTAGTCAATTAGGGATAACTGGGGAGCATTCCTTATCATCACATGGTTACAGGTGATATTTCAACATTAATAGCGATGCCCAGGACAGGGCAGGAACCAGATCTCCAGGCACTGAAGTCAGCATTTGCAAACACAGTTGGACCTTCCTCCAACAGTGAGAGCTATGTTGAAGGGCAGGTCCAACATGTAGCACAGATACATAGAACTCTTCCTAGATTCAACCACAGGCCCAAGCAACAGGGCTTATAGCAGCCAGATGATGCAAGGCATGGGCATGTCAGCTGCCCAGGCAACTTACAGTGGCCTGGAGAGCCAGTCAGTGAGTGGCTGTAAGGGGGCCAACCACAGCAGTCAGAACAGCATAGGTGGATATGATTAGTATTGTGGAGAGCATTTGAGTTATTTCAACCAAAACGTTCACAGGCAGCCAATAAAGCAGCCAAGAGCAGTTTATCACTCCAGAGGAAGCTGGGGGACCCACTTTGCACTATGAGTTTGTGAAATCTAGATTTAAAAAAAAAAAAAAACCTCCTCAGTGTTTCAAGCCACAGAGCATCACTCAGCTGATCGTTTTCATACGCACACCTGTTGGCCAATCTTCCCACTCTGTTTCGACAGCACGCTTACACTGAAAATGCTTCTTGCCACATGCCTAGTACACACCAGGACAAACTATCCTGACCTCTGCTCAGGTCACTGCAGTGTCTCCTAAGTGGCTTCCTCGCCTCTTTCCAGCTTCTTCTTGACAGAGACTCAAGAGTACCTATGTTGAAACTGGGTCATTTCACAGTTTTCCTCTGGCCCAACCCAAACGACTACGTCACATCCAAATAAAAGACCTAGCCCTGCCGTTTGCAAGGTCTTAACAAGATCCATTCCCACTTACCATTTGGATCCTGTTTCCTACAGCTCTGAGCCCCAGTCATACTTACACCATTCATTCCTACCCCAGTCAGACTCAACCTTAGTCCTACTGGACTCTTTGCCATTTCTAGAACATTCCTCTCTTACTTCTTCTTCCGGTCCAGTTATTGTTTTCTCCACTTTTTGTGCTTTTTCAGATATCTGTATGGTTTGCTACCAAGTTCCTTAGACACTTATTTAATGTCCCTTTCTTAGCAAGACTCACCATCCAATTCAGAATTTCACACACACATACACACACCTCTTCTAGGTCTTAACACTGATCACTATCTATGTTTTATTTGGGGAGGACAAGGAGCTTTTTTGGAACAAGATTTTACTCTGTAACCCAAGCTGGCCACAAACTCAAACGAATCCTCCTGCCTCAGCTTCGCAAGTACAGGTATTAAAAGTGTGAGCCACCTCACCTGAGATAACATTTTATGCATCTATCCAACTTACTGTATTTCTTCTCTCCTAGAATGTGAGCATCATGTATTTTTTCCCCCTTCCATTGCTCACAGCTATGGCTACTGTTTGAGAACTTCAGCATGT
>OU015756.1:60187927-60201361 GCA_907169655.1 Acomys percivali
TGTGTGTGTGTGTGTGTGTGTGTGTGTGTGTGTGTGTGTGTGTGTGTCTAGGAAGCACAGTCCATGTGTGGTAGTCACGAGAACAACTTTAAGTATTCATTTCTTTCCTTCCACCTTCCCTGGTTTCCAGGTATGGGACTTGGGTTGCCAGACTGAGATTCCAATTCACCAGCTGAAGAGAAGCTTCTCTCTGAGTTATCAGCACTGCCCTCAAGACCCATAACTGGTCCTACTAACGAGAATAAACTACCATTGGCTGTCCACTCATGAGTGGAACATCTATGCCACATCTTTCAAGGCCCAAGGAATAGCACAGAAGAAGGGGGTAGAAAGAACGTGAGAACCAGAGGAAATGGGAAACCAGTGCAGAAAACACTGACTTCTGGGCATCGCTTGGCTGTTTGCTGTTGAACTCACACTACTGTGATTATCGGCATGAGATCTCCACAAGATCGGACCTGTCAATGGTCCATCATAGGAGGACGTATACACAGATAGGAGTTGATGAGGGAGGGAGAAACCGTTTCTTCAGTGGTGTAGACACTGGTGAATACACAGGGTCATGTAAATGACTCTTATAAGTAACCCTAATGAAACTCGTTGGGTCAGCTGTGTGTGGTGGTGCACGCCTTTAATCCCTGCACTTGGGAGGCAGAGGCAGTCGGATTGCTGTGAGTTCGAAGCCAGCCTGCTCTACAAAGCTACTCCAGGACAGCCAGGGCTACACAGAGACTCTGTCTTGTAAAAAAAAAAAAAAAGAAAGAAAGAAAAGAAGAAAAAGAAACTCATTGGGTCACATAAGAAGAAAAGACATCAAAAGCAGTAAAGGATTAGGGAGAAAGAGGAGTGCTGAGGAGACAAGAGAAATGCATAACAGGAGGATGAAAATTATTAAAAACATTGCATTTTTATGCATGAAAATGTCATAATGACACCAATGTTACATATGATTAATACATAATTGTAAAGACACTTTTTTAAAAAAACAATTATCTTAAGAGTGTGTAGTGTGCGTAATGTGTTCTGTACATACAGGTGCAGTTTTGGTTTTGAGTACTTTCAAGCTCCTTCGGTTGGTTGAATCAGCAGGCGTGGGCCTGAGGACTGCATATATTTTCATCCTCCCCAACTCAGGAAAGATAAGCTGCAGCTACAGCCACCTTTTCATTCAGCTTCTCCTCTGCCCTCTTCTTAAACAGTAGGAAAAAAAAATTACACTGATTTTTGTAGCGGATATAGGCTGTACACAACATGTGTTACATTGCCCGAGCGAAGGTCAGAGAACTTGAGTGACTTGGTTCTCTCCTTCCACGGTAGATCCAACTCCAATCATCAGTCTTGGCAGAAGCAGATTTCCCCACTCAGCTCTCATTTTCTATTCTGCTTCACTCACAGACTTTAAACTTTCCTCCTGAGAGCCTACCTGTTGTGGGATGGTCTGATATATTTTGATGCTAATTACTGCTTGCTGTCTCTGTGACCCACCTTTTGCTTAATAAAAAGCCATCCCACCTGGGCAGGAGAAAGGAGATAGGTGGGGCTAGGAGGAAGGGAGGGGGAGGGAGTGAGAGAGACAGAGAGAGACAGAGAGACAGACAGAGAGAGAAAGGAAGGAGAGAGACCTGAAGGGAAGAGAGGGTTAGATGGAGGAGAATCCGGCCCAGATGAAGAACATTAACAAGTATTTGGGATATGGATGGGAGGTAGCTTGATAGAAGTTATTGGAAGCAGATGGCATGGGATTGATGCAGGGATCCCATGACTGCCCCACTATGGGAGGTAGTTTAGAGGACTGATATCTGCCCTGCCCCAGGTTAACTAAGGCTATTTTAAAATATAACAAGCGTCTGTGTCTTCACTGATTGCTAACTGTGCGTACTAAAGTAATAATATTGATAATACAGATAATTTAAAAACAATACCTACCCTAACTATAGGACCTGCCCCAAAGCTTCCTGCAAGCCCAGCTCCATCCAGACTCACTGGACTTTCTGCTCCCCGTTAGGATTTGCGTGTCTGGTATGGGCCTTAACGCCACTGGGGATTTCCTAGGATTTAACCTGTGTCTAATTCACCATCATTTCCTGGGACAACTCGGCCCTTCACAGACACTGCCCTGCCTGCACAGACAAATTTCTCAATAGACTTTGTAGAGTTAAGAGTCTCATATTTTAAAAATAATCTCCTCAGCCAGGCAAGGGCAGATTATTTATCGTCTCGAGTTCACATTCTATACCCCTGTTCCCTGGTGCAGAAACAGGCCCGAACTGACTCAGGATGGGGGCAAAGGACTTGAGAGACTGTTGCGGACAGGTCCCTGGCATTCCTGCTGTTGTCAGCGACATAGAAGGGCTGGGGTATTTTCACTGTTTCCAACTCCTCTGCCCAATCAAGTTAAACAGTCCCTATGAGTAAACAAACGTGACAAAGTTAAACAAATATTTTTCGCCGCTGGATTGGTTCATTCTTTGTGTGGGTTCACATGGGGTGGGGGTATGAACAGAATGTTTTTTATTAAATCAGCTGTTGCCGTCAAAGGCTTGTTTACAACTGAACTGTCATATTTGCTGTCATTATCCATCAAGTGAGCATTCTAGGTATTGTTGAAAGGATTACTCTCAACAGGAAAAGCACAAGGCTCCTTAACCTAATGTTCTCAGCTTGTTACTAAGGATGAAAACAATAGGTCGGCTCTCTCTGCATCCCAGCCCCACGGAGTGATGTGTGTTTTGGATAATGAATTCCCTACTGTCCTTGCTTTTCATGTACTAAGTACGCAGCCTGCCAGCATACCACCACGTCCTGCGTCCTAATTGGAAGCAAGATAATATTGTTCCTCCACAGTGCTGCAACCCAGGCTCTTCCCACCTGAGAAGGTCTTGGTGATGGTGGAGATGTCACCAAACCCTCCTGGGGATGCTTGCTTAGTTACTAAGCATCCAGAGTGAGGGAGACCCTGTACTGAGGGGAACAGATGATGGTGGAAGACAACGCGTATCATTTAGAGAGAGAAAGAGAAAGAGAGAGAGAGAGAGAGAGAGAGAGAGAGAGAGAGAGAGAGAGAGAGATGTCAATCAAATACTAGCTGGCACTTTAAATGTATTAACCCTGCTCCTCATGGAAACTCTATCATACCCATAACATTTGGATTTTGCATAAAAATAAAACTGGGCTAAGAAATCATTAATCACCTGCCCCAACAGACATGCCAAGTGGCAAAGGTGAGTTTCACACCCAGGCAGCTTGGCTTCCAAGACCAGAATTATACAATTATCTAGCATCACAAAATTGACTAGGAAAAAAATTTTTTGTTTTGTTTTTCAAGACAGGGTTTCTCTGTGTAGCCTTGACTGTCCTGGACTCGCTTTGTAGACCAGGCTGGCCTTGAACTCACAGCGATCCGCCTGCCTCTGCCTCCGGAGTACTGCGATTAAAGGCGTGTGCCACCACTGCCAGGCACTAGGAACATTTCTTAAGTGTTCCCTGTGTGCCAGCAATGAGCTGGGTTCTTTATATTTATGCATTTTTTGGTTTTGTTTTTTGTTTTTTCGAGACAGAGTTTCTCTGTGTAGCCTTGGCTATCCTGGACTCCCTTTGTAGACCAGGCTGGCTTCGAACTCACAGCGATCCGCCTGCCTCTGCCTTCCAAGTGCTGGGATTAAAGGCGTGTGCCACCACACCCGGCTATTTATGCATTTTTAATCTTCATAAAACCCCATCAAATGATTATCACCATCTTACTGAAGCCTACAAAGGTTGAATAACTTGCTTGTGGAGACCAGCAGGGAAGGAAGGAAGCGGGTGTCCAGGCTGCGCAGTGCACACAGGCTTTTCTGCTCTTGTTGATGGCCACTGTGAGCATCGAGCTCACAAATGCACACAGACTATGGTCTACAGAATGCAACTGCTCTGGGTCTATTTCCCCATCCAGCACCTCTTTCTTTCGGGAAAGAACACTCTGATTTTCTGTTAGGGGGGGTGTTGTGGTTTTCAGTTGTTGCTATCATGAATGTCCATCAAATCAGCGCCTCAAAACAACACAGATTTAGTGTTACATTTCTGGAACTCAGAAGTCCAAACTGGGCCTCACTAGGCTAAAATTAAGGATGCCAACAGCACTGTGACCCTTCTAGAAGCCTAGTTGAAGTGTCTTTTTTTGTGTGTAATAATTATATGAATTAATAATAAATAGTAATTTTCTGCTGCCGTTCATTGTCTGGCGGTGGCCTGGGTTTTGCATCCCATGGGCTGGTCCAGGCACTGTTTGCTTTCAGACACGAACAAAGAGACTTTAAGATCAAAGGTCCTGTTTCTCGCTCAGGGGCTACTTAGAGCACTCAGGGCAAGGCCTGTGCACTAGGTGAGGCTCCTGGTCACCTAGCGAGGTGGGAATGAGTTTTCCACTAGGTGTTACAGTTAGCTAGCTCTTTTAGAATGAGATTGCTGAGCCTGGTGTGGTGGTGCACTCCTGTATTCCCAGCACTCGGGAGGAAGAGGCAGGTGGATCGCTGTGAGTTTGAGGCCAGCCTGGTCTACAAAGTGAGTCTAGGACAGCCAAGGCTACTCAGAGAGACCCTGTCTCAAAAAAACAAAACAAAAATAAAAATAAAAATGAACCAAACAAACAAAAAAAGAATGAGATTGCTGGCATCAGATGGCAGTGGACTCTGGAGTTCCAAAAGCCCATCATGATACCAAGTGTTACAGCTCTTAGTTAAGGCCATACTAAGCACGGCAGAGGATGCGGGCAGGGGCCCGAAACTGGCAGGTGAGAAACAGGCCCGTGGGCGCTTTGTAGGCGATCAGCACCAAGCCCACCTCAAAGGAGTAGGCTTCAGATGCCAAGGATACCCAAGCCCCAGGAGTCCAGAGGTGATTCTCCCCAAGAATAAATGGATCTCAGACCGTTGCGGTGGAGGAATGGAGTGAGACAGCAAGCCAGCCAACCTTTACTTGTGAATCAGGAATTTGTAATCCTTGGGCAGTAGGGAGAGGTTTGAGGGTAAATGTGTCTGGTTCCCTGGGGCTGGAGGTACCAGGGATACTTAATCTGTGTTGGGGGTTGCTCTCATGTATTTTGATGCTAATTAATAAAAAGCCATCACACCTGGGCGGAGCAAATGGGATAGGCATGACTAAGGTTCCCAGGCTTGGGGAGACAGAGAAGGCCACCATGGCTTAGGTAGAGGAGAGGCACATGGCCGGTGTGGATGGAGAATCTGGCCCAGATGAAGAACATTAGCAAGTATTTGGGATTATGGATGGATGGGATTGGGTATCCCCACGATGGGAAGTAGTTTACAGCATTAATGTCTGCTCTGCCCCAGGTTAATTAAGGCTATTTTAAAATGTAACAGCTGTCTGTGTCTTGATTGATTGCTAGCGGGTTAGAAAATACTGTAAGGCAGGAGGATTGCTGTGAGTTCTAGGCCAACCTGGTCTACAAAGTGAGCCTAGGACAGCCAAGGCTTCACAGAGAAACCCTGTCTCAGGAGAAAAAAAAAAAAAAAAAAAAAGCAAAACCCAATTTCTGGTGAACATTCCCCAGGGGCTCAGCAAATGCTGTGGGAAGTGCTGCTCTGTGACAGTTTGTGGAGCGTGTCATGCTCATCTTCTGAAGGATCCATGCTCTTCCATGTTGTTCAGAGAGCGGGAAGATGTCAAACAGCTGGTGGCCCAGCAGCAGAAGCTGCCCTGAAGCACTTTTCCCCTCTTGGCTTGTTCTGCAGAAATGTATGCCTTCAGCCCCCTCCCTGGCCACCTCAGACTGACTGCTTGCTTCCTGCAGGTTCCAATGGAGGAAACACATTAACAACATGCACAGATGCCTCCCCAGGGCAGATGGCTCCACACAGTCTGGCTCCTTCTTCTCTCTAGCTGTTCTCAAATGCCAACCTGCATCTGAATCATCTAAAGGGCATGTTAAAATACAGGTGACAGGGCCTGGGGAGGTGTCTTAAGTCAGTAAGGTACTTACCACAAAACCGTGAGGACCTGAGTTCAATCTCTAACACCCATGTTGGAAAGAAAGAAAGAAAGAAAGAAAGAGAAAAAAGAAATAAAGGAAAAGGACAGGAATCCCCAACACCCATGTTAAAAAGAAAGACAAAAAAAAGAAAACAGGACAGGTACAGTGGCACACACCTATAATATCAGAACTGAGGAAGTAGAGAGAGGAAGATTCCTAGGGTTTGATGGCCACTAAGTCTAGCAGAATTGATAAGTTTCGGGTTCAGTGGGAGACCCTGTCTCAACAAATAAGTAGTTAAGAAAGACACCCAGGGCCGGGTATGGTGGCACACGCCTGTGATCCCAGCACTCGGGAGGCAGAGGCAGGCAGATCGTTGTAAGTTCAAGGCCAGCCTGGTCTACAAAGTGAGTCTAGGACAGCCAAGGCTACACAGAGAAACCATGTCTAAAAAAAAAAAGACACCCAATGTCTGCCGATATACCTTTAATCCCAGCAACCAGGAGGCAGCGGCAGGCAGATTTTTGTGAGTTCAAGATGAGCCTGTTCTACAGAGTGAGTTTGAGGACAGCCAAAAAATAAACAACAGGAAAAACAACAAAAAAGACACTTGATGTCAACTTCTGACCTCCTCACACATGTTCAGATATGCAACTGCATACACACACACACACACAAACACAGACACAATACAGACTGCAAAGCCTTGACATAGAATTTTTTGTTTTATTTATTTATTTTGTTTTTTCAAGATAGGGTTTCTCTGTATAGCCTTGGCTGTCCTAGACTCACTTTGTAGACCAGGCTGGCCTCGAACTCACAGCAATCCACCTGCCTCTGCCTCCCGCATGCTGGGATTAAAGGTGTGTACCACCACACTGGCTCCACATAAAATTTTTGATTCAGTGGATGCTAAGTAGGCCCCCTGTCTTAGGGTTTCTATTGCTGTGATGAAATACTATGACCAAAAGCTAGTTGGGGAAGAAAGGGTTTATTTGGCTTAACTTCCATAAATGAAGGAAGCCAGGACAGGTACTCAAACAGAGCAGGAACCTGAAAGCCAGGAGTTGATGGAGGGATACTTGCTCCCCATGGCTTACTCAGCCTGCTTTCTTATAGAACCCAGGACAACCAGCCCAGGGGTAGCCACGCCCACAATGATGTGGGCCCTCCCCCATCAATCACTAATTACGAAAATGCCCTACAGGTTTGCCTACAGCCAATGTTATGGAGACATTTGAGGAATTTTAATTCAGAACATGGCTGCTCTGGCAAGAGATCTAGGTCTGTGTGATCAAGGTGGAAAACAGACACACGTTTAATCGAGGAGACAGAGGCATGTAGATCTGAGTTCAAGGCCACCCTGGTATGCAGCTAGGTTCAGGTAAAGAAAAGCTTAGGTCCAGGATTGGTGGTACACACCTTTAACCCCAAGCAATGAAGGTAAAATTGGCTTGTAGAAGGAAACACCCATATTTGAAAGTGATGTTTAATTGAGTGGCAGAACAGGTGACGAATCAGAGAAGATTTGACAGACTAGGCTACAGAGAGGAAAGGGAAGCTACTTAAATGGGCAGTATGGGGCAGGGGCAGGGGCAGGGGCAGGAGGGAGAGGGCAGTTTTACAGAGAGAGGTTGAAGGCACAGGGAACCAGAGAGTGAGGAGCCAGACGATTAGAGCAGATTGCTGGAGTTAGTTTGCGGCCAAGCAGAGCAATTCCCAGGCGGAGAGAGAAGACAGACTGAATAAGTCAGCTGGGAGAGGAGTTTGAGCCAGAACAGCTGAGTTGAGCCAGAGCTCAGTAAGAACAAGAAAGAGGCTGGGCATGGTGGTGCACGCCTTCAATCCCAGCACTTGGGGGGCAGAGGCAGGTGGGTCGCTGTGAGTTCGAGGCCAGCCTGGTCTACAAAGTGAGTCCAGGACAGCCAAGGCTACACAGAGAAACCCTGTCTCAAAAAACAAAAAACAAGAACCAAACCAAAATAAGAAAGGATGAGCTTATTAAACAGTAAGTCTTAGAGGATAAAACATTCTAGGCCTAGGTTAGCAGACAGAGGCAGTAATCTTCTGAGACAGCAACTGAAGCAGGCGAATAAAAAGTCCCTTCCACAGGCCATGAACGCTGAGAGAGCAGCCCTGTCTTTCACACAACGTTCTCTTTGGCTTCTGACCGCAGCCTCTCACTTCCCTCATTTTCCACTCAGTCCTTGTCTCCTCTCTGTTGGCTTCCAACACTCCACACTCCACCTGAAACATTTTCGCTGAAGTCAGAAGTGACGTGCTTAGGCCTGAGGAGGTGGCTCAGAAGGTAAGGGTGCTCGTCACAAACCTGACAAGATGAGTTCTAGTCTTGGCTAGAAGGAGAGATCCAACACTGCGAGCTGTCCTCTGACCTGTGCCCATGCATGTGCACACGCACACATAGGCACATGCAGACACACAATAAATAGATTAAAAAAAAAAAAAAGTAAATTGCTTGCTGCCTAACTCCACAGACAGGAGATCTCATAGCTTGGTTGGTGGTCACATTAGTTAAGAAACAGAATGTGGTACTTGGGTTCTTTGCTTCTAATGCGGTAGCTATCTCCAGATGCCTGGTAGGACGTGCCTCTGCCGCGTGGAATTGTGGCAGGCGCTGGTCTTGTAGCACTTGTGTTTATTAGAAGGTCTGTTGTGGAAAAGCGCTACAGATGGAATGACTAAAGCAGCAGAGGTTTGCACCGTCAGGGTCTTGGAGGCTGGAGGCCTGAGGTCAGGTTCCCAGCAAGGAGGATTATGCCTGAGACTTGTCTTTGCCTTGCAGATAGCCATCTTTTCCTGTGATGTCATCTCCTCTTCTGATAAAGACACCCAGTTAAAGTGCATTAGGGAACCACCCCCAGTGACTTCATTTCATCTAATCTCCTCTGTAAAGATGTAAAAATCTTCAAATATGGGGGTGGGGCATTTAAAGTCCTCCCCCACAAGAGCAGTCAGCGGAGTAACTTATAAAGAGTCAATGTGCTACTACTGGAAAAAATCTACCTCACATCCCTCTCTGGGGTCTATAGAACCAGGAAGATCATTAAAGCCTTATGTAGTGAGTTGACACATATCTCACGGATATAGCTCAAAAGATATGGCCATTTTCCGTGCTGCCTTGGGTTGAGCTCTAAGTTCAAAGACAGTGTCAAGGGACAGGGGAGTGGGGAGTGGGGTGGAGACACAGACAACTGCAGACAAGACACGGTGAAGAAGGAGGTCGAATGATCCACCCAAGGGAGACAGAAATTGCGACTTCTGTGGGAGGACAGACATAAATGCCCACGCCCTTAAGCCAGGAAACTGCTGCCCACCAAGAGTTTCCCTCGTCCTTGTCAACAATTTAGGACACACGCTTGCCCTAGGGTCCTTTATCTTATCACAAGACAGTCCAGATAGCCAGGATGTCTTCAAGGACAAACTGAATGCAGATCTGTATCTAGCCTAGGAAAAGTCCCCCTTAAGCCCCGAGGAAACATCATCCTGACTAACAAACCCTCACAACCACTCCAGAGACCAAACAGACTGCCTTTTCTCTCCCTGCGGACAGCTTTACCCTGCCATGATCACCGCGCCCTGTCCTCATCCCTGCCTTCCTTCCTAATAAGATGCTGCCAACGAGTTCATACTTTAGTCTTAGTTTTTATTTCTGTGACCACGCCCCCTCCCAGGAGAAAGTTCTCTGAGCCCTGGATCACCGATTTTATAGCAGCCATCAGAAGCTCTGAGAGAGGCAGGGAGCTGATTCTCACTCAGCATCCGAGAATGGATCCAATCTTTCTGGTGTCTTCTGGACTCTTAGTCTTCAGAACCATGAGAAAATCAGTTTCTGTGTTTCTAAGTTACCCAGTTTGTGATGATTGTTTATGACAAAGAAAGCCAATGCATCCTGTTCCCATGGTGAACTGGTGGCTACCTGAGAGAGTTGTGAAAAACGGGGAAGCTTCAAAGCTGCCTCTAGACAGGTCTTAGTGACTTCAAAGCTCGTCAAGTAGCCAGGCTATCTAGCATGAAGATAGTTAACTGTGCAGGTAGCCCACAGCGTGTCTACAAAGTAGCAGTGTCTTTTATATTCCCCAGGTTGTGAGAACTTTGGTGCCATCCTCTTCCCAGCAATCAGAGGATGGGACTTCATAGGCTAATAAGTAAGAACAGTGTCGTAGTTTCACTGAAGATCCACTTTCCAAGAAATCTTAAACTTAGTTTGCACTGCAACATCCGGTAACTACCACTGATAGTACACTTCCTTGCCTGCTTTGAGATCCAAATGTCATCACGGAACCTCCATTGCATCACAGCCACCCAGAACAGTTTCTGCCATTTCTTGGAGATAAAAAAAAAAAAAAAGAAAGAAAGAAAGAGGAAACTCTGTATTCAGCTGTTAACTGATAACAGAGGAGAAGCAGGTCCATTAAGTGAATTCTCAGTACTTGGCTTTATGCATTTAACATCTTTAATCTCCTCAAGCCCCTAATCAGAAAGACTCGTTACTCTCAGAAAAGTAAGGAATATATGCCAGAAACTCTCAGGAGGTCTTTGGAGCGTGCTTATGGCAGAAGGACAGAGGAGCAAAAGGTGTATGTGTGTGTGTAGGGAGGAGATCAAATAGTCAGTTAAATAGGATATATGTATAGTGGGATATAAACACACACACACACATATGAGGGGTTGTTTTGTTTTTTCAAGACAAGGTTTCTCTGTGTAGCCTTAGCTGTCCTGGAACTCATTCTGTAGACCAGGCTGGCCATGAATTCATAGAAATCCACCTGCCTCTGCCTCCCAAGTGCTGGGATTAAAGGGGTGTGCCACCACCGCTCAGCTATTTTTTAAAAGTCAAAATTATGAGCCAAGTAAAAGTCACTTTTGTTGTTGTTGTTGAGTTTTTTGTTTTTTTGTTTTTAGGGTTTCTCTGTGTAACAGCCCTAGCTGTCCTGGGCTCACTCTGTAGACCAGGCTGGTCTTGACTTCACAGAGATCCTCCTGCCTCTGCCTCCCAGGTACTAGAATTAAAGGTGTGCTCCATCACTGCCCAGCAAAAAGTCACTTTAAGAATTGGTCATCTGGGGCTGGAGAGATGGCTCAGTGGTTAAGAGCACTGCCTGCTCTTCTAGAGGTCCTGAGTTCAATTCCCAGCAACCACATGGTAGCTCACAACTATCTATAACATGATCTGATACCCTCTTCTGCAGATAAAGCACTCATGTGCTATAAATAAAATAAGTAAATCTTAAAAAAAAAAAAAAAAAGAATTGGTCATCTGGCCGGGCGTGGTGGCGCACGCCTTTAATCCCAGCACTTGGGAGGCAGAGGCAGGCGGATCGCTGTGAGTTCGAGGCCAGCCTGGATTACAAAGTGAGTCTAGGACAGCCAAGGCTACACAGAGAGACCCTGTCTCGAAAAACAAACAAACAAACAAAAAAAGAATTGGTCATCTGAGGCATTTGTGAAGGAATGCTGACACAGTGAATGAAGTCTTTCTTTAACCCTTTCCTCAGTCCTAACTCTCCCATAGGCACCCCCTCATGGTGTACTTAAATTCACTGACTGCTTTTATGTATTGATTGGTAGAGGACTTTAGGGTAGCCCTGGATGTTTGGGAATCCAACTAAGGAGAAGTTTGCTTGAAAATATGCAGTTGGGTTTAGTATAATCCGTGTTTATTAATCATTCCATAGCGTCGTGCTTTTGTTCTACATCCCAAAACTGGAATCATTTTCATTTATTCTTGTCTCATATATCCCCTCCCATTGCAGTTTCCCCTCCGCCTCTCCCTGCAACCTTCCCCCCGCCCCCCAGTTCACCCCATCTTCACTTCCCCTCAGAAAAGAACAGGCCTTCCAGGGACATCAACCAAACATGGCATAATAAGCTACAATAAAATTACAATTCTCACATCAAGGCTGGACCAGGCAACCCAGCGGGAGGAAAAGGGTCTCTCTCATAAGTAGGCAAGAGAATCAGACACAGAGGGCTGGAAGACGGCGCAGAGGTTAAGTACACTGACTGCTCCTTCAGAAGTCCTGAGTTCAATTCCCAGCAACCACATGGTGGCTCACAAACCATCTATAATGAGATCCGGTGCCCTCTTCTGGCCTGTTTGAACATATGCAGGCTGAATACTGTTTAATAAATAAATCTTAAATAAAATAAAATTCCCAAGTTAAAAAGAAAAAAAAAAAAAAAAGTCAGACACAGCCCCTGCTCCCCTGTTAGCCCCAGAAGAACACTGAGCTGCACCCCACCATAATACACATGCCAAGGACCTAGGTCAGACCCATACAGGCTCCCTGATCTCTGTGAGCCCACTTGAGTCAGTCAGCTGACTGGATTAGTTTCTTAAAGAAAGTTTCCCATAACAAGAACAAATTAATAAAATAAAATAAAAAAAAGAAAGAAAGAAAGTTTCCTAAGATAACACTTTCTCCAGCATTCACAACATCGGGGGACCCACACAATGCAGCACAGGCTTCCTTGGTTCAAGGCTATCGGTGACTCTGGGCTCTGACGGCTCTGCCTGACCTACCTTGTTAACATTCTATTTATAGATAAGCGCCAGTTTCCACTTGAGGAGTGTAGCCCTTGATTCAGAGTAACTCACACACACACACACACACACACACACACACAGAGTGGGCAGGCTTCTATATCAGCTCCGTTGCATCTTTTATTTATTTTAAAGATTTGTTTATTTATTTTATGTATATGAATACTCCATGTACACCCGCAGGCCAGAAGAGGGCATCAGATTCCATTGTAGATGGCTGTGAGCCACCATGTGGTTACTGGGGATTGAACTCAGGACCTCTGGAAGAGGAGCCAGTGCTCTTAACCACTGAGCCATCTCTCCAGCCCCAAATCTTTTATTTAAATCAGACCCAGCAGTACAGATTGACCAGGAGCTACTTTCACGAAAACGAACTAAAATGTACAGGCAGATGCTTTTCAAGAATGCCTGAGATTGTGGTCTTAAAAATAAGAAAGCCGGCTAGAGGGGCAGGTGCCTGAAATGAGTCTTCCAATTGAGGCTGATGAGGTACAAATGTTTCTAACTTCACCCGAATCAAAACTGGGAAAGAAGGAAATGCTTATAATTTTTAGAAGACCCTGAAGCCACACTCTCAGAAAACAAACAAACAAACAAAAACCCACAACACTCCACAAATGCTCAATAACTATTATCAACAAAAGCTTCTTTGGTCGTGCATGCCTTTAATCTCAGCACTTGGGAGGCAGAGGCACAGGGATCTCTGGAGTTCGAGGCCAGCCTGGTATACAAAGCGAGTCTTTAGACAGAGAAGCCCTGTCTAAAAAACAAAAACTAAGCCGGGCGTGGTGGTGGCCGCCTTTAATCCCAGCACTCGGGAGGCAGAGGCAGGCGGATCGCTGTGAGTTCGAGGCCAGCCTGGACTACAAAGTGAGTCCAGGACAGTCAAGGCTACACAGAG
>OU015756.1:60201761-60218895 GCA_907169655.1 Acomys percivali
GTGGGGAGTCCATGATGAGCTACACAAAGGTCAATTTTGGGGTTTTGTGTGGCTGTCTTTATCTTCTCTTCTGCTGTATAATGCCTTTCCAGAAATGACAACTCTACCAAGGATGCTTTTTAGAAAGGTTAATGTTTACTTCTCTGGCCATTTTTTTTTTGTTTTTTTGTTTTTTTGTTTTTCGAGACAGGGTCTCTCTGTGTAGCCTTGGCTGTCCTGGACTCACTTTATAGACCAGGCTGGCCTCGCACTCACAGCGACCCGCCTGCCTCTGCCTCCCAAGTGCTGGGATTAAAGGCGTGCGCCACCACCGCCCGGCTTGGCCATTTTAAAAATAATAATAATGGTGGTGGTGGTGGTGGTGATGATGATGATGACAGAGCTGGAATTGGTGAGAAAAAGAGGGCAGTGTGAAAGTATGTAAGATTAGATTAATCATCTTTTAAATTTCTTATTTTATGTGTATGGATATCTTGCCTGCTTGTATGTGTGTGTCTAGTGCCCACAGAGGCCAGAAGATGGCACTGGTTCGCCTCAGATTGGAAGTACAGGCAGCTGTGAGCCACCGTGTGGGTCTGGGAATCTCAGCCGGGTCCTCTGAAATTCTGGAAACAAGGGAGCCACCTCTGCAGCCCCTAGACCTATCATCTTCATTGCTTGTGCTCACATGGATGTGGAGAGGGAAAGTAGAGCTGAAACATCTCTGAACAGCCTTGCTGGCCTCCAACTCACAGAGATGCGCCTGGCTCTGCCTCCAAGTGCTGAGACTAAAGATGCCCGCCACCAATGCCCAGCCTTGCTTATTAAAACAAAAGCCTGGGCAGGACCCACTCATGGTGATGCTCCTCAATACGGAAGCAGATTTGATTGCCAAATGTTCCCTTTCTTTGTATGCGTGCACGTACATCTGCAATGTAAGTGCACGATGCCTGCACATTTCATGACACTGGAGGCCAGAGGACATCAGGTGTCCTGCTCTATCCAAATCTGCCTATTCCTTTGAAACAAGACCTTTTGCCTGGAGCTATGCTGGTAGCCAGCAAGTCCCAGCAATCTCCGCCCTCTCTCTCGCACCCGCCCTGTTCCCAATTGCACTCATTTTCCAGACACCTGCAAGACCACACCCAGCTTTTCATGTGGGCTGTGGGGGTTTGAACTGAGATCCTCCTGCTTGAATAGCAAGTGTTCTTACCCACAGACCATCTACCCAGCCCCATCACATAGCATTTTATCTTCTCCTTTTTTTTTTTTTTTTTTTTTTCTGGAACGATTCTCAGAAAAAAATTTTCCACTTTCCAAGAAAGCCAGTCTGTCAATCTTGACAGCATTCTCAGTACAGGGTTCTCAAAGAAAACAAACAGTTCCTTGGCCTAGTTCAGGGTATTAGCTGACTGCACTGGATCGCTGTCATGTTTGGATGAGGAGCCAGTTCAGCAAGAATTTTCTTTTACACAGTGGTCTGATTCAGACAAGTGTTAAGACTGAAGCTTGAGTTTTTCTCCTCCCACATAGCTTTAACTTTTTTTTTTTTTTTTTGGAGACAAGGTTTCTCTGAGTAGCCTTGACTGTCCTGAACTTGTTTTGTAGACCAGGCTGGCCTCGAACTCACAGCAATCTGCCTACCTTTGCCTTCCAAGTGCTGGGATTAAAGGCGTGTGCCACCATGTCCAGCCTTTTTTTTTTTTTTTTTTTTTTTTAATTCCCACAAAGTATAACTGATTGGTCTTTTCCTCATGATCACATCCAGCCAGTTTCTGGATGACGAAAAGAGATTTGACCAGAGCAGAGAGTAGTATCTACAGCAAGATGTGGGGCAGTCTCATCATTTGTCCAAAGTGGTACTGCAGACATCATATATGTATTAGTCTGCCTTCCATCTCTCCAACAAATGCCTGAACAAACCAACTGTGTGTGATGCATGCCATGTGATGTGGTTTTTGCTTCCCCATGCATGCACATGCTCATGTGTATACATATAGAGGCCAAGAGGTCAACATACGGTATCGTCTTTCCACTGTTTTGAAGGAAGTTCTGTCCTTGAACCTGGAACTCAATATTCAACCAAACAACAACAAGCCTTTGGGATCTGCCTTAGGACTGGAGATATAGGCATGTCCCATGATGCCAAGTTAGTATGTGGGTCCTAGGGGTGGAATTCAGTTCCTCATGCCTGCACAGCAAACACTTTAACTACTGAGACATCTCCTCAGCCCATGAAGTCTTGATCTATGGTGGGTTTGCCTCATGACTTCATGCCTAGGGGACGGCAGCACACTATCATGGCCTTGTGGAAAGGGGTCCCAGGAGAATACAACCACCCCCCAGGTAGCAAGGAAGTGAAACAGAAGAAAGGAAAGAGAAAGTTCCGCTGTCTCTTCCAGAATGGTCTGGAGAGATAGCTCAGCCATCACAAGAATTTGCTGCTCTTCTAGAAGACCAGAGATCGGTTCCCAGGAGCCACATCGGTTGCCTGGCAACCACCAGTAACTAGGTCCAGGGGATTTGACACCCTCTGCTGGCGTCCACAGACATACATTCATATGGCATACATAATTTTGTGGTTAATTTAGAAGTACGGCCTAAGAAGTGTTTATTATTAGCCCTATAATTATTGTTTCAGTGTTAGTTTTCTAACCTGCTATCAATCATTAAAAACAGACACCTGTTAATTTTTTTTCTTTCTTCTTTTTTTTTTTTTTAGATTTGTTTATTTGCTTATTTATTTTGGTTTTTTGAGACAGGGTTTCTCTATGTAGCCTTGGCTGTCCTGGACACACTTTATAGACCAAGCTGGCCTCGAACTCAGCGATCCACCTGCCTCTGCCTCCCGAGTGCTGGGATTACAGGTGTGCGCCACGACGCCTGGCTTCTATTATATTTTAAAATAGCTTTGGTGGGGCTGGAGAGATGGTTCGGGAGTTAAGAGCACTGACGACCCTTCCAGAGGTCCTGAGTTCAATTCCAAGCACCCACATAGTAGGTCGCAACCATCTATAGTGTGATCTGATGCCCTCTTCTGGCCTGCAGGTGTACATGCAAGTAGAGCACTCATACATAAAAATAAATAAAAAATTTAAAAATATGTCAAAAATATTTTAAAATAGCCTTAGTTAACCTGGGGCAGGGCAAATATTAATCCCCTTAACTATCTCCCATAGTGAGGCAGGTATCCCATACCCTGCCCCAATCCCATGCCATCTGCTTCTAATAATTTCTATAGAGCAACCTCCCATCCATAGCCCCAAATACTTGCTAATGCTCTTCATCTGGGCTGAATCCTCCAGCCACGCCAGCCACGTGCTTCTTCCTCCACCTAACCCACGGCTGCAGCGGCTTCCTTCTCCTCTTCCTCTCGCATCTCCTCCTCTTCCTGTCTCTCTGCTTCCTTTCCCAGGAGCCTCTCTGTCCGACCAGCCCGGGAGCCTTAGCCACGCCTATCCCATTTGCCATGCCCAGGTGTGTCGGCTTTTTATTGGTCAAAAAGGTATAAATTCTTAGGCAAGGTTACAAACATTTAGAGGTCCTTTGGGCAGCAACCAGACCAAACCCCAATAGCATACATTCACACACACACACACACACACACATCAATAAAAATAATAAAAATAAACCTTTTTAAAAAAGGGATCCATTTGGGAGGCAGAAGCAGCAGGATCTCTTTGAGTTCGAGGCTGGCCTGTTCTACAAAGTGAGTCCAGGACAGTGAAGGCTACACAGAGAAATCCTGTCTCAAAAAACCAAACCAACCCAAACAAAAAACCAGTCAAACAAGCAAAAAAAAAAACCCAAACCAAGCCAAAACAAAACAAAAAACAAAGGAAGAGACAAGTATACAGGAAAACTCCAGAGGAGCGGGGAGAAGCCTCTGGTAGTTTGAGTTTTCAGCAAAGGGGGTCTTTAGCTAATCGAAGGCCCCCACACGGTTATCTGCCCAAGACAACGGAAAGTTGATGCCCACAAAAGACTTGAGCGCAAATAGTCACTGCAACCTTGGAAAGGCCCCTACTGCAACCAACCCAAATGTCCAGCAACAGGAGAGGGAATAAACTGAGTTGCCATAATTCATATAAATTCCTACCCAGACCCCCTTCTGCATCAGGACAGGAAAATCTTCAAAAGATGATGGCAAAGGACTCAGTCCATTCAATTTTACTACACTGGCATGAAATCTACAAAGAGACAAATCCAATTTTGGATGACAAAAGTGACAGCCTCCAATGGATGGGAAGAGTAAGGATAAATGATGAGAAAGAGATAGAACGGAAATTTTGGAGCTTCTCTTTTGGGGGCTGTGCTAGCAGCAAGTAAGCCCCACTGAGCCTCCTGTCTCTGCCCCCTACCTTCTTGGCTCAGGGGTCACAGGTTCAAAACCACACCTGGCTTTTTCCTTCATACTTGAGCAGCAGGTGCTTTTCTTGTCAAGCCCCCTCCCTATCCCCCGTGGATGCATTCTTATTGTAAGGGCCAGAATAACATTATTATGATTTGTAATGCAAGCAGAGCCCCTGGCGGTGGCCTAGAGAAGGTTTAGAAGAGCCAGAAAGAAAAGGAGTCTGAGCTGTGCCTGTGGGTTACCTGGGAGCTAGGAAACCCGAACATTAATCCATGTCAACTCCTCCTATGCATTTAGCATACAAAACCCCAGACTGACCACTCCTAAGAGCTGTGCAAAAACAGCTGTTGCAAAGGAAATTTTGCTATGGGGGGGTGGGGGGGGAAAGGGAGGGGGGGACGATGACACAACTGAAGTAAGAGAATTAAGGAAACTACAGACAAAGGAGACAGATTGAACTGAATGTATATAGCACCTCTCAAACCAGGACTAAAATAATCGTGTTTGTTTAAAAATTTTTTCAATTCTGCCAAATGCTTGGTCAGGCTCTCTCACTCGTAGTTATGCATTTCTTCTCAAGTGGGGAATTTGACAATCTGTGGCTGGGGATGTATTTCAGTTGGTAGAATACTTGCCTAGCATGAACAAAGTCCCGGGTCAGTCCCAGCTACGTGAACAATTTGAGGCAAGCCTGAGATTTTGCAAGACCCACTTGAAAAAGAGAAAAGAGGTCAGGTGTGGAGGCGGGTAGCACGCCTTTAATGCCAGCACTCAGGAGGGAAAGGCAGGCAGATCTCTGAGTCAGAGGCCAGCTCCAGAAAAAGGAGGGCTACACAGAGAAACCAAGTCTCGAAAAAAAGAGAGGGAAGACAGAGAGGGAAGACAGGAAGGAAGAAAAGAGCAGAGCAGAGAGTATTAAGAAGCAAGCACGATCCAGGACAGCCAAGGATACACAGAGAGACCCTGTCTCGGAAAACCAAAAAAAATAAATAAATAAATAAATAAAAAAGAAGCAAGCACGAAAGGAAAATGAGTGTGTGTGTGTGTAGACGTGTATAGTACAATAAGAAAGCAAAAAATTGTTTTTTTATTTCTTTTGTAACTAACAGAATTAAAATGAGATAAGCTAGGCTATGTCTCAAAAGGGTGGTTCTGGTACCTTAACAATTAAACTTTATTATGAATTTATTAAACAAAGGTATCTTTCTTGCAACCCAACTATCCTAAACAGGAGGGGAAAAGATTAAGGAGAACAAGAATGAAGCCTTCTGGGTATCAGTCCCGCTGGGCGAAACCCTTGGTGTAATTCTCCGGGTTTCTCCTCTACCCGACAGAAGAAGTCGACACACTCCTCGCCTGGATTCCAGCCTCTTCTCCTCTGCTGTTCCTCGTGCCTGGTCAGGAACCTCTGATTACACACACACACACACACACACACACACACACACACACACACACACACACCCCATCCCCCACCCCCCCACCCCCCACCCCTGTCCCCACCCAATTCCCCAAGGTCCCTTTTCTACCCCTGGGCAGAGTCAGAGGAGTCTGTCTTTTGTCTTGGGCTGAAACTTCTTCTCTCTCTGAGTCTAGGATCTTTGTCTCATTAGGGGCTCAGTGGGGTCAAGCCATCTAAGACTACTTTCACCTTGGGCCCAGCCTAAGGCGTGGTCACATTCCTTCCCCAATCCAGCCTTACACCAGGAGCTTCATTCTGAGGCTTGCAGCTTTTAAGCAGAGATCTCTATCTCTGCCGATGATGAAACGAGCCAGTTCAAACCAAATTAGAGTAAAGAAATGCACATTTACTGAGGGGCAATAAAGGACCCGAGGCCAGGGAAGTCACCATGGAGAAGGAGACAGAAAAGCTGGGGGGCAGAGAGATAAAGAGGAGAAAAGGGGCCAGGCGATGGTGTCGCAGGCCTTTAATCCCAGCACTTGGGAGGCAGAGGCAGGTGGATCTTTCTGAGTTCGAGGCCAGCCTCGTCTACAGAGCGAGTTCCAGGACAGGTAGGGCTATACAGGGAAACCCTGTCTCGAATCCCCCTCCCCAAAAAAAAGAAAGAGGAGAAGGGGGTTGAGGGAAGAGAGGGAGGGAGGGAGGGAAAGAAAAAACCAAAATGTCTGAATTATATAAGGAAAAGCGTCTGGGGAGCGGAAGTTTAGGGCAGAGGGCAGGGTAAGCTAGCCACGCCCTGTAACAGCTAGGGACTGAGGGGTGCTGGGAGAACCTGGAACCTGGAGGTGAGATCTGATTTGGCTTGTTGGACCACGTCCGTCCGCGTCGGAATCCCAACAAGCAGGTCTGGGCTTCCCCACGCTCCTGACCGCAGTGGCTACTGTGGGCCCGCTGGGCCTCTGGCCATGTCAGCACACTAATGACGCCTGTTACAGACGTATACACATGCTATCGGTTCTGCTCATCTGCAGAAGCCTATTAGAACTTTTCAGTGGCCTTTCCCGGCGGCTCAGAGTCACTGATCAGGACAGCTGTCTCATTGTAATGGGTTGTTGCCATAGAGATTGTAGCCGACTGGGCTAAATCTCTGACAACATATTGGATTTTTAGGGGAGGTGATGGAGAGAAGCGCAGGCCTTGTCTCTTACCCATTACTCTTCTTCATAAATGAACACTGTGGCAAGCACATCACTACTGGTTGGTTAATCCAGTTTTGTTTTGTTTTGTTTTTGTTTTCCTCCAAGACAGGGTTTCTCCGTGTAGCTTTGTTTGTCCTGGACTCACTTTGTAGACCAGCTGGCCTCATACTCACATCTATCCACCTGCCTCTGCCTCCAAATGCTGGAATTACAGGCATACGCCACCAAGGAGCCCAAGTTTTTATTTGCTTCTGAGATCCTGTTTCTTTCAAAAAGGAGACCACAAGTGTGTATGGATCCAAATTTTCCTCTTCTCCAAGCAACTTGCCCATGATCTTTTTGATATCAGTTAAGAATTTTTTGGTTGTGCATAAAAACAGAGCATTCATATACTAAAATAAATAATTCATTTAAAAAAAAAAAAGCTGGGCATGGGGGTACACGCCTTTAATCCCAGCACTCGGGAGGCAGAGGCAAGTGGATAGCTGTGAATTTGAGGCCAGCCTGGTCTACAAAGTGAGTCCAGGACAGCCAAAGCTACACAGAGAAACCCTGTCTCCAAAAAACAAAAAACAAACAAAATCATTTTTAAAATAATCTTTTGGTTGTAACACAAACATACATTTAAATGCATTTGCAAAATGATAATGATAATAATAACAATAATTTTCTAGCCAAATATTTAGGACTTGGTTTATCTGTTCTTGCACAAGTGGTTTTTCTCCTTGTAGCTACAAAATGGCTGCAGAAATGCCAGCCCAAACAAGTCCTCAAGTTCACAGCCAGCAGAAATAGGAAACTTGTGAGTTGGTGGCATTCATAAAGGTCTTAAAGTCTCCTCCTCTGTTGCACTGGTTTAAGTCATGTGACCCCTGCTAGAGCAAATTCAGGGTGCCTTCCAGCTGGGTCCTGACTCTGCTTTTGATGTAAGAAGAGTTCAGCATATTGCTGGGAATGGGTGAGACCCGAAGCTGAGGAGGGGAAATTCCCCAGGAGGAAACAGGAAGTTCATTCTCTAAGAAAAACTATGGCGGTGTTGTTATCATAAGCATTGCACCAGACAGAGGTCTCTCTTCTAAGAACCCAAACCATTAGTCATCTTGGACAGCTGTCCTTGAAAACAGAGTGTATCTGGGTAAACACAGGGATCAGATTTCCTTTCAGCCGGAAGAGCTTGGCTAGGGGAAAGTAAACAGGGACAACCAGACCTGTGGAAGTAAGTCTTGGTTACACAAAGTGTGAACTTGAGGAGGCACTTGAAACATTATATGGAACAAATGGGGGTGGGGGAGGGGCACCGTGGGGGAGCGGGAGGGGGAGGGGGAGGGCATGGGACACATACTTTATCCTACCAGAGATGTCTTTCTTGTTTACTTACAAAAGAAAGTGCTTCGGTCGGGAGATGAGGAATCAAAATGCCATTTTGACAAGTGGCTCTCCACCTGTGGGTCATGATTTCTTTGTGGGTGGAATGACCCTTTCACAGGAGTCACACATCAGATATCCTGCATGTTAGATATCTACATATTTCCATTCATAATAGTAGCAAAGTTACAGTTAGGAAGTAGCAACGACAATAATTTTGTGGTTGTGGAGGGTCACCACAACATGAGGAGCTGCATTAAAAGGTTGCGGTGTCAGGAAGGTTGAGAACCATTGATTTAGACTAAGGCTTTCTATACCAAAGAGACACTTGGGATAGATGTGGCTCGATGTTACATTGAAAGTGTGAGTCATTTTGAACATCTGCTGCTTTTATTGGGGGAAAGGAAAGACATTTGTGGTTACTTTGTTTCATGCCGCTTTGAATAAGATGTTGGGGACACTTACTAAAATGAAGCTAACTTTTAACAATAAAAACAAAATTAGCTTTTGACTGTGTAAATTAAAGCCAGATTCTTATGAAGCCACTGTAGGAGTGAGATTTCTCTCTTGGCAAGATGTAGCAGAAACCAGAGTCAAACCAGCATGGGGCAAAAGAGAATCTCTGGGCTGGAGAGATGGCTCAGAGAGGTTCCGGGCACTGGCTGCTCTTCCAAAGATCCTGAGTTCAATTCTCAGCAACTAGATGGTGGCTCATAGCCATCTATAATGAGATCTGGTGCCCTCTTCTGGACTGCTGGCTCACATAACAACTAAACAAATCTTTAAAAATAAATAAATAAATAAATAAAGAGAATCCCAGTGAAGGAGGAGGAGTAACTTACTGACAAAGAAGCAACTGGAACCTACACCGTGTGTGTGTGTGTGTGTGTGTGTGTGTGTGTGTGTGTGTAGGTGTGAATGTGCTCTGCTGTGTGTGGAGGTCAGAGACAGCCTCAGATGTTGGTCTTCACCTTCCACGTCTTAGAGACCAGAGTCTCCTGTTGACTTTCTGGTGCATTAGAGCTGCACACATTACTGCAATAGCATCAGAGATGCACACATTACTGCAATAGCATCAGAGATGCACGTATTACTGCAATAGCGTTAGAGATGCACGTATTACTGCAATAGCGTTAGAGATGCATGCATCACTGCAATAGCATTAGAGATGCGTGTATTACTGAATCCAGTTTGACATTGGCTGTGGGGACTTGACCTCAGGTCCTCACCCTTGTGATTGACAGGCACTTCACCCCTGAGCCCTCTCCCTAGTCCCAGAATCTTCTTCTTTCATCATCTTGCTTTGCACCCACTTTTTTTTCTGAAGCATTGTGCCACGAGCGAATCTATTGTCCTATCTCCTCCATCTGACCGAGAGAGAAAAGAAGCCTGTTGATCCAACTCCACCTTTTCAAATCCTGAAGAAAGGCTCTCACTGCTCATGCTCAGCACTAAGACACAGGCCTATGCTCAGGTCAGCTGTACGCTGTCATCACTTCTCCAGAGCATAACCACCGTAGGAGGTAGAAATCTCCTTGTCATGGATGCGAGGAAAATGGGCCTTCTCTAGAAAAAAGAAGGTTGTCGAGCTGGGTCCTTGGAATTAGAGATGTTCACATCAAGCCTCAAGTTTGCTACTCAATTCTGATGTATAGCAAATCGACAAAACATTTTCCATTGATGAGCTCAGATGCTAGAATAAATTCTTGGCACAGGTAGATGCTCCAAATGTTTCTCAGGTGGCTACATTCCTTAAAAAAAAAAACAAAAAAAAAAAAAACTCCCTGCCCTAAGACCTCGGGGAGCTCCCTTTGCTACTCTGGGTCTCAGATGATAAGCTGACCCTGAGCCTCAGCTCTCTGCTTTGGTTGTTTTTAAAAGAAAGAAAGGAAGGGAGGGAGGGAGGAAATAAGAAAGGAAGAAAGGAAGAGGAGGAAAGAAAGAAAGAAAGAAAGAAAGAAAGAAAGAAAGAAAGAAAGAGAGCACCAGACACCTGCCTGTAATCCCAGCACTCAGGGAGGCAGAGGCAGGAGGATCTCTGTGAGTTTGAGGCAAGCCTGGTTGACAATGCAAGTCCAGGACAGCCAAGGCTATACAGAAGAAAACCTGTGTAAAAAAAAAAAAAAGAAAGAAAAAGAAACCAGGATATATATATGGAACTGGTTCCTGGTTTTTGTTTTGTTGTTGCTGTTGTTTTGGTTTTTTTCAAAACAGGGTTTCTCTGTGTTAGCCTTGGCTGTCCTGGAATCGCTTTGTAGACCAGGCTGGCCTAGAACTCACAGCGATCCGCCTGCCTCTGCCTCCGAGTCCTGGGATTAAAAAGTCGTGCGCCACCATGGCCGGCTTGTTTTTTGGTTTTTTGACACAGGGTTTCTCCGTGTGATCTTAGCCATCCTGGACTTGCTTTGTAGACCAGGCTGGCCTGGAATTCACAATCCTCCTACCTCTGCCTCCCTGATCCTGGGATTAAAGGTGTGGGCTACCACACCCGGCCCCTGGTTTCCTGGTTTCTACAAGTTGCTTTTCACTAAAAGGAAGCAGGCCTACTCCAGAGCTAGGGCCGGAAGCGCGTCTGCCACAGCTAATTGTGCAGAAGGATGAAGGGATGCCCAAAAGGGAAGAAGACGTGCCAAACAGCTTTGCCATGCTTCCAGCCCGGGTCTGACACTACCAATTGCATGCTCCTTGTAGAGGCTCAGCCTCCTGCCTGGAGTCTCCCCTGTCTTGTACATCTATGGGATTTTTCTTAGCGATCTGACCTCAGCCTCATTTCCTTTTCTATTTCCTCTTAGGCCATTTTAGCTAATCCCAGCTTGAGGTCTTATATGAAAACTCTCAAGGGTCTATTTCTAAGTACATTTGTGTGAGAGCTGTGGTGATAGGTACTAAGAAACTGTTGTTGCTAAAAAGCACCATTCCCTCCAGAGGCCCACAAAGTAACTAAAAGCAGAGGGCAAGTCTGACATCTGGGCCTTCATTTTGCATCAGCCTTTTTCATCTTAAAACTCTGGGTCAGGGGCTAGAGAGATGGCTCAGAGGTTAAGAGCACTGTCTGCTCTTCCAAAAGTCCTCAGTTCAGGGCTGGAGAGATGGCTCAGTGGTTAAGAGCGCCACCTGCTCTTCCAAAGGTCCTAAGTTCAGTTCCTAGCAACCACATGGTGGCTCACAACCATCTGTAATGTGATATGGCGCCCTCTTCTGGCTTGCAGGAGTACATGCAAGCAGAGCACTGTATACATAATAAATAAATAAATGAATAAATCTTAAAAAAAAAAAAAAAGTCCTCAGTTCAATTCCCAGCAACCACATGGTGGCTCACAACCATCTATAGTGAGATCTGGTGCCCTCTTCTGGCATGCAGGTGTACATGCAGTTGAAGCAATGTATACATAATAAATGAATAAATTGTAGGGGCTGGAGAGATGGCTCAGTGGTTAAGAGCACTGACTGCTCTTCCAGAGGTCCTGAGTTCAATTCCCAGCAACCACATGGTGGCTTACAACCATCCACAATGAGATCTGGTGCCCTCTTCTGGCATGCAGTACATGCAGGCAGAATACTGTATACATAATAAATAAATATTTTTAAAAAATGAATAAATTGTAAAAACAAAACAAAACTGTGGGTCAGATTTCTGCCTAACCTTTCATGTAGGAGTTCACTCCCAGAATTCTTCTAATTTCTCCTTAAGACTTCTTTCCCTTAAAAAAAAAATAAGAAAAAAAAAAACTTCTTTCCCTATGCCTGTCTACAAAGTGAATCCAGGTCAGCCAAGGCTACACAGAGAAACCCTGTCTCGGAAAAAAAAAAAAAAAAAAAGACAAAAAGACTTCTTTCCCTACCTCTCTCAAGGTCCTCTTTCTAACTTCATGAATTTTACCCCACATGATGTATAGATATATACATAAAAATTATAATTTAGGGTTCAGATATGAGAGAGTGTATGGAGTTTGTCTTATTGATCATGGACTGTCTTTGAAGAAACCAGTGGAATTTCTTCTATCTCACCCCACTTCAAGACTGAAAACAGGTAAGATGGTGGTGGCAAACACCTTTAATCCCAGCACATGGGAGGCAGAGGCAGGCGGATCTCTGTAAGTTCGAGGCCAGCCTGGTCTACAGAGATAGTTCTAAGACAGCCAGGGCTACACACAAAAAAAACCAAACCCTGTCTCAGGGGGTGAAAAAGACTGAAGACATCTGGGAAAGAGTAACTAGGGTACCTCACTACAGCCTTTGACTATCTCACATACCTTCCATTCCTGGAAGATGTCACAGAAAAATCACACCATATCTCCCTCCAATCAAACCCATGCAAAACCCAGTATACCCTAAAACTGCCCCCTGCACCATTTCACTGTTTAACCCAAAAATTCAAGATGGGCTGAGACACTTATTAGCCATCTTCCCAGCACAGCTAAATGCTAATTAAAATCATCTTCACCAATCCCAGAATTGAATGTGTGCCCAAGGATGTCTTAGTTACTATTCCATTGCTGTGAAGAAACAGTATGGCCCAGGCAGCTTACATAAGGAAACATTTCATGGCGGGTTTGCTTACAGTTTCAGAGGTAAGTCCATGGCCATCATGGCGGTGAGCATGGTGGTAGGCAGGGAAGGTTCTGGAGCAGTAGCTAAAGAGCTCACGTCTGGTCCTCAAGTTTTGGAGGGAGAGAGAGGAGAGAGGAGAGAGACTGGGCTCAGAATTGGCTTTTTGAAGCCTCAAAGCTCACCCTCAGTAACATTCTTTTCTTTTTTCTTTCTTTCTTTCTTTCTTTTTTTTTTTTTGCTTGTTTTTTGTTTTGTTTTGTTTTGTTTTTTGTTTTGTTTTTCAAGACAGGGTTTCTCTGTGTAGCCCTGGCTGTTCTAGACTCACTTTGTAGACTAAGCTGGCCTCGAACTCACAGAGATCAGCCTGCCTCTGCCTCCCAGTGCTGGGATTAAAGGCGTGCACCACCACACCCAGCCTATGGTACCATTCTCATTCAAAGTACCACATAGACACACAGAAAGTTTAGGTAGGCGAGCGCAGATTCAATGCCTTTATCTCCTTAAGCGTCAGAACTACATATCCGCCCAGTTGCCTCTTCCACATCCCTATTTGCTTTAACTTGCTCATCCCTCAAGGATAAACTGAAGACATTCCCTTCTCTTCCAGTGTACTTTCCCCCATATTGGCTTTACTAATATCTGCTTGTCCAAGTAAGAAACTCTTAAAATAGGGGCTGGAGAGATGGCTCAGCGGTTAAGAACACTGTTTGCTCTTCCAGAGGTCATGAGTTCAATTCCCAGCAACCACATGGTGGCTCACAACCATCTATAATGAGATCTGATGTCCTCCTCTGCCTGAGATGTACATGCAGGCAGAGCACTGTATACATAATAATAAATAAATAAATCTTTAAAAAAAAAAAAAAAAGAGGGCTGGAGAGATGGCTCAGTGGTTAAGAGCGCTGCCTGCTCTTCCAAAGGTCCTGAGTTCAATTCCCAGCAACCACATGGTGGCTCATAACCATCTGTAATGTGATATGGCGCCCTCTTCTGGCTTGCAGGAGCACATGTAAGCAGAGCACTGTATACATAATAATAAATAAATAAATCTTAAAAAAAAAAAAAGAAACTCTAAAATAATCTTTTTTTTTTTTTCCAGCCCAGTCCCTCCTCACCCTTCCCTTCTTTCTTGTTTTCTTTCGAGGCAAGGTCTCACTATGTAGCCTCAGCTGGCCTCAGACTCCTGATTTTCTTGCCTCAGCCTCAGAACTAGCAGGAAATTATTCTTCATGCGCACACTCTTCAACCAGAGACTGACTACCAGGAACACACACGGAGCTGATTTAAGTTGAGCCTAAGCTCAACACAGGCAACCCTGAGGTGTCTCAGGAGAATGCTTGCATTTGGGAATAGGTCGGGTGACAGCGTCCAGCATTTAAGGAAACAGGCTTAGCTCCAGATTGAGTACGGTCAGAGAGCCGGGTTACTTTATACCCCTGAGACTCCTAATAGACCTCATCTCCAAGGAGGGCAAACCAAAGCGAGGGCAACGCTGTAGCCAGCACTCATCTTTCCTGAGAAGGATATTAGTCAGCTTGTGGTGGCACACAGTCCTTCTACTCGTTTTAATTCTCTTCTTAACCTCTGCTTAGGCAAATTGTGAAGTGAGCTCCTGTTGTCATCACTCCGGTCCCAGGAAAGTCACTTAGATGTTGGGATCCTGACAGATCTTTACGCCCAGTGGGAAAGACACAGGCCTCACTGTGAATGCTGAGTCATCTGGATATCAAGAGCTGGGGGTGGGGTGAGGGGGAAGGGGGCGGGGTGGGGAGGGGGGCCGCGCGCACAGGGGTGCGAGCACCTCACCCCCCAGCCTCATTAATCACCACTTATGTTCATTCCCATAGGAGTTAGCTGTTGGTCCAGCTTATTTAACTATGTACCTCTGAAATCCAGCTTCTGCTCTTCGTCCTTGATGCTCTCTCCCTGACCCAGACTGACCACTGTCTGATGTCATTCTAATCAGTACATCAGCCACTTAATGGTGTCTCTGGCGCTCCACCTTGCTCCTGCTCCAGTCTGTCTCCCTCTCTCCACCCTTTTGCCAGAAGGAAGTTTCTAAATGCGTCATCCCCTGATAAAATTCTTGCTTGGTGGTATCGACAGCTGTGTTCTAACATTACATGGCAAAAATAAAAATCAGTGCAGTTAGCAATGCAAATAAACTTTCTCCTTTCTTCCCTGCAAGGAATCAAGAAGAGCAGAGAGTATATTTGCATGAAGTATCATCTGAATTTAGAGCCTATTTTGATATCCAAATTCCCATTATGACTCATTGAGAATCCGCTGAATGACAAGACTGCTAAAAAAAAAACAAAAACAAAAACAAAAACCCTTTAATGTGTTATTGGCACCGTTAGTACAAGGAGAGTGTCCTGAGCAAGAAAACTGTGGGAGGCATAGGCAGGTGGATCTCTATGAGTTCGAGGCCAGCCTGGTCTATAAACCGAGTACAGGACAGCAGGGCTACACAGAGAAACCCCGACTAGAAAAACCAAAACCAAAACACAAACAACAAACAAAGATTCCTATGATTTCATATAACCCAAGTCAGAATGACTTTCGTCATGAAAATAAACCAAAATGACTCCTGGCAAGATAGGAAGAAAAGAAGCCCCCTATCTGCCAGTGAGAGTAATAATTAGTCTAGCCACTGTGGAGAATAGTATCGAAGCTTTCTTTAAAAAGAGTTACAGGCTGGGTGTGGTAACGCACGCCTTTAATCCCAGCGCTTGGGAGGCAGAAGCAGGTGGATCACTATGAGTTCCAGGCCAGCCTGGTCTATAAAGAGAGTCTAGGACAGCCAAGGCTATGTCTCGAAAAAACAAAAACAAAAACAAAAACAAAAAAAGGAGAGTTATAAATATAGAGTGACAGGAGCCATGGCTCACACCTGTGATCAGGAGGCATAGGCAAGCCGATGTCTGAGAGTTCAAGGCCATCCTGGTCTGCAGATCGAGTTTCAGGACAGCCAAGGCTACACAGAGAAATTCTGTCTAGGGGGAAAAAAAACGCAGGGTGAGGAGGTAGAGGGGCAGGAATGACAAGAAAAAAAAAAGATCCTTATGTGACCCATCCTTATGATTTCCTGGCATATAGCCCCACAAAGTAAGTGAGTGTACCTCTGACTTTATCTGCCATGGAAGTCATACTGCATTCTAATTGGGAATGGAAGACTGCTTAAAATTAAGGTTTAGCAATATCATACAAATTATCTCTCAGAGCCCAATTTATATCTTTAAAAAGCTGGGCCAAATTGGCTTCTTGCAGGGCCATCAAATGTACCCGCCGGAGCTTTTCTTGGCTGTAAGCACCACACTTGAGCATGAGGTCCACTGTTTATCTTCCAAATTATCACACAACAAAGAGGATAATCTTAAATTCATTGCATTAGTCTTCTCATAAAGACTTATAATCTTTACTAATTAGTGCTTAGTATACTAAACAGTTTGCTTGAACCAAGACTTGCTTAGAAACAAAGAAAGAAGAAAGGAAGAAAGAAAGAGGAAAGAAGGGAAAATTGAACATGATTGACATTCTGAGGCAAGTCTCTGAATTTTGATAACTATAGAATATTTTCTTGTCGCTGCAGCTGTACACCCAATCATGTTTCAAATAGCATTGACTGTAATGCAATTCTTTTTTTCAGGTTTGTTTTGTTTTTTTTGTTTTTTGGTTTTTGGAGACAGGGCTTCTCTGTGTAGCCTTGGCTGTCCTGGACTTACTTTGTGGACCAGGCTGGCCTCGAACTCACAGCGATCTGCCTACCTCTGCCTCCCGAGTGCTGGGATTAAAGGCGTGCGCCACCACCCTTTGGCCTTCTTTTTTTCAGTTTTGTGTTGCTTACAGTTAGTTACATTTGGGGCTGGCTGGACGGCCCAGTGGTTAGGAGTGCTTTGTTGCTCTCTCAGGGGCCTGCATGCAGTTCCCAGCATCCAACTACATCCAGCAGCTCACAACCACCTGCAACTCCAGTTCTAGAGGATCTAGAGTCCTCTTCTGGCCATTTTGGGACATTCATGTATGAGCTTCTGTGTGCGAACACACAGACACACACACACAGAGAAATAAAAAGTTAACTAAAAAAAAAAAAATTAGTCTCAAGCCAGGTGTGGTGGCACACACCTTTAATCCCAGCACTCGGGAGGCAGAGGCAGATGGATCAGTCAGTTCAAGGCCAGCCTGGTCTACAAAGTGAGTCCAGGACAGCCAAGGCCACATAAAGAAACCCTGTCTCAATAAAATAAAATAAAATAAAATAAAATAAAATAAAATAAAATAAAA
>OU015756.1:60226764-60249072 GCA_907169655.1 Acomys percivali
AGAGAGAGAGAGAGAGAGAGAGAGAGAGAGAGAGAGAGAGAGAGAGAAATTCCTTACCAGCTAAACAGAAATCCCAAGGCAGCAATGTTATCAAAAAGCATAGTAATTAATCTGAGAACATTCCCATAACACCAATTTGCTCAAGAATTTTAATCACAGGTTTGCAGCTGTTTGCACAGGCTCTAAAGCAATTCCCTCTGGTTTTTGTTTGGCTAGTTTTTGTTTAGTTTTGTTTTTTTGGAGACAGGGCTCAGGAAACATCGCAGAATGGGGCCCCGGAAAGAACAGAAGGGACAAGTGTCGTAAAATGTCTTTTAGACATTACATGGCAATTGCGCCCATGAATTCAGGGCAGCTGTGGCCATCTGCACACAGTCAAGCCAGGCGACATTTCCAGCATGGAGACAGGTTTGAGAGATGGCTCAGTGGTTAAGAGCACTGGCTGCTCCTCCAAAGGATCCACACTCAATTCCCAGCCATCCATATGGGAGCTTACAACTATATGTAACTCTCACTTCCAGAAGAGCTGACAACATCCTCTGGTCTCCAAGGGCACCAGGGATGCAAGTGGTACAGACATGCATGGAGGCAAAATACCAAAATGAAAAATCATCTTCATCTTCTTCTTCATCATCATCATCATCATCGCCACCACCATCCAACATGGATGAGGGAGAAACTCCTGAGGCTTCACCCCTAGCTGAGGAGCTGTTGGCAACTGATGGCTGCTGGAGGCCCAGGAGCCATTTTTTTTTTTTTTTTTTTGGTTTTTTGAGACAAGGTTTCTCTGTGTAGCCTTGGCTGACCTGGACTTCCTTTGTAGACCAGGCTGGCTTCGAACTCACAGCGATCCACCAGCCTCTGCCTCCCAAGTGCTAGGATTAAAGGCATGCGCCACCACCGCCCAGCCCCGGGAGCCATTTTTCCTCAGTGGTATAGCCACCCGCAAGTTGCCCAAGCTCCGGTACCCTTGCCCCACCCTTTTTCATGCAAGCAGGCCTATCAAACTCAGTGGCTCACACAACCTAACACTTAAAAGTAGGACGGGGACTTGGGAAGAGGAGTTCAGAGGGAGTGGGAAGAGAGGGGATGAGGGTGCGTGTGTCATAAAACAAGAGAAACACGTACGTTTTATAAGTAACATATTAAAAATGTTTAGCTGAGGATGTAAAACTATTTAAACATACTGGACTTTTCCTGCAGTCACAATGTTGGAGACTAAGGCAGAGGAGCATATGAGCACAGTCAGTGACAGCTTGGGTTATCTAAGGAGACTCAAGAGGCAGAGGCAGGCAGGGCTAGGGAGGTGGCTGAAGGGGATTGTTTTTATCTAAGATAGGGTTTCTCTGTGTACTCCGGGATGTCCTAAAACTCACTCTGTAGACCAGGATGGCCTCGGCCTCCTCAGTGCTGAGATTAAAGATGTGCACTTCCACACCCAACTACATGGCTCAGTGTGGGTCTGGTTTGGTTTTTGGCTTTTTGAGACAGGCTGTACTGGACTCGCTTTGTAGACCAGGCTGACCTTGAACTCACAGCGATCCACCTGCTTTGGCTCCGGAGTGCTGGGATTACAGGCTTGTGCCACCACACCTGGCCTTAGCTCAGTGTTTAAGAGCACGTACTTTACCTCCAGAGGACCTGAGTTCTAGTCCCAGCAACCACGTCAGGTGGCTCACAACTGCTTTTAACTCTAGATCCAGCCAGAGACTCTGGGCACCTACATTCATGTGTACACATATGTACACATAATTAAAAATAGCAAAATAAAATAAAAGAGCAGATCACTGTGAGTTTGAGGCCAGTCTGGTATACACGAAGTTGTGGGACAGCCAAAGAGACCCTATCTCAAAAAACAAAACAAATAAAAGAGAGGAGGGAAAAAGACTTTAATGTTTCAAAAGGAAAATAAAACCAAATAGACATCTCTAAATAACCTCAAACTCAGAATCCATATAATGAAATACGCACTTGAATATATGAAATTTTATTATTTTTCTACATAACACCTTAATGAACACACCACGTACAATTTCTCAACCGGCAAATAAGACACAAAGCAAAATGTCCTTGGTGCTCGTAGAATTAAGAGCAGTCACCTGTCTCTGGGAGGATTCAGTTTCTTACGACGTCTGTGATACCTTGAAAAGAAGAAAATACTGGAGGTAAGATTACTCCAATAAATTAGTTATTCCACAGCACTTGGGAGGCAGAGGCAGGAGGATCTCTGTGCGTTCAAGGCCAGCCTGGTCCACAGAGAGAGCTCCAGGACAGCCAAGACTACACAGAGAAACCTTGTCTTGAAAAAAAAAAAAAGTAGTTATTCCAGATACCCATGTTAAATTTCTGTGGTTATTTTGCTATTTTTATTGGAATTATTTAAAACTCAATAAAAGTTTATAAATATACTATTACACACTTCTCAATAATAATCTACAATCCCTCATTACGAAAACATTTCCTATCAATTAAATGATTTAAAAAATCTCCTTTCAGATCTTAAGGACAACTCCATAGCCTGGATTATTGGTATTGAATTAAAAATGAATGCTTATCTTTAAGGAAACCTTGTATTATTATAAACATGTCTGTAAAATTTTTCTTGGTAATGCAATTATTTCCCTCTGTACAGAGGTCTCTTAAACTGTAAAATCATGTTTCAATGTATAGTAGAATTCAAGCAATGATGTTTGTAGAAAAATGCAGACTGTGACCACGAATGCAAGCAATGACGGTGAAACTCACTACTTACCTCACTTTCGCAGTTACAAACATGCTGAAATTATAATAACTAATCCAAGTGCTAGCATGCTGAAGTCAGCAGCATCAGACCTGCACACCACAAATCTCTGCTGGTACAATGCTTTGGAGAAAACGTGTAGTGAGACAAATCAAAACTCTCCATAGTCCTGACCTGCTGCAACCTGAAACCTTTACTCAAAGTGTCTAGGACAAGCAGTACTTGGGATTTTCAAATTTTTGCACATCTACCACAAAGTGTCTTGTCTGTTTTGTGATTATTATGTCTAAACACAAAATTCATTTATATTGCATATATACATTATACACAGTTTAAAGATAATTGAATGTAATATTCTTAGTGTAACTGCAATTTGACTGTTGATAGAAACCAAGGGTGGGTCTAAGAAAAGGTGTGGAGAGAAGGTGAAAATGGTGTAATTCTATTATAATCTCAAAAAAATAACAAAATTCTTAAAACAAAACAAAATACCTGGCCGGGCGGTGGTGGCGCACGCCTTTAATCCCAGCACTTGGGAGGCAGAGGCAGGCGGATCGCTGTGAGTTCGAGGCCAGCCTGGTCTACAAAGTGAGTCTAGGACAGCCAAGGCTACACAGAGAGACCCTATCTCAAAAAAACCAAAAACAACAACAACAACAACAACAACAACAACAAAAAAAACCCCACAAAATACCCACAACCAAAGCCCCACACCAAAAAAAGCACCATTACAAAAGTTTTATAACCAGGTAGTAGTGACCCTTGTATTTAAAATCGCAGCACTCAGCCGGGTGTGATGGCACACACCTGTAATCCCAGCACTCAGGAGGCAGAGGCAGGTGGATCTCTGTGAGTTCAAGGCCAGCCTGGTCTACAAAGCTAGTCTAGAGCAGCCAAGTACACAGAGAAACCCTGCCTCAAAAAAAAAAAAAAAAAGACTCATTTAAGGTCACATAGGTCACATACACATATGCCTGTACAGTACTACAAAGTCAGGGCTGACATACATGTCAACCTACTAGACTGAGCAAGTGGCTAGAAGGTGACAACAGTAGGGCGAGAGTGAGCCCAGGTGCTTCCGACACAAAGCTGCTCTCTCAGCAAAGCGTGTACCTCAAACAGCACAACACTGACTAGACAGAGCACAGGGTTACCATTTGGGGAGCAGCTAAGGACATGTACCTGCAGGGAGTGGAGCATGACTGAAATATGCAGATTTCCATTTTATATCTTACACATCTTTAAAAGCAACACATATACCTCTAAAAACATTGAAAAAGACATTATATATCTCATTTTTATGGGTTGTTTTGGTTTGGTTTTTGGTTTTTTGAGGCAGGGTTTCTCTATACAGCCCAGGCTGTCCTGGAATTCACTTTGTAGGCTGGGTTGTTCTCAAACTCACAGCAATCCACCTGCCTCTGTCTCCTTGAGTGCTAGGAATAAAATCATGTGCCACCAAGCCTAGCTGTATGTATCTCATCTTTAAATCATAGTGAGTCCCATTCTTTTGATTTCTAGACCTTAAAAACTGCAACATTGTCAGGCGAGGTAGCACACACCTGTAATCGCAGCACTTGGGGAGGCAGAGGTAGATGGATCTTTGTGAGTTCAAGGCCAGCATGGTCTACAAGTCCAAGAGAGCGAAAGCTACAACAGAGAAACACTGTCTCGAAAACCAAAAACAAACAACAGAAAAAACTCTGAATACTGACAAATTATTCTACAAGTAGCTTGACTCTTAAGAAAAAAAACGGGGCTGGAGAGATAGCTCAGAGGTTAAGAGCACTGTCTGCTCTTCCAGAGGTCCTGAGTTCAACTCCCAGCAACCACATGGTGGCTCACAACCATCTATAATGTGATCTGATGCCCTCTTCTGGCCTGTAGGTGTACATGTAGGCAGAGCACTGTATCTGTAATAATAAATAAATAAATCTTAAAAAAAAAAAAAGAAAGAAAGAAAAAAAACGGGGAGGGCAGTGGTGGTGGACCCCTTTAATCCCAGCACTTGGGAGACACAGGCAGGTGGATCTCTGAGTTCAAGGCCAGCCTGATCTACAAAGTGAGTTCCAGGATAGCTAGAGCTACACAGAGAAATGCTGTCTCGAAAAATGGAAAGAAAAAAGAAAAGAAAAACGGTTCACTGATGTTTAGAAATTAGTACTTTCAAACGGTATATATTACTTTAACCAAAAATAAGCATATAGGGGTCAGGGTCAAGAAGACAGCTCAGTGAGTAAAGGTGCCTGCTACACTAGCTTGGCAACTTGAACTCCATCATCATACACAAATAATAATAATAAATAAAATTTTGTGTATATTTATACATAGATACTAAGCTAATATGTACTGACTGATCTGAAAGAACACTATTCTAGGCCAGATGTTTTCTTTACGCATGCAAACTAGTATCCGGGGCTTCTGCTGAGCGCTTTATTGGGAGAGGTATTGGGACAATCAATTCCACCTAATTAAAGTCTGCTTACAATTCAAAGTGCTTCTTCACAATCCTGAGGGCTAAAGATATACTAGGAGATTACATTAATTAGTAGCCAAAAGCTAATTAGTAGCAATAAGATTAAATAAGTAAATAAGATTAAACACGGGTAAGGTGCTAGAGAACTCGATCTGAGTCGTCTCCTTGCCTTCAGTCTTCCCCTTCAAATAAACTACAGTCAGGGTTGTCACCGCTTCAGCGGCTTGGTTATGAACAATGTTTACAAAGAGTAAAGCAACCTGGAATGCACAGGAGGAAGGAAAGAACGAGAGCTAGCAAGGAAGCGGAAAAACAGGCCGGAGCTCAAGGCTCTGGATAATGCTCAATCCCCAGAGCAGACCATGACAGTGTAAGCGCATGCGTGTAATCTCAGCACTGAGATGGTGGAGACAGGTCAGACCCTGCAGCTTGCTGACCAGATTAGTCTAGCTGGTGAGTTCCAGGCTACTGAACTTAACAAAAAAGGCAGTTTAAAAAAAAAGGGGGGAGGGGGGAGAGCTTTTGATAATGACACATTGAGACCTGAAGCTGTCCTATAACCTCTCTGCATACACAGCACCCCCTGATAACTAGACAGACAGGCAAGCAGGCAGACAGACAATTTAGACAGGCAGATGGTATAGACAGATAGTTAGTCAATCAGACAGACAGACAATGGGGCTAGCAAGATGGCAAAGGCAGCCGGGTGGTGGTGGCGCACGCCTTTAATCCCAGCACTCGGGAGGCAGAGGCAGGCGGATCGCTGCAAGTTTGAGGCCAGCCTGGTTTACAGAGTGAGTCCAGGACAGTCAAGGCTACACAGAGAAACCTTGTCTCCAAAAACCAAAAACCAAACAAACAAACAAACAAAAAAGATGGCAAAGGCAGCAAAAGCATTTGCTGGGCAATGGGCAAGTTCAATCCCTGGAACCAGGGCAGAAAGACTCACTCCTGAAAATTGTCCTCTGACATGTATATTGACAGTGTGGCATGCATGAACACATCCACACACCTGTACACATGTGTACACACACACACACACACACACACACACACTCCATTAATAATAAAATAAAAACTTGGGGCCGGGCATGGTGGTACACGCCTTTAATCCCAGTGCTCGGAAGGCAGAGGCAGACAGATCTCTGTGAGTTCGAGGCCCAGCCTGGTCTACAAAGCGAGTCCAGGAAAGCCAAGGCTACACTGAGAAACTGTGTCTCAAAAAACCAAAGAAACAACAACAAAAAAAAAACCAAAACAAAACAAAAACTTGGGCTGGAGAGATGGCTCCTCCAGAGGCCCTGAGTTCAATTCCCAGTAACCACATGGTGGCTCACAACCATCTATAATGTGATCTGATGCCCTCTTCTGGACTGCAGGTGTACATGCAGACAGAGCACTGTATACATAATAAATAAATACATATTTTTCTTTAAAAATTTAAAAAAAAAAAACCTTTTTGTTTTGTTTTGTTTTTTTGAAACAGGGTTCTTTGTGTAGCCTTGGTTGGCCTGGAACTAACTCTGTAGACCAGGCTGGCCTCAAACTCAAGAGATCTGCCTGCCTCAACCTCCCGAGTGTTGGAGTAAAGGTGTCTGACAGCACCTTGCATGGCAAAATAAAAACTTTTTTAAAAAAGTTTTATTTACTTATTATACAATGTTCTGCCTGCATGTACACTTGCACACCAGAAGAAGGAACCACAATAGATGGTCGTGAGCCACCATGTGGTTGCTGGGAATTGAACTCAGGACCTCCGGAAGAGCAGACTGTGCTCTTAACCACTGAGCCATCTCTCCAGCCCCAATAAAAACTTTTAAAGTCAAACAAAAGTAAAAGGTAAACAGGAGCTGCAATGAGACATGAATCACGGCAACATATCTGAGAATACACTGTAAGTAAAGACACAGAGCTATGGGATGGCTTGTTGACTTGTTTTCACCAACTCTAACTGAGCAGCAGTTTGTGATTGTACTCAGGAGGTCCCTGTGTGAATCCTGTGTTGGGAGGTTGGTCTGATGTTTCTTTCTTTCTTCTTCTTTTTAAAAAAGATTTTAAAAATTTACTTATTGTATATGAGTGCTCTATTTGCATCTACACCTGTATGCGGGAAGAGGGCATTAGATCACATTACAGATGGTTGTGAGTCTCCATGTGGTTGCTGGGAATTGAACTAAGACCTCTAGAAGAGCAGACAGTGCTCTTAACCACTGAGCCATCTCTCCTGCACGGGTCTGATGTATTTTGATGCTAATTACTGCTTGCTGTCTTTTAATGTAAACCAAATATTGCTGTGTAACCTTGCTTAAAAACTTATTCCTGGCTGGGAGTGGTGGTGCATACCTTTAATCCCAGCACTCAGGAGGCAGAGGTAGGCGGATCAGTGTGAGTCCGAGGCCAGCCTGGTCTACAAAGCGAGTCCAGGACAGCCAAGGCTACACAGAGAAACCCTGTCTTGAAAAAACAAAACTCCCCCAAAACAAACAAACAAAAAAACAGAGTGGCAACTAGTTTTGAAAGGAACTGAGAACAATACTTACTAAGACCAAATCTGACCCTGTACTTTTTTTTTTTTTTTTTTTTTTGGTAATTATTCAAAAATCTGTTAGAAATGGATAAACAGCATCTAGGGAGATGGCTCAGAGGTTAAGAGCATTGCTGCCCTTGCAGAGGAGTAGGGTTGGTTCCTAGCAGGCACAGGGTGGCTCCAGTCCCAGGGGATCTGGTGTACTCCTCAGGCCTCCTGACACAAGTGTAGTGTACTTACAGATAGACAGATCATTCATCCACAGAAGGTAGGAAAGTAAATAAATCAGCACTGGGAATAAGATCAGCTATTATCAGGAAGGAGGATTGAAAACCGTAACTAAAGTCTAGCATAAACTAGGAGACTTTTTGAAAAACTCTTGCATTCATAAAACTAAGGTGTTCCTTTGTTTTAACTCCAGCCCGTGCAGATTGAAGAAGCCCAAGCATCCTTGGGGTCAAGTTTCCATACGCAGCGCCTTGGCAGAAGCTGTGGGAGTAGAAGCGGGGTGAGACTTACAGCCCGTGCGGGTACCAGCGATGCTTCGTCGTGAAGAACACCTTGCTGAGCTGTTCTATCATGGGTCCCTGCTCAAGGTGGTTGCTTTTTTCTTCTAATTTGGTTTTCAGCACTTGCTCAAGTGTTTCGTCATTATTATGCAAAAGATCTGGTTGAGGGATAGGCTACAAAAGAAGCAAATTACAAACAATAAGTAGGGAACCACACACTGGGAAGCGCCCGGCTTTATGATGCAACAGCACACCGCCTTACCGTGGGTGAGTTGCCAGGCTCTTTCCATTAGTTGTGTTATTCAGAGTTAGAAATACTCTCTACTCACAAAAAAACTCTGGGTTTCTTTTCCAATACTAAAAGTTCTCATTCAATTATTTTCCTCAGTAATAAGGTACTTGTTATTTTTATTTCTATTTCCCCAAAGTATACACTAGGGTCCATATTATTTTTTTAACTTGCAATTTGACAGTTTACCTTATATAACAAATGAGAGAACAATGAAAAATATATAGAAGACCTCTAGGGTGGCTTGAATAAGAATGACCCCCACAGATCATATATTTGAATGTTTGGTTCGCAGTTGATGGACTGTTTAGGAGGACTAGGAGGTCTGGTCTTGTTAGATGAGGTGTGTCACTGGGGGTGGGAGGTGGGTTCTGAGGTTTCAAAAGCCCCTGCCAGGCCCAGTCTCCTTCTCTGCTTGTAGATTAGATACAAGAGCTGGGCGTGGTGGCACATGCCTGCAATTCCAGCACTGGGGAGGCAGAGGCAGGTAGATCTCTGTGAGTTCTAGGCCACCCTGGTCTACACAGTGAGTCCAGGATAACCAGGGCCACACAGAAAAACACCGTCTCAAAAAAAAAGAAAAGAAAAAGAAAAAGAAAAAGATGTAAGCTCTTAGCAATTACTGCTCCAGCATTGTGCCTGCCTGCCTGCCGCCATGCTCCCTGCCAGGAGGATCACGGACTAACCCTGACACAGTAGGCGAGGCTGTGGTTAAATTGGGCACGGCATCTCTTCACAGCAACTGAACAGTGACTAAGACACCGTCTCACTGAACAGCGACAGTCCCACGCTGGGCATAGGAATGGTACATGCCTGCAATCCCCAAACCCAGGAGGCAGAAGCAGGAAGAGCTCTCGCAGTTTGAGGCCAGCCTGCTGTTGATAGTGAGCTGAAGGCCGGGTAAGCACAGACTGGGACCCTGTCTCAAAAAACAAACAAGCAAAGCAGCAAACCAGTCGGGCTAGTCGTAAGCCAGTTAGTTACACGCTAGTGGTGTGGTATAACGGCTAGCATGGGAGAGCGTAAGAAGGAACAGTAATGAAGACTAAGAACAGCGTTGTCTCTGGCCCTGCTGCTTAGTAGTGCTATAGCCAGCGGCAGCTAAACCCTTACTTCCCTCCTGTAAAGTCAGGAGGAGCATCATCTCACAAGGGTTGGTGAAGGTCAGGTGAATGTATAGTGTGCCTGCTGTTCCTCAAACTGTTACAGACTTCATTTCCCTAAGGCCCCACACAGGACACAAGTGCTATTTTTAAAGAAGTACTCCTTAGACAGTTAAAACAATCTTAAAACAGTCTTTTTTATATAAAGCAGAATGTTAGTCATTGTAAATGGCTATCTCTTGAAAGCACTGGCAAGCACAGCAGCAAAGCTGTAAAAGCTGTCAGAATCAAAACAGAGCCACACCTACAGTGTCAAGCCTCGGCTAAAAAGTGTGTAAATAAAGCTGGGGCTTCTGAGAAAGCCCTCTTGCACATATATTTGATAGCAACAACTGAGACTCACTCAAAACCGCAGCGTGGCACAAAGTCCACTGCAATTACACGTCAAAACTGTACTCTGGCCAGCAACTGCCTGGTCAGCCTCACGCTCCAGCACCCTTCTTATTGACTCCCGTGAGGAGGAACTGGTGTCTCAAACAGCATCTGTAATCCTCCTCAGCTTGCCGTCAGAACCGTCCCCTTGATCCAGCCTGCGGAGTACAGCTGCTGCTCACCACAGCGTTCATTTCCAAAGCGCTGTGCTCACAAATACGCTGATACCTACCCCTGCTGCTACCTGACAGGCTGCCAGAGGCTTCAGAGACAAGCTTTCTCTTTTAGGTTTGGGTATTTGTTGCTAAAGGTCAAATGTTTTAAGACAGGTGTGTCGGCACTCACCTGTCATCTCAGCACTGGGGAGGCAGAGACAGAGGACTGTCATTAATCTGAGGATATTCTGAACTATAGAAGGAGTTTTAAGATAGCCTGGATAGCATAGACACCCAGCCTGGGCTACAGTGAGATCTGACCTCAAAACACTAACTTTTTTAAACTTTTTTTTTTAAAGTTTTTTCAAGACAGGGTAAGAACAGTGATGTCTCTGGTCCTGCCACTTAGTGGTAGGCCTGGCTGTGCTGAACTCACTCTGTGGACCAGGCTGGCCTCGAGATCCACCTGCTGCTGCCTCCTGAGTGCTGGATTACAGGTGTGCACCACCACACTTCCGGCTAGATTTCCTCACTTAAAAAAAATTTTTTTAAACAATATTATTAAGAAGGTGTTTGGAGCCAGGAAGATGCCTCAGCAGATAAAAGTGCTTCCTGAAAAAGCCTGACAACCTGAGTTTGACCCCTGGTACCAATAGAAAGATAGAACTGAGTCTACAAAGTTATCTCCAGCCTCCACACTCATGCCATGTGTCTTAGTCAGTGTTCTACCGCTGTGAAGAGACCCCACAAAATGGCAACTCTATGAAGGAAAGCACTGAATTGGGGCCTGCTTACAGTTTCAGAGGTTTAGTGCATTATCACCAGTGTGGGAAGGCATGGCACACACAGGCCGGAGAAGGAGCTAAGAGTTCTACACCCAGATTTGCAGGCAGCAGGAAGACAGAATGGGACTGGCTTGGGCTTTGGAAACCCTAAAGGCCTCCCCCATTGACACACCTTCTCCAACAAGGCCACACCTCCTAAACCCTCTCAAGTAGTGTCATATTGCAGGATATTTGATCCCATTGTGAACCCCGAGATTGTGAACTGTAAAAACCTTTCTTTTTTGGTGTAGTTGAGCCCTAACACACACCTTTAATCCAGGAACTTCTTGTTTATTATAAACAGGTAATTATGGTGTGGCTCAGCCCTAGCACACACCTTTAATCCAAGAGCTTTCTGTACACACCATTGAATAAAGGTAACCCTAGGTCATGAGGCACACCAAGTAACCAGATGACAGGGGTGAACAGAAAGGAGGGGCTGTGAGAGAAGTGCATTAAGACAGAACTCTTTAGCTCTTTAAGCTTTCAGCTTTTGCCTTTTCCTCCTGGGCTGCCGAGTGAGCTAGCAAGCAGAGTAGGAAGGTTCCTACTGAGCCATCACTTCAGCTCCAAATGCACCGACTTAATTACATCCACACTTTCTTTTTCTTTATTTCCTTTTACACCAGAATCCCCCAGTACAATGCCTTTGTTTTCCTTTAATAGAAATCCTGGGGCTGGAGAGATGGCTCAGTGGTTAAAAGCCCTGCCTGCTCTTCCAAATGGACCCAGGTTCAATTCCCAGCACCCACATGATAGCTCATAACTGTCTGGAACTCCAAGATCTGACACCCCCACATCAATGCACATAAATTAAATTAAATAAAAGATTTTAAAAAAAGAAATCCTGAGTTATAGGAAAATATTTTTGGAACATATGTACTTTAATAAAATATATATCAGGCAGAAGTAGGAAGAAAATTCTGTTTGCTTGTATCTGTGAAAGACAGTCCTGTTCTAGATTCACCAGGGTCGGAGCAAGAGTAAGAGCAAGTGCAAGAACGGAGGAGGAGGAAGGCCCTGGACTGACAAATAACAGCAACAGATACAATACCAAAAGCTATCAATACAGAAATCTCTAACTTGTCCTTCCTTCCTTCCTTTCTTTTTTAAGTAAAACCTCAAAAAGAATTTTTTAAAAAGTAAAAAAAGACCAGACACCAGTAGTGCCTGCCTTTAATTTGAGGACTTGGGAGGCAGAGGCAGGTGGATATCTGAGATCTCTGTAGACCAGCCTGGCCTACAGAAAGAGTTCTAGAATAGCCAGGGCTGTTACACAGAGAAACCTTTTTTTCTTTTTCTTTTTTTGGTTTTTCGAGACAGGGTTTCTCTGTGTAGCCTTGACTGTCCTGGACTCACTTTGTAGTCCAGGCTGGCCTCGAACTCAAAGCGATTCACCTGCCTCTGCCTCCCGAGTGCTGAGATTAAAGGCGTGTGCCACCACGCCCCGCTCCTTTTTTTCAAAAAACAAAAAACAAAACAAAACAAAAAAGGTAAGAAAAGATAGTAGACAGCATGATGTAGCAAGTCCAGAGTTCGCGATTGAGTCTGTTTCAAACACACAAACAGAACAAAAAGTAAAAATACACATTTTGAACAAAAAATAATAAAGACAGGTCAAATTAAAATAAGTTATACTAAAAAAGCATTTTTATCTTGTACATGATTTTTTTTTAAGAAAAAGAGAAAATAATTAAACTAGATAATAATATTTGCCCACTGGGGACTAGAAATATGCCTCAGCAGTTAGAAACACTGGCTGCAGTTTCAGAGGAACCAGGTTCAATTCCCAGCACCCACATGGTGGGTCACCACCATCTCTAAGTCCAGCTCCAGTGGACCCAATGCTATCTTTTGGCTTCTGAAGGCACAAGCCCTGCACGTGGTACACATACATGGTGCAGACAAAACACTCATACACATACAAAAAATAATAATAATAAAAACAAAAAACCCATATTGGTGTTACTGAAAAAATGGCCGAGGCTAGAAAGATGGCTCAGTGGCTAAGAGTGCGCTGCTCTTCCAGGGACTTGGGTGCAGTTCCCAGCAACCACTGCAGGTAGCTTACAAACCCCCACAACTCCACCTCCAAGGGATCTAACATGCCCTTCTGTATGCTCTGGTCACCCATACACACTTGGTGTCCACTCACACAGACACACACATACACATGACATAAAAATAAACTTATTTTAAAACTTATTCCTGGTCTACAAAGGGAGTCCAGGACAGCCAAGGCTACACAGAGAAACCCTGTCTCAAAAAACCAAAAAAAACAAAAAACTTGTTAAATTCACCAAACATTAACAAAGATTCTTTGGGCCTTTGCAATGGCAATGGTCCAGCAGGACAGCACATTGCCCCAGGCCTGACCACTTGACTTCAATTCCCGGGACCCGTGTGGTGGCTGGAGAGAACTGACTCCCAAAAGCTACCCCGTAACTTCCACACAAGTACCATGGCATGTGCATGCACACACACAAGTGAACCAGAATCAGCAGCACAAACGCTGTGAAACAATATTCTAAAATACAAGTCTTTCATGCCATACGGTAACACACACATACATATATAGATATACATACATATATGTATATACCTTTTATGACATATGATAGCATAGGATATGTATTTTGCAGTTTTATCTTGTGCGTGTGAGTATGCACATGCGATACAGGGGATCTGACCTAAAGCCTCACAAATACTAGGTGAATGTTATACTAATGTCCTATATTAACAAACCTTTTAAAGTGTTTAAATTTTATACAAGGTCTCCCTAAGATGACTTTGCTGTCTTTCTGCTTGAGGCCAAGTGGGTGGGATTATATAGGTCTCTGCCATCAGGTCTAGTTTTTCTCAAAATTTTTGGGTCAGAAAAATGATGTCTTAATTGCCCTTAAATAGTTCTCTTATATACTAAAAAACCTTTAAGGAAAGAGTACAAAAACTAAGAGGAAAAATCAAGACAACAAACTAGAAAAGCTGAAAGACCCTAAACAAATAAAGGCTATCAGACCAACTTCCCGTACATACCTTGGTGTGTTCGTAGGGGATGTCCACAGAAGGGTGGTGGCACACAATTGTCTTGCCGTCTGCTGTCAAAGCGAGTTCTACTTTGCTGCAAAGGAACATTAGAAATACAGTTAGACTGCACTCAAGGCAGTACGATTGCTTTTAGGTTTGGGTTTTGGGGGTGTTTTGAGACAAGGTCTCACTCTGTCGTGCACGTAGTCACTAATCTCACTATGAAGCCCACGCTGGCCTCAAACACATGGCGGTCCTCCTGCCTCTGCCTCCAAAGTGACTGGATAACAGGCACATACCATCACATCTAGCAGAATGGCTTTATTCAGATAGGATCTCATGTGTCCCAGACTGGTTTCCATGGCACTGTGTAGCCAAGAATGACCTTAAACTCTTGGTCCTTATGACTTTATTTCTTGTTAAGATTACATGTATGGGGCTCAAGAGATGGCTCAGAGGTTAAGAGCACTGTCTGTTCTTTCAAAGGTCATGAGTTCAAGTCCCAGCAACCACAGGGTGGCTCACAGCCATTTGCAATGTGATCTGACTCCTTCTTCTGGCCTGCAGATATACATGCAGGCAGAACACTGTACACATGATAATAAATAAATAAATCTTTAAAAAAAAGATTACATGTATGCTCAGCTAGAATAATTATGCTTTTTTTTGAGGGGGGCAGTATTAGAAACAGGGTTTCTCTGTGTAGGCTAAGCTGTACTAGACTCACTTTCTAGACCAGGCTGGCCTTGAACTCACAGCGATCCGCCTGCCTCTGCCTCCTGAGTGCTGGGATTAAAAGCATGCACCACCACCGCCTGGTTCTAAGTTTCTTTCTTTCTCTTTTATTTTTTTTTTTAAAGATGTATTTATTTGTTATTATGTATACAGTATTCTGACTGCATGTATATATGCAGGCTAGAAGAGAGCATCAAATCACATTATAGATGGTTATAAGCCACCATGTGTTTGTTGGGAATTGAACTCAGGACCTCTGGTGGAGAAGTCAGTGCCCTTAACCTGTGAGCCATCTCTCGAGCCCTCAGTTTTTTTCTTAATTTGGCTATCATACAAATACTTGAGATGTGTGTGTGGTGTGTGTGTGTGTGTGTGTGTGTGTGTGTGTGTGTGTGTATGTGTTTTGTTTTCTGAGACAAGAGTTTCTCTGTGTAGCCTTGTCTGTGGCTGTCCTAGAACTCACTCTGTAGATCAGGCTGGCCTTTAACTCACATTGCTCCACCTACCTCTGCCTCCCGAGTGCTGGGATTAAAGTTGAGCACCACCACAACTGACAGCTGAATTCTTTTTTTTTTTTGGTTTTTTGAGACAGGGTTTCTCTGTGTAGCCTTGGCTGTCCCGAACTCACTCGGTAGACCAGGCTGGCCTCGAACTCGCAGCGATCCGCCTGCCTCTGCCTCCTGAGTGCTGGGATTAAAGGTGTGCGCCACCACCGCCCAGCTAGCTGAATTCTTAAAGCTGAATCTAACTAATTGAATTTGAAATAGATTCTAAGCAATTAATATTTAAGGTGAAAGAGATTCGTGCACTATAGCACTTAAAATTTAAAAATCCAGGCCGGGCATGGTGGCACATGCCTTTAATCCCAGCACTCGGGAGGCAGAGGCAGGCGGATCACTGTGAGTTCAAGGCCAGCCTGGTCTACAAAGTGAGTCCAGGATGGCCAAGGCTACACAGAGAAACCCTGTCTCGAAAAACAAAAAAAAATTTTAAAATCCGTTGGTGCTGTAGAGATGGCTCCGTGGGGAAGGGTGCTTACTGCCAAAACTAACAACAGGAGTTTGATCCTCAGGACCCACATAGTAAGAGAGAGCTGTCTTCCAACCACTACATGTATGCCATGGCACACACACAAATAAACAAATGTGATAAAAATGTATTTATGTAGTGTTGCTAATTCAAATTGAGAAACTATTTTAAATATACTTATGTGCTACAATAGTAAAATAGTTCAATTTAAATGTAAAATTAATTAATCACAAATTGCTAAAGGGAACATGTTATATTGCTTGATTAGAAAACCTAGTACCAGGGCTGGAGAGATGGCCCTGTGGTTAAGAGCACTAGCTGTTCTTCCAGAGGACCTGGGTTCAATTCCCAGCAATCACACGGCAGCTCACAACTGTCTGTAACTCCAGTTCCAGGGGATCTAATGCCCTAACACAGACATATATGCAGGTAAAACACCAATGAACACAAAATAGAAAATAAATAAATAAAAAAAAAAAGAAAAGAAACCTAGTACCTATAGCATAAGTGACAACTAAGACCATAGTAGAATATGTCAGTTTAACTACTTAAGGAAAATAAACAGTAGTGACTATAAACTGTATTTCAACTGCATTAAGTTGTTTCACTCTGATTTTACCACTGAATTCTAAACATAACTGCAATAACATTTCCACTATTAAATTATATTTATTTGTTTGCTTATTTGTTTTGGGCACAGAGATGGTCTCAAATTGTACCTCTGGCTAGCCTGGACCTCACAGAGGTTCACCTGCCCCTGCCTCTCCAGGGCTGGGATCCCATAAGTGCACCACCAGGCGCAGCCCAAATGAGGTTTTTAAACTTTGAAAAAAAGATTTATTGGCCAGGTGTGGTGGCTCATGCCTTTCTCCCAGTATCAGAGGCACAGGTAGGTGGATTGCTATGAGTTTGAGGCCAGCCTGGTCTACAAAGTGAGTCCAGGACAGCCATAGCTACACAGAGAAACCTTGTCTTGAAAAAACAAAAAACAAAAAACAAAAAACAAGAAAAATCAAAAAATAAAAAATAAATGTATTCGTTGTATTTTATGTGAATGAATGTTTTGCCTGCATGTATGTGTGTATGTGACTCTTGTGTGTTCCCAGTGTCCTCAGAGGTCAGAAGAGGTTATCAGATCTTTGGAACTGATCTTATGAACTGAGTTATTAAATTGTCAAGTGGGTACTGGGAACCAAACCCAGGTCCTCCTGCAAGAGCAGCACACACTCTGAAGCACTGATCATCTCTCCACCAGCACCACTCTTTTTAGAGACAGCTCACTAGACAGTCCAGACTGGCTCTGATCTCCAGATCTTCTCGCTTTAGCTTTCTAAGTGCTATGATAACCGTCACTGCTGGCTTTAGGAAGCTTTACACAATATAAAACACTGAGATTACTCAATCTGTTTAGGTTGAAAAAAATATAACCTAGTTTAATTTCATCACTAGCTACTTAACTTAGTAGTCATTGAAAATACAATTAAAACCAGTGTCAAACACTTGCTCAACTGTGTTCGTAGCAGCTTTATTTGTAATAGCTGGAATCTGGAAACAACCTAGGTGTCCCTCAACTGAAGAATGGATAAAGAAACTGTGGTACATTTACACAATGGAATACTATTCAGTATTAAAAACAAAGAAATCATGAAATTTGCAGGCAAATGCATGGAACCAGAAAAGATCATGTTAAGTGAGGGAACCCAGACACATATGTACTCACTTATAAGTGGATTTTAGCCGTACAGTACAGGATAAACATACTACAATGCACAGACCCAAAGACGATAACAAGGAGGATCCAAGCTTAAATTTCATTCAGAAGGGGAAAAAGAACAGTCAGAGGTAGTGACTGAAGAGAAGGAACAAGGAAGGAGAGGGAGCACAGAGCGATACGAGGGTGGAGAGCAGACCTGGGGAGAGCTGGAATGAGGCCGGGGACAGAAGGCCTGTAAAGAAAAGAGAAACTGTGGCGGGGGCATCTCTGGGACAAGCTGGAGACCTAAGTCAGGGTAGGTCCTGGGAGGATGTGGGGGACTCTAGCAGGCACTCCTGGTAGCAGGGGCCATGGAGACTGAAGAGGACACCCTCTAACTAGATAAGTCTCCCAGTAGAGGGAGGGAATCACCAACCCACCCACAAAAACGTCAATCAAAACTCACCGTGCCTACGAGTCGTGCAGGGATAAAGACAGGGCAGACGGAGCAGAGATTGAAGGACACAGCCAGGCAGATGCTATAACTAGGCTTTGTCCAACCAGCGTCTGGCCCACCCCATGAGAGAGAGCCAACCCCTGACACTATTAAGGATACTCTGCTATGGTCCCAGACAGGAGCCTCTCAGAGTTGTCCTTTGAGATGCTCCACCCAGCAGCGGTTCAACACAGGTGCTGAGACTCACAGCCAAACACTGGGTGATATGTAGGGAGTCCTATGGTAAAGTGGGGGGGAAGGAGAAAAGGACCTGAAGGTGACAGGAGCTGCTAAAGTAGACCAACAGAGCCAACCAGGGCCCAGAGGGGCCTGCTGAGGTTGAAGCACTAAGAGCCATGCACTGACTGGCCTAGGCCCCCTACAAGGATACAGCCAATGGGCAGCTCAGGACCCTGGTTCAATTCCCAGCACCTACTCACAAGGAAGTCAGCAACTAAAGTTCCAGGAAATTTGACACCCTCTTCTGACCGCCACAGACAGCAGGAACACACATGGTGCACATACATACACACTCGCAAAAATACCTCTCACACATAATAAATTAAAAAGAAAACATAAAAAAAATCCTGGGCATGGTGGCATACACATAAGCACTGGTGGGAGAAACAGGAGTCCAAGGCCAGACTCAGCTATATAGTAAACTTGAGTCTACTATGCTGTTTTTTGTTTTTTACTAAAATTTGCAATAAAACCCACATGACTTAAGAAAACATATTGCATTTTCTGCACATCAGCTCTGCTGCAAAAAATAAAAATAAAAATAAAAATGAGAGGCTAGAGAGATGGCTCAGAGTTAAGAGTGCTGACTGCTCATTCAGAGGTCCTGAGTTCGATTCCCAGCAACCACATGGTGGCTCATAACCATCTGTGGTGTGATCTAATGCCCTCTTCTGTCATGCAGGCAAGCACTGTATACATAATAAATAAATAAATCTTGAAAAAAATAAAAATGAATACATCATATGCTATTTCTAGTTCTTGGAATATTGATTAAGTTGAATAACTACCAAACAAATGATGCAGAATACAACAGCGTAATTTGGAATTATTCAGTATCAAACAAGACAGATAAATAGATATACACCCTAACATAAAACTATAAAAGTGAATTAAACTTTGCAAAAAGTTAAAGCCTGTTTCAGAAAAAAAGAGCAAGCCTGTTACAGCAGACATGAGCGTTCGCTGCAACACAATGGTAATTGCTTTGATCTAAAATGTGTACACTCCGGATACCATATCAATAAGACACAATTTTAAAAACAAAACTAAAGACAGAATAAACAAGCCAGGCACGGTGGCTCACACCTTTAATCCCAGCACTCAGGAGGCAAAGGCAGGCGGATCTTTGTGAGTTTCAGACCAATCTGGTCTACAAAGCGAGTTCCAGGACAGCCAGGGCTACACAGAGAAACCCTGTCTCGAAAAAACCAAACTAAAACAAACAAACCAAACCAAACCAAACAAACAAACAAAAAACCAGAAAAATCAGAAAAGCAAACCTAAGATACAATGAAGACTGCTATTTTCAACAGATTTTTTTTTCAGATTTTTAAAAAAAAAATACATACCAATTGTAGTCATCTGGAAGAGAAGAATATGTAGACTTATAGCAAGCACTTGACAAAACTCCATCTGCAAAACCCCACAGAGTACAATAGTTTAGCTCACCTCTCATAAAGGTAAATCTAGATGTCAACCAATAAACGCCTTTTGTTTGCTTTCGTTGATCTCTATGAGAGTGAAGGGGACAAGGGGGGGCACAGGAGGCCAGCGAAGGAGAGGGGGGAGCACAAGAGGCCAGCGAAGGAGAGGGGGGAGCACAGGAGGCCAGCGAAGGAGAGGGGGGCACAGGAGGCCAGCGAAGGGAAGACTACTCCATGTTCTCCCTCATACGGAAATCTAGATTTAAATATATTGTGTGACACCAACAGGAAAAGGAAGACTAGGAAGGAAGCAGCAAAACAAAGCAGGAGGAATGGAGTGAAACATTACATGGATCAGGTATGCACAAAAAGGTCATAACAATGAAAATAAGGACGGGCGCTTTTTTTGGGGGGGTGTCTTTTTTTCTCTCTCTCTCTCTTCAAGACAGGGTTTCTCTGTGTAGCCCTGGTTGTCCTGGAACTGACTCTATAGACCAGTCTGGTGTTGAACTTACAGAGAAGAAGCACGTGCCTTTTGCCTCCCAAACGCTGGGATTAAAGCCGTCTGCCACCACTCTCCGGCAAAAGTCGTTATTTTGTATGCTGACTAGAAGATACAGCAATTTGATTTTTACTAATCAGTATTTTATGAGTCTCACTATGTAGCCGTGGTTGGTCTGAAGCTCATTATGTGTGCCAGGTTAGCCTTGATCTCAGAGGCCCGCTTGCCTCTGCCTTCCGAGCGTTTAGGGTTACAGACTTGTGTCACCATGCTCATCTCACTACAGTGGCTTTTTGTTGTTATTCTGAGACACGGACTCTCTCTCTACATAGCCCTGGCTGACCCAGAACCCACTATCCAGTCCAGACTGGTTTTGAACCATAGAGATCTTCCTGCCTCTGCCTCCCAAGTGCTGGGATTAAAGGCATGCGCCACCATGCCCAGCTCACTACAGTAACTTTTAAAAGCACAGATAAGCCGGGCGTGGTGGTACACACCTTTAATCCCAGCACTCGGGAGGCAGAGGCAGGTGGATCGCTGTGAGTTTGAGGCCAGCCTGGTCTACAGAGTCCAGGACAGCCAAGGCTACACAGAGAAACCCTGTCTGGAAAAACAAAACAAAAAAAGAGATGTAGCATAACTTATTCATTCTCTTTTTGACTGACATTAAATTTTGTCTTCTTTTTATGATTGCAAATAGTAGGCATATAAAATAACAAGATGCTTTAAATATTCTATAGTTGAAAAAGCATAGAACTTTTTTTAAGTATTAAAAAAAAAAAAAGCCTCACTTACTTTGGACTGGAAATAGATGCTTCCAGAGAGTTCTGTTTGATATCACCCATTTTCCTGCTGCCGCCATGATCCTTATCAAGTGATTAAAAACAAAAACAAAAACAAAAACAAAAACCCAGTATTGTGAAGAGAGACTGCCTCTGAAGTCGGGCTCTAGGCACACGGATTTTCATTCCTGCTTAAGAGAAAAAGAAGAATCAGCTACCAAAATAAACAAACACTACAATAAGAGAGGAGACACTAGGCAGCGCGAGTCATTTGCAGACAAGGCCTTTAAACTTCGCAGTTGCACACGGCAACAGGCCCAAGAGCGGTGACATCAGACATGAGAAGGCCAACGGCCTACACCATCCTCTTAAAGGCACCCTTCTCACCACTCAGTGCACTCTGTTTCTCTTCCTGGGTGCTCAGGAACTACATACTTACTTAGAAAGCCATTCACACATAAGGCAACAGCGCACAGGCCTCCTCAAGCACCAGTGGGGCTATATACTAATGCCCAAGTACAACACAGAAGACCTTAGCACTTACAGTAATATTGTTTCTGATAAAAGCGAAAAATTCAAGCTGTGCGTGGTGGCGCACGCCTTTAATCCCAGCACTTGGGAGGCACAGGCAGGAGGATCGCTGTGAGTTTGAGGCCAGCCTGATCTACAAAGCAAGTCCAGGACGAGAAACCCTGTCTCGAACCCCTGGCCCCAGACCCCTAAAAATAAAAAATAAAAAAAAATAAAAAGAAAGAAAAAAGAAAGGGAAAAGTCAACAAGACCTATCTTTGGCCCATAAAAAAAACTAAGAGGAACAAATTGATGTCACCATCTTAGAGGTCTTAAACAAGTGCTTTTTAATCACCATTTCATCTTTACTGTCACACAACATTTAAAGATATGTCAAGCTTTATTTTGAATAATGAATTTGGGGCTGGAGAGATGGCTCAGCGGTTAAGAGAATTGACTGCTTTCCCAGAGGTTCTGAGTTCAATTCTCAGCAACCACATGGTGGCTCACAACCATCTATACTGTAACCTAATGTGCACTGTATATTAAGTAAACAAATCTTGAATCATGAATTTTATTTATTTATTTTTTGTTTGTTTGTTTTTCGAGACAGGGTTTCTCTGTATAGCCTTAGCTGTCCTGTACTTGCTCTGTAGACCAGGCTGGCCTCAAACTCACATTGATCCTCCTGCCGCTGCCTCCCATGTGCTGGGATTAAAGGCGTGCGGCACCACTCCTGGCAAATTATGAAATTTTTTAAGGACTTGCTTCTAAAGACTTTGGAGCTGCTCACTTAGAAAGTGGAAAATCTGGGG
>OU015756.1:60256600-60294100 GCA_907169655.1 Acomys percivali
CTCTCTCTCTCTCTCTCTCTCTCTCTCTCTCTCTCTCTCTCTCTCTCCCTCTCTCTCTCTGTTTCTCTGTCTCTCTCTCATAACCAGGGCCTTGCTATATAACCCAAGCTGGCCCCTGACTGCTTACTTCAGCCTTCTGAATTCCACGATTATAAGTCTGCATCATCACTTTAGCTCTCTCTCAGGTCTCTTTGAAGCACAAGAAAGTTTGTGGAAAAGCTGTTACAATTACAGGCACCGGCTGCCTCACTAGCATCTAGCTTTCTTCTTATGCGAGTGTTGGAGATTTCACCTCAGGTCCCCTTGCTTTCACAGCAAGTGCTCTTACACACTGAGCCATCTCCGCAAACCCTCCAAGGGAAGCCGTTTGCTCAGTGTATGCCCTCAGAGAGAACCCTGGGACTCCAGTCTTATTATTTATTTATTTGTTTATTTTTTTTGTTTTTTGAGACAGGGTTTCTCTGTGTAGCCTTGGTTGTCCTGGACTCACTTTGTAGACCAGGCTGGACTCGAACTCACAGCGATCTGCCGGCCTCTGCCTCCCAAGTGCTGGGATTAAAGGTGTGTGCCACCACCGCCCGGCTCGCCAGTCTTATTTTATTGCTTCTCTGGCACCACAGGTAAGTAGTTTCTGCTGTTCCATGTTGCTCCCATGATCCTCTTTCTCCAGAGTGCCTTCCCTGCCCCCCAGCCAATGGCAGAAAACAGGCCACAGACTGAAACCTGCTCTTCTCCTCCTCTTTTTCTCTTTTGCGACAGGGTCTTGCTACATACATACTGACTCTGCCATCCAGGTTGGCCTGGTGTTCAACACAATCTGCCTGTCCCTCCCTCCTGTTTTGGAATTACTTGTGAACACCGCCACAGGTGGCAACCTCCCCTCTTTTTATATCATGTCAGACATTTTGCAGTAGAAGCTGAGAGCTAACACGAGAGTACAACATTCCCTTCTTATGTCGGTGTTCTCTCCATGACCAGCTCCTTTTCCCTGAAGGAATGGACTCAGTAGGTCTTATAGTTGTTATGTTTCATTCCTAGTTTGTGGCTATAAAATTTTTTTGTTTTTTTTTTTACTGGTTTTGATTTTTTTCAGACATGCATCCCGGGCTGGCCTCCAAATCAGAATGTAGCTGAGGATGACCTTTCACCTTCATTAAAAATATCACTCGTTAACCAATGTATTGTGGGTATTAGTCACCGTTCTGTTGTTTGGAGTAGGCACCATGACCAAAGCAACTTGTAAAAGAAAGCTATTAATTTGGGTGGCTTGCTTACAATTTCACGGGAATAGTCCACTTCTATAATGTCACTAAGTATGGCAACAGGCAGGAAGGCAGGCAGGGTGTTAGCAGTAGCTGAGCGCTTACTTCTGATCCACACGTTGAGGCAGAGAGAGAGAAATCTAGATTGGATTTGGTGAGGGCTTTTGAAAGTGACACACATCCTCCAACAAGGCCACACCTCCTGGTCCTCATCCTCCAACAAGGCCACACCTCCTGGTCCTCATCCTCCAACAAGGCCACATCTCCTGGTCCTCATCCTCCAACAAGGCCACATCTCCTGGTCCTTAAGTGGTCCACCAACCGGGAACCAGACATTCAAATATATGAGCCTATTGAGGCCAGTCTCATTCAAAACACCACTGTGTGTGTGTGTGTGTGTGTGTGTGTATGTGTGTGTGTGTGTACTGTGTATGAAATAGAGGTCAGAAGACAACCTTTTGGTTTTGCTTTGCTTTGCTTTGAGACTGGGTCCCTCTATGCGTCGTCCCTGGCTAGCCTAGAACTCACCATAGAAACCTGACTGGCCTGGAACTCACAGAGATCCATCTGCGTCTGTGTCTCACCCAGAACAAAACATTTTTTCCCCCATATCTTTACTAGGTTTTCTGAGTTTTCCTTAATGCATTTTCTCTCCTTTCTCATAGTCACGGGCTACTTCGTAACCTATAAACTCTAACTCATCCTTGAGGACAGTGGGTTCTCAACTGGTGGGGTGTAACCACTTTGGGGATGACTGAACAACTCTTTCCCAGGGGTGGCCTAAGACCATTGGAAAACACAGATACTTACATGGCAGCTCATAACAGTAGCGCAGTTACAGCTACGAGGCAGCAGCAAATCACTTAGGAGGGCTATGCTGGGAGCCTTTGTTAGGTAATGGTAGGCTTCAAACCTGGGAACAAATGGCTGAGGTGCCTATTTAACATATCAAAGAGAGAACCTGGCTGCCTGGTTCTCTCAGCACCCCCAAGTCCCTGCGTGTCACAGGGCCCTCCTGCTGGGCATACCCCAGGGCCTCCTACCCTCAATTTCTCCATCCCAGGGGGCTGAGCTGCCCTTCCCCATTTAATCCATTTTGGTTACACGGTCCTTTCCGTCTACTCCGCTTTGGGCGGCTTCACCTGGCTCTCCTCTCTTCCCTCTCCTTTCCCCTCCCCCTCTCCCTCCATGGCCCAACTCAGTTTGGTCATGTCCCCTCTGGACTCTCCCAGATGTCCCTGCTATTAAATCTCAAATATGCTCCACACGACACACATAAGATTTATTGTAGAATGCGGGGGGGGGGGTGCCCCAGGGAAAGAGACAGACAGACACAGGCAGAGAGAGTGAGAGAGAGAGAGAGAGAGAGAGAGAGAGAGAAGTTTGCCTGGGCAAAGGGCACACCACACACTTGGTGGTAGGCAGCCTGTCATGATGTCAGAGGTTGCTAAGTAACTACAGGCAGGTATGCTAACACCTGCCTCTGGCTAGTTCCCGAAACAGGGTTTCTCTGAGTAGCCCTGGCTGTACTAGAAATTACTTTGTAGACCAGGCTGGCCTCAAACTCACAGAAATCTGCCTGCCTCTGCCTCCCTGAGTGCTGGGATTACAGGCATGCGCCACTGCACCTGACTAAAAAGGACTCACTCTATAGACCAACCTGGTCTTTGAACTCACAGACATCTGCCTGCCTCTGCCTCCTGAGTGCTGAGATTAAAGGCATGTGCCACCACCTCCGGCTGGCTTTCTCCCTTGTATCTACAATAAACTTTCTCCCCCACCATAAATATCTAGGACTGGTCATGTTCCCTTTTTTTTTTTTTTTCCCCATTCAGGTGAGGCCTGTGTTTTGGCAGACCTGCCCCGGAAAGCAGACACACTGTTTTGCTATAACCTTAGAAAACGTTAACCCTTATCTAAACAGCAGTCTCATGGACAGGGCTGGAGAAATGGCTCTGCAGTTAAGGGCACTCGTGGCTCTGGCTGAGAATATACATGGTAGCTCACAACCATTCTTAATTCCAATCCCAGTAGATCTGACCCCTGAAGGCACCAGACTTGTTAGTGGCATCAACTTGACAGAATCTAGTAACACGTAGGCAGCCTTCTGGGCACGCCTGTGGGGGTTGTTTTGATTTAATTGATGCCTGAATACGCATATTGTGGGCTGTATAAATGAAGCAAGCAGAGCAGGAGCAAGCAAGGTTCATCACTCCCTAGTCCTGATAACAGATTTGATGTGACTGTCCCCCTGTGACCGACTATAACCTGTAGTTTCTCTCCTTTAAATCACCTTCGTGGGGATATTTTATCACAACCACAGGAAAAGAAGTGGAAACACCCAGCAATCCCTTTTGGGACGCTTCCACTTTTGGGGCCCTCACTCCACGCGTAATCCAACGTCTTTTGAGGATTATCGAGTTCTCTGATCCTCTAAATGAATCGTTCTAGTTAGCAAGTTGAGTCTCGATTGCCAGGCTCAGTTCTAAGGGTTGGCACAGGTCTAGCTATAATCGCAGCACTCCAAGGGCAGAGGCAGGAGAATCGCGAGTTCCAAGCCAGCTCAAAGGGTACAGTATAGAGAGTTCCCGGCCAGAATGGGTTATATAGTGAGTTCTTTCTCAGAAAAAAAACAACTCCGAGGATAAAAATCCTGCTGGGTCCAGGCATTTAAGGGGCCGTTCCTTTTGCCTCCTTCCTTCCTTGTTACAAATCTTCTTTTGTGGGGGATGTCAGAGAGCGCCCCTCCTTTTTTTAATGTCATATTTAACCATTTATAATTCTTTGTCATGGCCTTGGTAACTAGTGAGATTCCCAGTTAGACGCTTCGCCATCGACTTCCGGTGTGCTCAGTCACTGAGAAGGAGCGCGCGATCGCCAGGTCCGCCGGGAACAGCTGCAGCGTCAGCCCGAGGCGCGCAATGCGGGCCTGTTGAATGAACAAACGGAACCAGTGAATGAATGGGCTACGTCGGGGGGGGGGGGCGGGCCTTTGTTACGTCGCCCACCGGCGCAGGCGTGGTCGCACGTACCCCCCACGCTCGTGGACGCCCGCCGCCCAGTCTCGCTCAGATTCAGCCGCAGGAGAAGAAGCTCGGCGCCGCCTCCCCCGTCCTCCTCCCCTCCCCTCCCAAGTCCCTGCCCCGCCGCGGAGCGTCACTTCCGCCACCCCCTGGTTGGGGTTGGGGCGGGGAGCGCGGGGGAGGGGGCCACCAGGTCGGAGGGAAGGCCGCCCGAAGCCCGCGCCTAAGCAGGGACTACATTTCCCGAGGGGCCTCGGCGGAGGCAGCGGCGGCGGGCGCGGCGACGTCCCCCGGAAGTGGAGCCCGGGACTTCCACTCGTGCGTGAGGCGAGCGGAGCCGGAGACAAGAGCAGAGGCCGAACTCGGGATCTGACAAGATGGCCGGGCTGCCCCGCAGGATCATCAAGGTAAACCGCCCAGACGAGCTTCGGTCCTCGGTCTGTGCTCCCCTTCCGCCCGCGCGCCGGGCCGCGCGGCCATCTGCTCCCCTCCACAGCTGCTGAGAGAGGCCCGAGGTGGCACCGCGGAGAAAGGTCTGGCCTCGGCGGCGAGGCCACAAGTCGGGCGCTGAGGAGGGGGCGCCGAGGACACTTCCGGCCGCCTCTGAACGCCGGACACTTGGGGGACTGGGGGGGCGCTGTCCCGGAGGGCGGGGAGGCCGCGCGGCACGGGGAAGGCCTGGCGGCTGCCCGGTTAAAGGGCGGGGCTGCGGGCTTCGGCGGTCTGGCGCGGGACCGGCGCGGGCCTCCTCGGTGTGTGTGTCTCTTCCACCCACCGCGGGGCGGGGAGTCGGCAGCGGTGGCCTGGGTTTTGGGGCGCGGGGTGGGGGACCCGAGCCGGCCGCTCTGCCTCGGAGCTCCCTTCTGGTCCCCCGGCGGGAACGCGCGAGGGGCTGCGGCAGGGCAGTCCCGGGATGCAGAATGAATGAACCGACACCGGGAGCCGGGCGGGGCCGAGCGTCTCTGCCGCCGAGCGCACATGTCCGTCCCGGCTGCCCGCACTTGGCGACGGCGGGGACCTCGGCTCCCGCTCGCCCTGCCTTCCGCGTTCGCTTCCCTGTGTTCCTGCCGGTTATCACTGCGAAGTGATTTAAAAAAAAAAAAAAAAAACTCTGCTTGGCAAACTCTTTAGAGACTGTTTCCTGTTCCGAGGCGCTGGTTTAACCCAAGGCTGCTGCGGGGGGAGGGGGGGCTCAATTATGGGGAATAACCTATGAAATAGTTTGACTCTCCGTTTTTTGTGCGCCTAAATCTTAATCGGCCCTGAGGCTTTTTGGGAATACTGTGTTTTGATATATATGGAGCCATGGAGGGGGCGGTTTAGTAAACCGTATCTTGGTTTACTGAAGTCTTTACATAACACCACAGAGTCTTCAGACACGATAGGTATTACAAACTAAATCTTGAAATTTTTTTGGACATCTGTTTTTATGAAGGAAATTGGCTTTAAAATATGCACTGTTCAGTAGGCCAGCGAAGTGCCCAAATTGAAGCATCATTTTGCTTGCTGTAAACTACTGAACATGGATTTATAGTAGTGTTCACTCCTAAAGTTTTAGGTGAGATTTGTGATAAGTAAATAGGGGGGGCTCTTTGAAGGTTGTGATACACTGTGTAGGACTCTCGGGCGGTCAAAAATGTGTGTGAGGTTGGGGTGTCATTGACAGAAAGGTACTTGAGTTAGAGCAGCAAGACTTTATAAGATACAAGTTCTTAGGAAGGAAGAATAAATTGTCAGCACTGGAGCCCTAATACGAACGTGTCTTGCTGTATTATGAGTCTCATATTCTTCCTAAGTAGGTTTTAATTGTTAGGTCGTGCACTGGAATGTCCTGACTGAAGTTTAGTTCTGATACAAATACATGGCCATTAGTGATCGTGTTAGGATTCTATTTGAAAAATGATTGATTCCTACCACAGACCATAAGATTTTTGTTTTGTTTTTTTTTCCAGAGAAGGTTTCACTGTAAAGCCTTGGCTGTCATGGGCTTGCTTTGTAGACCAGACTGGCCTGGAGCTCACAGCGATTCACCTGCCTCTACAGTTTTTGGTTTTGTTTTGTTTTCTGTGTAGGCTTGGCTGCCCTGGACTCGGTTTGTAGACTGGGCTGGCCTGGCACTCACAGAGATCCTCCTGCCTCTGCCTCCCTGAGTGCTGGGACTAAAGGATTGTGCTACCTTGCCTGGTAGAATTTTTATTTATTGTTACTTTGGTTATTTAAACATAGCACAGATTGATCTCTAAAGTGCTCAATAAACTAAACAGTTGATGTAGTTTTCATTTTGCTTAATTTTGAAGATTGATATTCTTCGGTGGGAAAATAAATTCTGTGGTGTATTGGTTATCAGGTTACATGAGCTACTTTAATCCATTTGCTGCACAATGCTTAAGTATACATTCAGTGTTGCCATTTTGCTATTTTAAAACAAGATAGTGGTAAACTCATGTTGTAATATATAATTGTTACAGTACTTTATTATATTTATTTAATTTTAATTTACTTTAGTACTTTTAGCATTAAAGGACTATTTCCCCCAATTACTAGGGGAGAGTAAGAGATTAGGTTTTTAAAAAATTTGTTTTTGTATTATCAGTAAAGTTTTTATTTTTATTTTTATTTTTGTCTTTAAGTGTTGGGGATTGAGTTGAAATTAGGTAGGGCTTTGTACATGCTGTGCAAATGCTTTACCACTGAGCAACACTCCAAGCAGAAAACATACATTTACATTAAAATTTATTTTGAAAAGTAACTTCAGGGCTGGAGATCTAGCTAGGGTAGAGTGGCTGCCTAGCATGCTTGAAGCCCTGCTGAGTTCCATCCTTAACACTGCACGTAATCCAATCATGGTGTTATTTTATTTACGTATTTATTGTTTTTTGAGACAGCCTTCTCTGTAGCCCTGTGCTGGAACTCAGAGACCACCCATCTTTGCCTCTCTGGGACCAAAGGTGTGTACCACCACACCCATCTCAGTCACAGCGTTACATATGTATAATGCCAGTGTGATAGAGGCAGGAGGGTTTGGAAGTTAATCATCTTTGGCTGGTTAGGGGGTTGAGGCCAGCTTAGGAATGGGAGACCTTGTTTCAAACGGTTACTATGTGACTAGAGCATTGGGCAGTGGTAGCTTAGGCCATAGAGACATACTTTCTTGTGTTGGGTTATTATTTTATTTCTTGGTAGCCTTTGCTTTCAAAAGATGAGGTTTACTATTGATTATATTAATACAACTTAAAAAAAAAAGATTTATTATGTATACAGTGCTCTGCGTGAATGTACATCTGCAGGCCAGAGGAGGGCATTCAGATCACATTAGAGATGGTTGGGAGCCACTGGTTGCTGGGAATTGAACTCAGGACCTCTGGAAGAGCAGCCAGTGCTCTTAACCTCTGAGCCATCCCTCCAGCCCTACAACTTTATTTTCTATGAGACAAGTCCTCACTGTGTAGCTATGTTGGCTTCAAACTCCTGCATTTGTCCCTGAGTTTGGGATTAAAGCTGTACCATCCATACCTGCCAGTATTACTATTATTGTCTCGCAAAGACTTTGGTTTGGCAGTGATTAAAATGGTGCTTTCTACCTCATGATGGTCATTATTTGTGCACTCCTAAAGCCATTTGTTCCTTGATGAAATTTTGTTAACTAGATACATTTCACAGCCTAGTGACTGATTGAGCTGACTTTCCTATGGTCCTAAAACTGGAAATGTGGCCTTCCTGACAGTTATTTGGAAATGACATAAGGTATGTACAAATACCTTGATAATGATAAAGTACAAGATGACACCCACCCTCCTTTCGTTTTAGACTTGTGCTCTCTCACTGTGTAGCCTTTGTTGGCCTCAAAGTGGTCTGCCTGCCTCTGCCTCCTGATTGTTGTTTTTAAAGGTTCATGCCTCCATACCCAGATGACATGACACTTTTGAGTTGCTGCTCACTCAGTTGCAGTGATTTCTGTTTAGTCCATTAGAAATTCTGTAGGCTCTACTTTCTTTTCTTTCTTGCTTTTTGAGACAGGGTCTCTGTTAGCCTTGGCTCTATTTACTTTGTAGACCAGGCTGGCCTTGAACTCACATAGATGCCTGCCTCTGCCTCCCAAGTGCTGGGATTCAAGATGTGTGCCACCACGCCGGGCTAGGCTCTGCTTTCTGGGTTAGACACATTTTCCCATCCCAAGTCCCATCCATGGTCAGTGCTATCATTTGTTGCCTATCATTTGTAAGCAGCAGGTAGTGTTACTGTTAAAAACTACAGTGGTCGTCCATCTCATAATAAAATCTACGTCTTGACAGCCCCTCCTCCACCACAAAGCTCTACACATATTTGGAGTCAGTTCATCTCTTGTCTTTTTTCTTTTTTTTTAAAAAGATTTATTTATTATGTATACAGTACACATTAAATCACATTATAGATAGTTGTGAGCCACCATGTGGTTGCTGGGAGTTGAACTCAGGACCTCTGGAAGAGCAGTCAGTGCTCTTAACCGCTGAGCCATCTCTCCAGCCCCTCATCGCTTGTTTTTTTTTTTTTTCCTCCATCTCTTGTCTTGACTGGATATTTTCCTACAGTTACAGTGTTGGACAATGAGTGGTTAAGCTAATTCCAGTCATGGGGTTCACTGATGTTTGTTGGATTGTTTGTTTTGCTATTGTATTGTGTTCTTTCTCACAAGTCCTGGCCTTCATTTTGGTTGTCTTGTTTCTGTGTCCCCAAAATCCCTTCTTTTCACTGTATGACACTTAACACTGCCTAAAACTGTATTTTGGCTTTGGGTGATGCTGGCATTGCTCCTTAATGCCAAGAGAATCTTTGGTATCTATATGATAGACACTGAAATGTTAATTGACATGAGATTTATTTGGAAAACGTTTTGGCATTTTTTTGCTGTGGTTAGTATCATTTATTTGAATCAACGATGTCTGAAAAGAATTTTTTCCTTCTTTCTTTGGACACAAGATTTTATGTAAACCAGGCTGGCCTCAGACTTCATTTGTAGTTGAGGAAGAATTTGAATTTCTGATCTTCCTGCCTCCAATGTGCCATTGCACCTAGTTTTATGTGGTGCTAAGTATTGAACCAAGTGCTTTTATGTTAGCCAAGGACTCTGCCAACTGATCTGTCTCCAGCCATGAAACACCCTTGCTGTGTTCTTCCAAGTTCATCAATCAACAACAAAGACTAAGACCCAACTGGATAAAGGCTCTACAGCGCATAGAGAAGATAACGATTCACACATCTGCCGGTTAGCTGTCCAGGCCTCCACTACAGACAACCAGTGTTTCATTGTGTGTCCTTTCAGAAAGAGCACAGTAATTCAGTACACGCAAATACTTGCTATCCTCCACCCACTTGCTTTGTATAGAGCTGCCTTGTAGGATTTCAACTAATTGCTTATTGATATATTTTATTTTATTTTTTTTATTTTTATTTTTTTTAAAATACATTTTTTTCAAGATTTATTTATTATTATGGATACAGTGTTCTGCCTGCGTGTACACCTGCAGGCCAGAAGAGGGCATCAGATCTCATTATAGATGGTTGTGAGCCACCATGTGGTTGCTGGGAATTGAACTCAGGACCTTTGGAGGAGCAGCCAGTGCTCTTAACCTCTGAGCCATCTCTCCAGCCCCGTTATTGATATATTTTAAATTGTGCTCAAATTGTGTTATCCAATTTTTTTATTTTTTATTTATTTATTTATTTATTTATTTTGGTTTTTTGAGACAGGGTCTCTCTGTGTTGCCTTGGCTGTCCTGGACTCACTTGGTAGACCAGGCTGGCCTTGAACTCACATTGATCCACCTGCCCCTGCCTCCCAAGTGCTGGGATTAAAGGCGTGCGCCACCACGCCCGGCTCCAATTTTTTTTAAAAGACCTATTTATTTACTTGTTATATCTACAGGGTCCTGCCTGCCTGTACACCTGCAGGCCAGAAGAGGGCACCAGCTCTCATTGTAGATGGTTGTGAGCCACCATGTGGTTGCTGGGAATTGAACTCGGGACCTTTCGAAGAGCAGTCAGTGCTGTTAACCTCTGAGCCATCTCTCCAGCCCAATATTAATATTTTTGATAGTTTTGTTATATGGCTTTTTTGTGTATGTGTGGGTAATACTAAGTTAGATTTTTAGCTCTCCTACAAGTTCTTGCTAAGTACCCCAGCCTGGCTTTAAACTTTCTTGCTTCAGCCTCCAGAATGCTGGAATTACAGGATGTGGACTACCACACTTGGCATTGGATTTATTTCTTAGTTTAAAGCTAAAAAAAGGCAATCAAATATCCCTAATGTGAGAGAATTCTCTTACCCTGTTTATCATGACAAAGAACTAGTTATTTTGGGAACAGCTAAATATAGTTCAGTATTAAGTTACACTGATACCTGATCTTAAATTTTTTAATTTTTAGTAGGGTGTCGTGGTGCATGTTTTTGATCCCATTCCTTAGAGGGCAGAAGCATGAGGATCTCTTGAGTTTGAGGCCAGCCTGGTCTAGGAAGAGACCAGAGCTACACAGAGAAACCATGTCTCAAAAACAAAACAAAAAACCAACAAAACAAAGCTTTGCCTAATGTAGTATTGAAGTTTGTTGTAGGTTTGTTTGTTCAAGTTCCCTGAATTCAGAGAAGTTTGGGTTTTTTGAGAATGAATTAGAAAGCAGTTACCATCACCACACCACTTGATATTTCCTGTCTTCCCTTTGTTTCCTTCCTTCCCTGGGAGCTGAAGTCTTGCTGTGTGGCTGGCTTCTCAAGCCAACAGTCTTCCTGCCTCAGCACTCCTTAAAGCTAGGATCCGTTACAGCCGTGTGATACCAAGTTTGGCTCTTTCTTACTAGGAAGAGATATTAAAGGTGTCATTACATCACACTGAAACCATTTTATGTTAACTTGAAACAAAACTAAAAGGAGATTCAGTTTGGGAGCGATTTGTACCCAACTTTGATTTGGAGAAAATAAGAAAATGTACCTTTCTAATACAGCTTTCTTCCTCTTGCAAATGTAATTTTGGTGTTCGCTTAGGCAAACTTTCCCAGTTAAAAACAGTGATTTATAGCTGGAAACCTTGACATTTCTTGCCCTTGACTGTAGTCTAATTTATAACTCTCTCCCCCAAAAGCCTCATCTGTTACTTTATTGTGTTGAAATAAGCTAGGACCTCATATATGTAAGTGTTCTATTGCTGACTATACACCCCACCCCACTCCCACATGGCCTCATGCTTTTTTTTTTAACTTTTTGAGACAGAGTCTGGACTAAAATTGCCCAGGCTAGCCTTGAATTTGTGGTGATACTGCTTCAGTATTCAGCCAGCTTGCTCCACTAGGTCTAGCTGTTTTTGTTACTTTGTTTTTAAGCCTGACCTAGAACTTGCCCTATAGAATGACCTTTAATTTTTCATCTTCCTGCCTCCACTTCTATATGTTGGTGTTAGAGGAGTACACATTCACATTTTCATTTGCAAGTTCTTTCCTTTTAGAAGTTACTTGTCAATACATTACTAAAGATCTAGTTCTTGTACCAAGTGTTATACACTAAAAATACAATAGAAAAAAATCATCCCTTTTTTGCTAGTCCAGTCTCTAGTATGTAGGTAAAATATTGCCTTCTCACTGAACATTGAAGGAAAAACCTAGTTGCTTCATTTGGTTTTGTTTTTCAAGACAGAGTTTCTTTTTGGCTTTTCGAGACAGGGTTTTTCTGTGTAGCCTTGGCTGTCCTGGACTCATTTTATAAGCCCGGCTGGCCTTGAACTCACATCGATCCGCCTGCTTCTGCCTCTCGAGTGCTGGGAATAAAGGCATGTGCCACCAAGCCTGGCTGAGACAGGGCTTCTTGAGACACGCTGTCCTGGACTCACTTTGTAGACTGGCCTCAAACTCAGAGATCCACCTGTATCTGCCTCCCTGAGTGCTAACACCATTAATTCTAAAAGAAATGTTTTCATAACTTGTGAAAGAAATGATCTACACACATTTATGTATTGCTCTGGGAGTGGTCATGTATGTAGCTCAGTTGGTAAAATGCTTGCCTAGCCTGCACAAGGCCATGGATTCAACAGTACCTCATATCCTGGGTGTGGTGGTGTACGCATGTAGTCTCAGCACTGAGGAATTAGAGAAGTTTAAGGTAATCCTTGACTATATAGTGAGTTCCAGACTTGTGACTGCCTGAACAAAACACAGACCAAACTGGGTTTTAGGTTCACCTCATTTCCTGGCTTTTGTCTCCACTTAAAAATCCGGTACATTTCATCCAACTTTTACACAGAAAGACTTAATTTTCTGGCCTGCTCGCTGAAGTGTGTATCAGCACTGCTAGTGTTGCTTTCCTTTATTAGTTTCAGTATTAACTTAGTTGTCTGAGACCAGTAGTTGTTCTTGCACATTGTGGTGTTTTGTTTGGTTTTTGGTTTTTCAAGACTGGGTTTCTCTGTGTAGCCTTGGCTGTCCTGGACTCACTTTGTAGACGAGGCTGACCTCAAATTCAGCTCCATTACGTGGTCCACCGTGTCCTGCTTTATTATTCCTAATTATGTGTCTAGTGTATATTGGTATATGCACATGAATTCAGGACCTGTGGAGCCCAGAGGTGTTGGATTCCTTTGAAGCTAAAATAGCCACTGACATGGGTGCTGGCAGAGCAGCACTGGATCCTTACCATCTAGCTACCAGCCCCTTACCTACTTCAACAGTTCATTGCCTGAAACCCCAGAGCTCTAAGGTTTAGCTGTTTACCAAGTAGTTTAAGATCTTAAGGATTCGTTTTGTGGTTTTAGGGTGTAAATGCTGTTAATATAGGCATTTTGTTCAGTCCTTTCAAAGGTTTCTCCAGAGGAATTACTCATTTCAAACATTCTGCGAATCTAGTGTTTGTATTGAAGGTTTAAGGAGATGGGCCAGTATAGCAAATGGCCATACGCTGCCCACTGCTTCTTGGTATACTTTCTTTCTTCGTCCTGCTTTCCTCATGGGCTACTCCATTGCCCAAGTTCTGAACAGGATACCTGTTCAAACAATGGAGTATGTCCCTGTATTAAACAAGTGCTCTTACCAAATCAATCCACTTCCTGTTTTCAGTGAGCTCAGGATATACATAATATTCTCTTTTGAGTTAACTTTAAGTTATGTATTCATTTTAATCTATAATTTGTGAGTTTTTTTTTAAACCAGTGTATCCCAGATTCTTTGCAAACTAAATTCTTTTATTTATTTATTTATTTATTTATTTTATTTTCATTTTAGTTTATGTACATTGGTATGAGGGTGTCAGATCTTGGAGTTACAGACAGTTGTGAGCTGCCATGTGGGTGCTGGGAATTGAACCCGGGTCCTTGGGAAGGGCAAGCAGTGCTCTTAACCACTGAGCCATCTTTCCAGCCCCCCCAAACTAAATTCTTGCCTGAGCTTCTCAGGTTTTTGAGAGGGTAATACCAAGATAGGATCTCAGCTCATACCATGCTTGAACTGGAGGCTGAAAGGCTAGCTTTGAAATTCTGATCCTTCTGCCTCGAACTTCAAAGTGCCGGAATAACAGGTATGTGCTACTAGGCCTGGCGTACAGTTTGAGTTCCAAGAAATGGATATAGTCATGAAAACACATTCCCTCAGAGGATTGGAGTGTTTCAAAGTGTGCTTCACTGTACAGAGTAAATACCTTGCTTTAGTGCTGACATTACATACACTCAGTCTCTTTTTCCTAGAGGCTTTGCTGTGCTCACTATGTCTCAGGATATACTTGAGCATTAGAAGATGGGGAGGTTTTTTAATCCCACTGGTTGTGTATAGGAGTAAAATTTCTCCTTAACATTAAATGCTAGCATTGCTGGTTTTTCTTTCTTTTTTAAAAATCTAAATGTTGTTAATTGTTATTGTTTTTAAGGGGGGGGGTCACAATGGGATCAAATATCCTGCAACAAATTGTCATGGTAATGAGACTATTTCACTTTAAAAACAAGAATATTTAAACTTTTTTTTCTGTGGTTTTTTTTTTTGAATTTTTATTATTTATTTATTTTATTTTATTTTTTTGGTTTTTTGAGACAGGGTTTCTCTGTGTAGCCTTGGCTGTCCTGGACTCCCTTTGTAGACCAGGCTGGCTTTGAACTCACAGCGATCCGCCTGCCTCTGCCTCCCGAGTGCTGGGATTAAAGGCGTGCACCACCACTGCCCGGCTTTTTTTTTTTTTTTCTGTTTTCTATTTGGTTTTTCTTGCTTTTTAGAATTAGTATTAGAGGCTGGGTGGTGGTTGCCGCACGCCTTTAATCCTAGCACTTGGGAGGCAGAGGCTGGTGGATTGCTGTGAGTTCAAGGCCAGCCTGGACTACAAAGTGCGTCTAGGACAGCTAAAGCTACCCAGAGAAACCCAGTCTTGAAAAACCAATTAAAAAAAAAAAAAAAAAAGAATTAGTATTAAATACATATTATATGTATATTAATTAATATTAAATAGTAGTAACTATAAGACTCAATAGAAGAGTAACTCATTGAAAGATGTCTTCCATCTCTGTTTTAGCCAGATAAATCACCTTAAGAAAACCTTGTAGAGGGGCTTCAGAGGTTCAAGGGCACTGACTGCTCTTCCAGAGTTCCTGAGTTCAATTCCCAGCAATCACATGGTGGTTCACAACCACCTGTAATGTGATCTATGCCCTATTCTGGCCTGCAGGTGTAAATGCAGGCAGGACACTGTATAAATAATAAATGAATAAATAAATCTTAAAGAAAGAAAGAAAACCTTGTAGAATGCTTGCCTAGCATGCACAAGACCCTGGGTTTGAATGCTAGCATTTATTTGTATTTATGTAAATCAGTTATTCTTTTTCATTTATTTAATTTATTTATTGGTCTTTTGACTAATATTGGGTCTCTGTGTAGCCCTAGCTGTCAGAATTCACTCTATAGACCAGGCTGACCTCGAACTCACAAGAGATCCGTCTGGTTCTGCTTCCTGAATGCTGGGATTAAAGACTTGTGCCATTGTCGCCCAGCTAAATTAGTTATTCTAAGGGTAATTTTTAAAAAATGGTTTTGTGACTCATACTGGTAGCATGAAGGGAGTTCTACATTTATATTTTTTATTTTTTGTACATTTATTTTATTTATGTTGTATGTATCTGTGTGTGAATGTACAGGTGCTATAGTGTGCATATGGAGGGCAGAAAACCGCTTTTGAGAGTCATTTCTCTCCTGCCCTTGTGGGTTCAGGGAATTGAAGTTAGGTCCTCAAGCTTAGTTTAGTGGCAAGCACCTTTTATCCACTGAGCAGTCTTACTGCCTATTTCTTTCTTTTTAGTTATTTTTTAGTTTATTTATATTTTAGTTATATTTATTACTTTTTTAGTTATTTATATTTTACGTGCATTTGTGCTTTGCCTGCATGTATGTCTTTGTGAGGGTGTCAGATTCAGGTGTTACAGACAGTTGCCAGCTGCCATGTGAGTGCTGGGATTTGAACCCGGGTCCTCAGAAAGAGCAATCAGTAAGTACCCTTATCTGTTGAGCCATCCAGCTCCATACCTCCTATTTTTCAAAATTTGTAAATTAATTAATTAATTTTTATGTGTGTGTGAACGCAGGTATGTGTGTACAATGGCATGAGTGTGGAAGCCAAAAGAAAACCTTTGGGAATTGGTCCTTTCCTTCCTCTTGAGTTTTGGGGATCTAGCTTAGGTCATCAGGCCTACCTGGCAGTGCTTTCACATGTCATCTCACTGGCCAACACATTTTTTGTTTTGTTTTTAAATATGCTATTGAGTTATTTTAGGGTTGTTTGTTTGTTTTGGTTTTGAAACAGGGTTTCTCCTTGAGTGCTGGGATTACAGGCTAGTGCCATTGTCCCAGATTATTTTAGAGTTTTTGTTTGTATTAGGCTATCAAGATGAATTAATTGAGTGACACGATACTGTTACAGTTCAGTGGGTGTGGTGTGATGTATGCCCTGTGCACCTGTGGAAGTCAAAAGACAGCTTGTGGGAATCATATCTCCGTGTGGGAGGGCTGTAGGAATAGAATTCAAATTGTCAGGCTTGGTGCTTTTACCAGTTAAGCCACTTCACTCGCCCCACCCTTGCTTCCTTTTTGAGTCAGGATTTCACTTAGGTGCTGAGGCTGGCCTCCTTCACTACCCTCCTGCCTTAGCTTCCAGGGTGGTTGGAGTAGAGCTCATAGCACCATGCTCCAAAGCTTGTTCCTTGGGCAGTTTAATTTTAAATTCTTTCACTTAATATTTATTGTAATGTTGTGTGAATGCAGGATCCTGTGGGGGTTAGAAGGGGGCATCAGATCCTAGGAACTGGAGTTAAAGACGGTTGTGATCTACCATGTAGATACTGGGATCCAAACCCGAGTCCTCTATAAGACAACAGCTGAGCCATCCCTCTAGTCCTTCAAATTCTTAAAACCAAACTACCAAACTAAACAACAAAAATGTTGAGGATGTACTAACAGTGATATTTGTAGAAGCAAGAGGCCTACCTCAAGTATCACTCCTCAAGGAGCTGTGCCATCTTGCTTTTGAGACAGGGAACTGGGCCTTGTTAAAGGCCGAGAGAGCCCTGGAACCTGCGTGTCTTTGTCTCCCCAGCACTAGATTTAAAACGCGTGCCTGGCTTTTGCCCAGTGTGGGGTATCAAAATAAGTCACTTTACTGCCATAGCTGTTGCCAGGTCCTCAGTTCTGCAATATGCTAAACAGTCAGCACCGAGGCCATGCTCACTGTTGAGATTGAGGAGACCCTTGCACTTAGCAGATACCAGAAGAAGGATCGACCCAAGTTTCAGACCAGCTAAGGCCACAAAGTGAGACAGCTTAAAAATTAAGGAGGGCAGAGGAAGGAAAGAGCTGAGGTGGGGGATGGAAGGTAGACAGGTTATCAAAGCTGCTGGAAGAGCAACAAACAAATGGAGTCTTGTGTCTTTGGCTCTTGGATTTAGTCCTTGTTATTATATGACCTGTAGTTACACTATAAAAGGTAGAAGGCTATCGAGCAGAAATGTATATAGTTTGTGAAAGTTGGAATAGTCTGTCCCATGGTTACCTGCTCTGTTCTCCCCCCCCCCCCCCCCCCCCCCCCCCCCCCCCGCCATTTACAGCCACACTCTGGCTTCCTAAATCCTGAACTTACATTTTTGGAGGTTCTCATCTAACTCCAGTTGATTGTTTTCTTTTCCTTGTAGAGATGCTCTTCTCTTCCACCAGTATAGGACTGAGATTATGAGTAGGGCCTATGCTGGTTAGTGGAGACAGCACACGGTAGCTAATTGTGTCTTCTACAATTGGTCTTCTACAGAAGGTGCACTCTGAAGCGTAGTGGTACTCAGTAGCACTTAGGGCTGCTTTTACCTAGCATTACACTTTCCAGATGGTGAAAATGTTGGCGTTTCGGGAGCTAAGATACAGCTGCTGACTTGGACTTGTCCTCCTAATGCTCCAGAGCAAAATGCTATTTTAGGGAATGTGATGTGTGGTTATGTAGAGTAGAAGCACAAAACTTGGGGCCAGGTTATTTTGGCTTGACTTTTGCCATTTGACCTTTTGGGAGTGGTGGTGGGGCTGGGCAGGGGAAGAATATAGTGTGGATTCTTACAGTTTACTGATTTTACTAAGATTCTACTTCATCATAAAATAATTTACTGTATGTATCCTACTGAGTGGAAATTTTGAGTCATTTACACAGAATACATAGTGCAAAGTTAACTTTGACATGAACCAACTGTTTTGAAAGTCAGTGATACCCATTTACCAACAGTGGTTAGGAAAATGGCTTATTTCATGTAAAAATCAGCATGTAAAATCCATTTTCTATGAGTTAGACAATAAAATAATTAACTTTGGAACCATCAAGATGGCACAGTGAATAAAGGAGTCTGCTTCCAAGCCTGGTAACCTGAGTAGTACGGCCCCACGGACTCACATAGGAGAAAAGAACTGAGTCCTTATATTACCTCTTTTATTTGAGACAGTTTCTAGTCCTGGCTGTCTTGTAACTCCCTCTGTAGACCAGGCTGGCCTTGAACTTAGAGATTCATCTGCTTTCCGAGTGCTGACATCAAAGTTGTGAGTCACCATGAGGGGCCATGTTACCTGTTTAGTGTGACGTAGTCTTTCCTTTGGGTTTTATTACGTGTGTGTGTGTTGAGGGGAGGCACATGTAGACATCAGAGGAAATTTTATGGGAAAAGTTGGTTTTCTCCTTCCATTATGAGGTCTGGAAATTAGACTCAAGAGCAGGTCATCAGGTGTGGTGACAAGTGAACTTGCTCCTTGAGCCTTCTCATTGGCTCATGTGTTTTTTTTAAAGGACTTACATAGTACATTGTGCTTGCTTTGGTAGTACACATGCTGAAGCTCCAGCGGTACAGAGACAATTGCTGTCCCTGCTCTACCTATAAGAGTGTGATCAGTAGCTTCTGGGCCAAGAAAAATTGTTTGTGGTGCCATTTGCAAAGAATATTGATGTCTCTCTGTGCAGCCAGCCTTGAGGAATGAAGCTAAAAAGCGCCACTGTCAGTAACAGATACACTGTAAACTGATTTAGGGCTTCTCTTTGTCTTTTTTTTTCCTTCCTTTCCCCTCCCTCCCTCCTCCCTCCCTCCCTCCCTCCCTCCCTCCCTCCCCTCCCTTCCTTCCTTATAGATACTTGGAACTTGCTTTGTAAACCAGGCTGTCCTCCTGCCTCCGTTGGAACTAAAAGCATACATCACCATGCCTAGCTTAGTTTTATGGCTTTTGCCTCTAATAAGAGTAACAACATTCTAGAATGTGACTGGTTGTGATATTTGTTGTTAGATAACTAATTTCATTTAAATAAATCTTGTATTTTATGAACAAATTAAAACAAAAAACTTGGAATGTGGGTATGATGACACATGGCAGTAATCTAGTATTTCACTCTACTGAAATAGGGTAAAGATTTACTTATTTTATTTGTTTTTGGTTTTTTTTTTTTTTGAGCCAGGGCTTCTCTGTGTGGCCGTGGCTGTCCTAGACTTGCTTTGTAGACCAGGCTGGCCTCAAACTTACAGAGATCCTCTTGTTCTGCCTCCCTGAGTGCTGGGATTACAGGCGTGCGCCACCTCAAAATGAAAGGCAACCACAAACAAGCATCAAAACTAGATTTCATTGGTAACAAATTTCTTCCTTGTTTAGAGAATGTACTTGGGATACAATCTGAATAGTATTCTTCCCCTTGGCCAATAGACTATTGAACAGTCCTTACAAGCCTCAGAGATGCGACAAAAGGGGAGTTTCATATCAATAAGATTTAACTTGTTCAAATAAGATAAATAATGCTTAGTGAATTCAATGTCAGAGAACTTTCAGTGTTCAGGGTAGGCCTCAGTTTTAAATATGTCCAACTAAAATTGGAATTAAATTAAGGCATCCTGGCTATTATTTTCTCCCCATAAGATTTAATACTACATGCTACCTAGCTGATTTCAGCTCTGTAGTATGAAATTAGTACTGTTGTAAAAGTGTTTAAAACTCTGTAGAAGGTCTTTGGTAAAAGACCATAATTGACCACAAGGATTCATTCCTCCTCACTTCCAGTCTGTTAGCTTCCTGCCCTATTTTCTTTTCTTTCTTTCTTCCCCCCAACCACCCCCACCCCCAGACAGGGTTCCTCTGTGTAAAAGCCAAGGCTGTCTTAGACTTACTATCTATACTAGGCTGGCCTCAAACTCACAGAGATCCACCTGCCACTGCCTCCCAAATGCTGGGATTAAAAGCATGTGCCACCATGTCCAGTTCTCATTTTGTTTTCTATTGCTGTAATGAACACTATGACCAAAAGGACTTGAGGAAAAAGACATACTTGGCTTGCATGTTACTGCCCATCAGGGGATGCCAAGGCAGAAACTGAAGCAGAGACAAGGGGGAGGACTGCTTACTTAGTTGCTTCCCATCACTTGCTTTCTCATATAAAACAGGACCACCTGCCCGGTGGTGTTTAACTGCCTTCCCCAAAGTGAGCTGGGCTTTCCCAAGAAAATGTCCCTACAGACTTCCCTATGGGCATTCTGACGGAGGCATTTTCTCAATTGAGGTTCCTCTTCTCAGATAACTCATTTGTGTTAAGTTGACAAACTAGCCAGCATGTCCCCTTTTCACTTCTCTAATTTTAGAGACTATATCGTTGCCAAGCCACCAAGGCAGCTTTAGGTAATTTGAGCAGGAACAGCATCTATTGACTTATTAGATATCTCAATCTTTGGGACAGTCAAAGAGCTAGCTGGTAACGGTTAGAATTGGACAACAGTGATTTCACTGAGTTGATGTGTACCGTATGCTCTGCATTGTGTGCACCCTTGCTTGCTGGTGCCCAGTACAGGATGTTGCTATTAGAACTCTTCCACTGTTTGTTGTCTTGTTTGTAACTACTGTTGTTCTTACCAGAATGGGTTCTTTAGTTTCTTTCACTGTCTTTTAAAAAAAAAAAAATTATTTATTTATTTATTATGCATACAGTGCTCTGCCTGCACACCAGAAGAGGGCATTAGATCACACTATAGATGGTTGTGAGCCACCATATGGTTGCTGGGGATTGAACTCAGGACCTCTGGAAGAACAGACAGTGCTCTTAACCTCTGAGCCATCTCTCCTGCCCTTTCACTGTCTTTTTTGTTTTTTGAAACAGGGTTTCTCTGTGTAGCCTTGGCTGTCCTGGAACTTTCTTTTTAGATTAGGCTAGCCTTGAACTCACAGCAATAGATCTGCCTGCCTCTGCCTCTCCAAGTGGTGCTATTAAAGGAGTGCACCACCCCGCCCAGCTAAGAACACAATCAATGTTTCCTCTCCCCCTGTACATCTCCCCTTTGGGTCAAGGTCTCATGTAGCCAAGAATGGGTGCTCAGATTACAGGCCTGTGCTACAATGCCCAGGTTATTTGGTGCTGGATAACCAAAGGTTTCCTGCAAGTTGGGCAGACAATGTCAACTCCACTCTTTATGTAGAACAGTCTTTACCTTTTATTTAAGGGAAGCATCTTTGTTACCCCTTTTTAAAAGACTTATTTTTATCATTTACTATATATGCACATCTGAGTGCATGCCTCTGGGTACCCACAAAGTTCAGAAGAGGGAATTACATCCCTGAAAATAGAGCTACAGATGGTTGTGAGCCACCTGGTATGGGTGCTGGCACTCAAACTCTACAAGGTCAGCAAGGAGACAACTCTCCAGCCCTGGGGGAAATGTGGCTTCTTTTGGGCACTTACAGATTGCAGGCAGCACTGCTGTTACACTTTGGTTCTATGCAAAATGAGGGTTATTTGACCACACTTTGTCAGTCTGGCACCTGGGACTGGTAGTACATGGCCACTAAGTGGTGTTTTGTGTTGTTGTTTTTTGGATATGCAGGACAAAGGATAACTGATTTTATTATTATTATTTTGGTTGGTTGGTTGGGTTTTTTGTTGTTTTGTTTTGTTTCTCTGTGTAGCCTTGGCTGTCTTGGACTCGCTTTGTAGACCAGGCTGACCTCTGCCTCTCCCTTTTTGAGTGCTGGAATTAAAGGCGTGCACCACTGCGCCCGGCAACTGGGTGAGATTTTATCATGCTATATATAGATGAAAAGATCATTTTGTGTGTGTGTAGGTTTCCTGCTGAAAGGATGGAAAAGTGTGCAGTTTAAAACTCATAAATCAAAGCCAGGAGTAGTGGCTTTGATCCTAGCATTCTAGTGACAAGAGGTGGGTCAATCTCTGTTTGAGGCCAGCCTGGTCTACATAATGAGTTCCAGGTCATCCTGAGTTACATGCTGAGACCTTACCTAAAAACAAAAACAAAAAAAAACCAACAACAGACAAACAAAAACCTTATAAATCTTTTACTTATGAACAATTTCATTTACTATTTTAGAAATTATTACTTGTTTTATTTGAGTGTGAAGGAGAAGGGTGGGAGGGCAGGGAACAAGAGCACCTGCACCATGGCAGCTGTATGGAGGTCAGAGAGCTTCAGTGATAAACCTCTGCTTGTCAGGGTGGTGTGGCAAGCATTACCTGTTGTGCCATCTCACTGGTCTGTCTACTAATATTTTTTGATTGAGGTTGACCAAGGATAATAGCAGCTCTGGGTAGACAGAGTATGTGCAAGAGGAAAGTACCATAATTGCATGAACTATAGAGTGAGCTTGCAGAGCAACCGTTAAATAAGCAAAGCAGAGGAATTACTTAAAGAAACCACCTGTTTTTTGTTTTTTGTTTTTAAATAAAAAACAGGTACTTCACAGTTAACCATGTCTGATCGTAGCAAGAAAGTTTATTTCCTCCTGGTATTTCCTTTTTTACTTCTGTGGGTAAGGATTTCAAGCACTGGTGTCAGGCTTTTAAAAAATTCTTGCAGTTGGTGCTTAGTTTGGGAAATGAGCAGTGTTTCATCAGATAATTAATTATGTATCTGTTTATTGTGTCAAATTCATAGTGACCCAAGAGGGGAAATTTTATACATCCAGTGAAGTCTTATGGTTGATAAGGTCACAGTGCTTTATACACACTTTTTGTTTTTTGAGACAGGATCTTGTTGTGTAGCTGGCTTGGAGCTCAGTATGTAGCCCAAGCCACCCCTTGCCTTAGCTACTAAGTGCCAAGACTACAAGCATATACCACACACCCACTGCCACATTCTTTGGGAAGAGGGACTAACTAAGGTGTGTAAACTGATGGCAAGAGTGTGAGTGTGGCATCTAACAATGCAGAGTGGTTTTTGAACTATTTTGGGATCTCATCTTGGAGGTACTTCTGGTAGGTTGTTAGAGCTTTAAATAGCTGCTACTATGTATAATCGGTGTGGGGAGGGAGTGACTTAGATTCTTAGACCCTTCCCCCTTTTCAGCCTCCCTTTTCATGGAAACTCGGGATAAAACAAAGTTGAGGAAAGGCCAAAATTGAAGAAAATTTGCTGTCTAGTTATTTTTCATTTCTTCACTCCTCTGTCCTCTGCTAATCCTCCCATCCCACCCCCCACCCCCCTTTAAAATGAAGGCTAGTTAAATGTTCTCTATGGGAACAGCGTAGTCTCTGAAGTGGAAGTATGTCTAGTAGGTTGAGGAACTGTAAAGAGGTTAAATGGGCTTGAACAAAGGTGGGGGTGGAGGACAGCTGAAGGTGAATTGGAAAAGTGGACAGAGCACAGGGGTGAATTACAAGGCTTTGACTTAAATATATGTGGAAGGTAAATCTAGCAAGGTCAAGATTGGATGCTGAGGAGAGTGCCAGGAGGTTGTTTTAGTCAGCCAGTTAGAGCCGGTGGAGGCTTGACCACGGGGGCAGGAGTGGTGAGCAGCAGCATACTCAGGGTAGACTTCTGGATCCTTTTTGTCTTTGCTGGGAGTCCAGCCCAGCTGCACACATGCTCTTGCTCCTGACCTTTACTCCTGTAAGCCGTGGAAGATTCTCAAACTTTTTTTTAAAAATCAGGTTAGGTATATAACCTACAGGAGAAGGTGGATTAACTGATATGGGGGAAATGAAGAAGATCAGAAAGTTAAGTGTGGGTTAAGTTAAATTGAGCTGCTGTGTTTGTCCATTTTCTTTCATTGTACTAAAATATTAAAGCTGGGTACTTAGAAAGGAAAGATGTTTTAGAGACTTGAACATTCAGAGATGTTGATATCCTTGGGGATGCTAGTCCTTGTCTGCCCCTGACTAAAAGAATGACCAAATTTTTTTTTAGAAAGGAGGAGTTTAGTGGTTTGGTTTTGAGTTTGAACAAGTTGCTTTACTTGTTGCCGCAATCTTGGTGTCATTTTTCTTTCCTTTTATGTGAATACAAATAAAATCAATTTTATTTTTAAATCAATTTTATTAATCTAGTCTAGACTATGATAATATCTTACAGTTATATTCAGCTGGTTGTGATTGTACAAACAGCCTTTTTGAGGGTGGCAACAACACGGATATGACAGGGTGACTGTCCTGGAACTTACTATGTAAACCAGGCTGGACACAAACTCAAGAGATCCATCCACCTCTGCTAGGATTAAAAGCATGTGCCACCACCATGCCTGGCATAAACAGTCTTTTTAGCATTTATTGCTTTATTGGTGCGATAGTTTGTGTTCACCTACCTGCCCTGTTATTATGGTATGGTTCAGAGGTCAAAGAAACATTCTTTTTTTTTTTGAATTTTATATTTTATGAGCTATAATCATATATTACTGGGAGATTCTTTTATGTCTAATTCTAAAAGATGAATTTAGTCATTTTGTGTTGATGCTAGTGATGGCATTTGTTTCAAATGTCTTTGGTTTTCTGTTGTAGGAAACCCAGCGTTTGCTGGCAGAACCAGTTCCTGGCATTAAAGCAGAACCAGATGAGAGCAACGCACGTTATTTTCATGTGGTCATTGCTGGCCCCCAGGATTCCCCCTTTGAGGGAGGGACTTTTAAACTTGAACTATTCCTTCCAGAAGAATACCCAATGGCAGCACCTAAAGTACGTTTCATGACCAAAATTTATCATCCTAATGTAGACAAGTTGGGAAGAATATGTTTAGATATTTTGAAAGGTAAGTGCTTGTCATCCTGTGGTTTTATTAGTGTGTCCTTTCTGTCTTAAGCACTCCATTTTTAGAATGTACATACTGTAATCTCACCTTATGCTAAGACCGCCAGAATGTGTGGGAGGGCAGTTCTGGGCCTGTTTTCCATGCTTTATCATATCATACTGGGCCTGTTACCTTCATAGATAAGTGGTCCCCAGCACTGCAGATCCGCACAGTTCTGCTATCAATCCAGGCTTTGTTAAGTGCTCCTAACCCAGATGATCCATTAGCAAACGATGTAGCCGAGCAGTGGAAGACCAACGAAGCCCAAGCCATAGAAACAGGTATTTCATACTTATTCTCTTCTACCTGCTTCTACTCTTCAAAGTAGGTCTGTTAGCATTTAATGTTTTTGTTTGTTTGTTTGTTTGGTTGGTTGGTTTTCGAGACAGTTTTCTCTGTGTAATAGCCCTGTCTGTCCTGGACTCACTTTTGTAGATCAGGGTGGCTTTGAGCTCACAGAGATCAGCCTGCTTGCCTCTGCCTCTGCTTCTGCCTCTGGAGTACTGGGATTACAGGTGTGCCCCACTGCACCCAGTTTATAAGCTCAGATATAAAATAATCTGTAAAAGGAGAGCCTAGAGAGATGGCTCAGGGCTTAAGAGCATCGCCCGCTGTTTCAAAGTTCCCGAGTTCAATTCCCAGCAACCACATGGTGGCTCATGACCACCCATAATGAGATCTGCTGCCTTGTGGTGGGCAGGCACACATGTGGGCAGAGTATTGTATAAATAATAAATAAATCTTAAAAAAAAAAAAAAGATCTTGCAGTGTGTTAACCACGTGGATTTAATAATAATTAGTATATATTGTACAAGTAGTTTGTGAATATACTTGAAAACTTTTATGTTTTTATGGCCCATTTAAAGTATATGTCTGTTTATAGAGAGTATGAAATCAACAGACTTTTGCTACAGTTACAACAGAATTAGTAAGAATTATCATCAAATATGAAAGTAATATTTTTTCCATCTGTTGAATTTTATGAAAGGTTTGAAGCTAGTGTGGTCTTTAGAGTGAGACCCTTAGAACATAAACAAAGCCCCTTTCTAATTAATTGTACTGTTTTGGTAATAAGGCATGCAAAAAACTGATCTGATCCAGTTTATGGGAGGTGATATGGATTTAGGAGGGTATATATAGCATGGCATTTCCACAAATTTTCTTTGTTGTTTACGGTGTTTGGAAAGAAATCTAATGAACTCAGTAAACTAACAATTGCGTATTTCTTTTTGTCTACAGCGAGAGCATGGACTAGGCTATATGCCATGAATAATATTTAAATCGATCAGATCATCAAGTGTACATCACTTCTCCTGTTCTGCCAAGACTTCTTCCTTTTTTTTTTGTTTTTGTTTGCATTTAATGGACACAGTCTTAGAAACATTACAGAATAAAGTCCCAGGCATCTTCATCTTTGGTGATTACATGCACATTAGCAAACCTATGTCTTGTCCTGATTCACTGTTGTAAAGCATGAGCAGAGGCTAGGGGTATGACCGGGTTGTTATGAGATGCTGGAGAGCAGTGACTCTCTGCTCTAATCATCTCCCCATCATGGTTTAGTACAAAGCACTGTGAATGAAGGTAGTTGTCAGGGTTAGCTGCCAGAGGTATGGGTGTCTTTATTTTATTTCTTACGGGGAAAGTAGTTTAATTTTATGGCTGCCTTTCCCCTTCCCCATCTTAAGGGATCTAATTGCAGTGGTTAAATGCAGCTAACCAGTTTTTTTAGAATATGCTCTCTAGCCAAGTCTAACTTTAGATGCTGTAGATGGACAAGCTTGACTGTCTGAACCAAAATGGGAACATTAAATAAACATCACAGCCCTCACTAATAACATTGTGACTTTGCTGTCAGTGTAGATGTCTGCCCTTCAATCCCCACCCCACCCCACCCCAAAGACAAAGAAGAAGAAAAAAAGCTTGTGACCATTTTGTATGGCTTGTCTGGAAACTTCTGTAAATCTTATGTTTTAGTAAAATATTTTTTGTTATTCTACTTTGCCTTTGTACAGTTTATTTTACTGTGTTTATTTCGCTTTCCCAATGTGACAATCGTATTTAAAATTAAAATGGATGGAACGTTCTGTTTTGGTCCTCTCCATCTGGCAAATTGGCAAGAGGAGTATTACCAGTTTGTTTCATTGATGCAGATTTGTGTTAGGATTTTACTGAGTGAGTATTTATAAACTGGCCCTGAGCATGCATGAAGCATTAGTATCTGACTTTTTTTTTTAAAAAACTCCCCTAGAAATTTGAAATAAATATAACCTGATTTAATTAGGTGATCCTTGGTGTCTTGCCATGCTTGAAAGTTGACCATACCCAGCATTGACAGCAAAGAGGACAGGTGCATATCATGTCGTACTTTCACATGTCTACATTTGAGTTTCAGATTAGGTTATGATTTTTCTCTTGGTTCTTGTCTGAAATCTCAATGTGGGACAAATTGGTTGATGTTTGCAAAGGCGGGTTTTGCGTCTTCCTTGCAAACCTAAGAAGCAAATCCCAAGCAATCAGCATTGTTGGGTCTTCAGTTCCTGTGCAATTAATTCTCTTGCCCCTCTAGGATTGACTGAGAATGCCTTTTCTTTTTCTGTGTTTCTTGTCTTTCTTTTCTTTTCTTTTTGTTGTGTGTGTGGGGTGGGTCTTACTATGTAGCCTTGACTGTACTGGAATTTACTACATAGACCAGGCTGTCCTCCAACTCAGAGATTTGGCTGCCTCTGCTGGGATTAAAGGCTACCATGCCCAGCTACTCCTTTTATCCTTTAATTTGCTATTTATTTTCTTCCCATGTAAAACCGTCCTTTTCCCACCTTTCTCCACACTGAATTTCTGATTCTTGTTATTTTTAAGTCATATACATGTAAATGCTAACCTTATGGTCAAGAATCTTTGTCTCTGCAGTATAAGGTAATGGATATTGTAGCCCATCTGTGTTTTCCTCACTTCATAATTTCTGGAGTTTCTTCAGAATGCAGTGTATTTTATTGTGTTCTTATGTAAGATGAAGAATTATCTATTAAAATTACATTTTCAACATATAAGAGCTTTTGGTGACTGGTAACTGGATCCTTCCAAATAAATGTATTTTGTTAACAAATGTTAAGTTTAGAATAAGATTGCTAATGGCCCTACCTGATACTATAAATTAAAAAACTGACAGCAGTTGGCAATTCTTGGCCTGAGGGCATCTTCGGCTATGGCTAAAAAAGTTCTCTCTCATTTTAAAAATCAAACTTCACAGGACTTGAAGTCATTAACCATTGTCAGCATCACTTCCTGAGAGCCAGTACTGCTCTTGGCTATAGCTGGTGACCATACAGTGCCTGAGTGTGCACTGAGGTCTTAGGTTTTCCCGTTTTACATTATGGCTTCCTAATTTCATGGCCTCGCATTTTCTTTGGAAATTTTGATGAGACTTGCCCTCTCAGCCAGTTGGAAGAAGCATATATATGCCTGGACTTCTAAAGACTTTCAGGAGCAACAGGTCAAGGTGGAGGTTGAATCCGGGCAACTATGTCTGGCCTCTGGGCCTGTTTTCCTTGTCTAACACTAAACGGTCCATAAAAAGCAATCTAAGTTACATGACAGTGTTTCAGAGTCTCGGGATAAATGTCACACAAAAACCACTTGTAACATTTGAAAGATAGGAAGATGTATCACTAGTAGATTGACCCACCATAGTGTTGGGTGCCTACCTACTGGTGGGAACTGAGTAGCAGTCACCCAAGGATGGACATGTTATGTCATTCTCTTTTTCTGATTAAAGTTGGTTGGAGTCATTCCCAGCCTACATATTCCTGTGTGTGGTCCTGTTTTCTTTGTAGTCCCAACCAAAGGAAGAAATTCACTCGAAGAAAGTATATTAACATTTTGCCTGCTGCTGGTTGGGGATATAGATGTGACTAAATAGCCTGGGCCTTTCCCTTGAAGGGATAGTTTAGGCATGGGGCACAACACAATAGTTGCAGCTCTTGTCCTGGAAAAAGGAAGTGCTTTGAAAGGCTGATCCTCTTGACTCAAGGCAAACACCTTCAACCTCCAGAAAGCTAATGCAGAGCTCAGGGAGAGAGGAAATCTAACATCTCCCCAAATGGCATTGTGAAATCAGTTCTGAAGCCCTAGGGTGTCAATTTGATTTTGTTCTGTTTTCTCTATTTTGCTGTGATTTATTTCCACTCTGAGACTAAGTTATCCTTGGTTCTCTCAGCTCTTGGGCCTTCTCTATATAGTGCTAGACCAGGAATACACGTGTAAGAAAGTTCAGTGCAAATCCGTGTATTAAAACCACATGGATGCTGTGGTTAGTGTTTCTCCAGAGGGTGAGGAAGGCCATCTGGTGGAAGAGTACGCCCTGTCAGCCATAGGGCAGTAGGTTGGCTTTGCTTCTCTGATGGTTTAGGAATGCTCTTCTGCCTACTCCTAACTACATCTGGTTTTATTACTGCAGTGGCAAAGTTTTAAGACTACAATATAGGAAAGCTGTCCACATAAAAAAATTACAAAATGAGATGAAAAAATTGGGTACCTAACTCCCTATTCCGTAAGAAATATGTAGTATTTCATTGGAATGTATCCTGCGGCTGGGAGCAACATTTCGTTTAGCTTTGAAGCATGCTGCCTCTTAAGGAACTATATCAGGGTTTATATTTTAAGTAACAAAAGGAAAGTGTTGAATGTAATTTCAAAGAAGTATAAATAAAAATCTGTACCAACTGGATATAAGTTGTCTTGTTTCCTTCACTCTGCACTCAGCTCTACAATGTCTTCCATTATAACACCGAGGCTGGGATATTGGGATAGTATTTGTTCTAAAAAATCCTTTCCCTCTACACTTTGGGCCTCATAGGATTGAACCCAGGACCTTTCTTGCATATATTAGGCAAGTACCACTTCTGGTTTTCATCCCAGCCCTGACCCGCTTGTATATAGGAAATCTTTTGAAGATGAAGAAAAGATTTGTAACCTCAAAGCACAGGGATGCGATTACTTTTGTTTTTTTTTAAAAATGTGCATGGGTATTGGATCCCTGTAACTGAAACGACAGTTTTGTAAGCACATTACAATGTATCTGCTGGGGGATCAATTTTATTTGAAGTGAAATCTACACAGGAAACCATAGAACAAGGGAATTTTAGGAACCTCTGTGTAAGTTAAGTGCCTAAGTGGATTTCTACTACCTGTTGAAACTGCTGTCAGTAGTTACAGCTATATAGGCATAATTAGGCAGTTGGCAATTAAATCCAGTATGACTTAAATTTGGTTTTTGAGATGGTTTCACTGTATAACCATGGCTATCCTGGAACTTCAGCCTGCCTCTTGAGTGCTGGGATCAAAGGTGTGCCACCTGGCTCTGAATTTGTCTTTGAAGATAGGCCCTCTACCTAGCTGAGCTGGAATTCACGATGTAGGGATGAAGGGTTAAAGGTGGCTTTTGTTCCTTCTATTTTTGGAAACAGGTTGTCCCTGGCTTAGGGCTTAAAGGTTAGGCCAGGGTGGCGGGCCCTTGGGCCCTAAGTCCTGGGATTATTACTTCCTGGCCTGTATATGTGAGTACAGGTGCCTGCCCACAGAGGCCAAACTCCTGGAGGTCGATTTACAGGCAGTTTTGAGACCGGGTCTTTTTATGTAGTCCTGGCTACTTGATTCAAGAGATCTTCCCTTCTACACCCAGCCCTAGTTTTTAAAAGTTTGGAAATCCTAGTTTTAAAAATGGAACTTATAGTCAAGGAATGTATACAAAGGATTTCTCCCCTACTTTTATTAAAATGTGAAACTTGATTGACAACACTTTACGGTAAATAGCTCCTTTTAATTCACTGATCCCAGTCTGTCATAAATGAAATGCACGAGAGCTGTCTTTGCTGTAGAATGCCAGGCAGGTCCTTCCATGGCACCAATAGATTCCATTCAGCCAAGGCACAACGTTGCTTGGGTGTGGCACTGTGTGTCTGTGTGCGCGCATGCGCGCGCGCATGCGCGCGCGCATGCGCGCGCGCATGCAGTTGTTTACAGAGGCCAGAAGAAATATTAGAGACCTTGGAGCTGGAGTTACAGGATGCTGAGAGTCTCTCTTGTGGGTGCTGGAAACCAAAGGCATCATTGAGAGCAAGAGCTCGTAACACCCCATCCTCCCTCTCCCAGCACATTCCTTATCCTAAATTTTGGAAAGCTGATTAACTTTGAAAACTGGCTCTATTTATGCTAAAAAAATAACCCCACACAGACTTTGTTTCCATTTTTATTTCATGTTTCCAAATGTAAAAAAGTCAAGATTCTTACAACAGTTTGAGTGCGACCATCTCAATAAATCCATGCAAAGTCATTCTTGTACACAGTAACTGCTTCTTTCTTTCACCTTTTCTGCTTCATACAATGTGATTGACAAAAACCTGGATGGCGTGTGCTTGGTGGAAAATGCCATTTCTTTACAAAAAGACACAGGGCAGTTTCTACTTTTCTGCAAGTCAGTTTATAACAAGGCATTTTCCTCCTCCCACCCCAAGGAGGCACATAGAACTGAAGAATTGAGCTGCCCAATTGTATTCGGCTGCTCCACAGATAAGCACAAATAACAGTCTCAGCGATGCAGGGGGCTGAGATGGTAGACATCATCTTTAGATTCAACTGTAAGAGAACTGAACTGCCTTAGGTGTTCTCTAATCTTGCAAATCTGGGTTCTAGAATAATGAGGAACCCTCAGGTGAAATTTAAGCGAAGCTGCATTCAGTTGCACTCTGTAGATACTTTGCTAGTTGCATAGACTAAAGACGCTTTGCTAAATGGCACGGAAGAAAATCCTGACCCAGGTGATTTGACTTAGTCCAAATGTTTCTGACCAAGGAAATTATACAACAATATTTATAGACTGACTTTTAAAGAGATGGTTGACATTAATACTGTACATATTTTACATGGCAATACACAGTCCAGAGTTTATCAAATAAGCTCATGCATTATTACCTCTGAGAATATCCTGTACATATAAACTCCACGCACTTGTGATGGCTTATTAGCTGGAAGCAGTATTCTATACAAAACAGTCCAGTTTGTCCGTTGTGTTTAGTAGTAGAGATATTTCAGGGATTTGTGAGGGGAAAAAAGTATTGGCAACTCATAGAAAATGTCAATCTGTGGGTTTTAAAATGTTTCTTTTATAAAGGAAAAGAAAAACCCCAAAATAACCCAGAATATATGACCTCTGTACAAAGAAAAATATAAAAGGTCTGGATGATCGTGTTTGATTACATAATTCAGAATAAGCACTACTGGCTGAGTCCTACTGTACTCACTTGGACAGCATTAATTTGTAAACTAGTGTCCTGGGTTTTTTTTAAGTCCTGCTGAGTTTGTGGCACAAGATCTCCTTTCCTAACCGCCACCTTTTTTCCTCGCATTTAAGGACTGTTTTCAGCAGGACTGCATCCTAAAGGTTAAGTTACAGAACAAATGCCAAATCTATGCTCTCCTGGTTTATGCTTGCCAGTTAGAATATTTACAAGAGGCTAACAATGGTTACATAAAGATCTTTTCCTCTTCCCCTCCCCCTTCACTTCTGACCTCAGGAGTTTTAGACTGTACTTTTTCATGGGGTGGCCAACTTTAAGTGATCGCGGAAGACAATATACAATCAAACTTGGCTCATATGTTTTAGTTCCCCCACAACTGTGTGGTAAACCACACACTCAAGACAATGGGAGATGGTCAGTTGTGCCCTAGCTGTCTTCCGCCATTTTATTTAGTGTGATGAAGCCATCAGAGCCTGGCATTGAAGGGTAGATTCTAATCCTGTTGTAAGCAATGTTGTCTGTAAATCATCAGAAACTGAAAAGTGCAATTTAAGAGCAATCTCCAGAGGGAAATGTTGCCCTATATTTATTCTATGTTAAAGGGGTCATAAAGGGAACAGGCAACAGAGCATGCGAAATAAATTCCTATAGACAGTTTTCAGGAGGAGAGGTGCTGAACCACATGCAAGTTGCTGACAGCATTTCCCTAAAACTGATGACCTCTCTGTACTTCTTAGAGAAGTTCAGTAGGTTGACAGTGACTAATACTGGCTGCTAACATTAGACAAATTCTTGGAAATAGTGAACTGAAGTGCTTTGCCAAAGGCAACGAGACCATACAAAAACAGCCCAAATCTGCAGTTTACAACCCTCTAACACAAATTTTGGGATGGATATATTTCTTTAAATACTAAGAATATATTCTCATTAATTCTCAACACTATTGGTAACTATTTGACACTAAGAAAAAAAATTAAAGTGAAAATATACCCAACAACCAGTTTGTTGTGTCAAACCATAGAATGATGCAAAGTGGACAAAAGTTACAAAAAGGGGGGGAGGTTATTTTAAAAAAAGAAAAGAAATAGGGTAGGGTTACAATTAAGGCTTTTAAAAATTCCACATGGCTTTGGCGTCTTAAAATACTTTTGCTATTTTGTTGTTTATTTTAAAAGACTTGAAAGCATCTGAAATACATGCAAATTATTTGAAATCCCTGCATGGCAAATTCAGAGTTTGCCAGCAGCAGTCAGGCATGTTACAAGAAAAGTAAAAAAAGCCTCTCTGTGACATGACATGGTGGGGGAGGGGTCCCCAACTCTCTATCTTATACTGGATGGCACCCCAGGGGGCTGTGCAGCAGTCACAAACAAGGCATTGTTATCTGGGAGGGATGGGACCGTGGAATTTCCATTGGTTGGAGAACACCCCAGCTTTAGTTTTTCCAGATACTCTGCGTGGACAGGCTTATGGCACTGAAGAACTTTGATTGCATCTTCTACTTTGAACCACTCTCTCTTCCTTCCTAGAGGAAGCATAACAGCGGTTATTGCAATATCAGTTTTAAAGGGCATTCTCTGTTACTATACAGTGTTCCCTTACTCCTCCAAACACTTCACTGCCTCCTAAATGAGGTTACACTAATCTGCACTTGGGAGGTAGAGGCCGGTGGATCAATGTAAGTTCAAGGTCAGCCTGGTCTGCAGAATAAGTTCCAGGACAGCCAGGGCTATACAGAGAAGCCCTGTCTTGAAAAACCAAAAAGTTAAGATGGAGTTGGGAAAATGTGGGAGGTGACTGGGCAAAGGACCAGGCGCTCACCTATGTTAACAGAGTCTTCCCAGTCTTCCAGTATTTCAGTGACTGTCAGGACATAAACGTACGTCCTGTGCTTCCGGTCTTGATTCTGCTTGAATAGAAAAGAAAAGCATTTTAATTCGCAGTTCTGGCACAGTGACCAGGACATCCCATTTCCAGTGCATGACAGTGCACAGTCAAGAAGTCCAGGCACTAGTAGGTATATGAAGAGACAGAAGTTTAAAAATTGGGGTTGGGGCTGGAGAGATGGAGAGGTTAAGAGCACTGTCTGCTCTTTCTAGAGATCCTGAGTTCAATTCCCAGCAACTTCATGGTGGCTCACAACCATCTATAAAAAGATCTGATGTCCTTTTCTGGCAGTCAGGCACACATGCAACCAACATTATTTACATAATAAATAAATCTTAAGAAAACTAATGTGAATTAAGTATTTAAAACTTAAAAAAAAAAAAAAACAAAACTAATATTGGGGTTGTCCAGATGGCTCAGCACATAAAACCACCAATGACCTAAGTTGGACCCTGGGATGGATCCAAAAGCATGCACACCCAGCTTTTGTTTAACTGAAGCAAGTGGGCATGGTAGTTCGTGGCTGAGATCAGAACTTGGAGGCAGGAAGGATCCAGTTTCAAGGCAGCTTGAACGGTGAAGACCATTTCAAGACAAAAGGCCCCAAACTAGCTTAGGTGCAGGGTGCGCATCAGGAGCCTCTACCCTGAGGAGGTGGAGGCGGCTGCATCTGAGCGTGAAGCCGGATCAGAATCAGGAACAGGAGGGTTGCTGCACTGCCAATGGGAAGATTGCTAAAATATGAAACTTCACGTTTTAATTTATGTATACCCGTAAAGAAAACCTTAAGATCTGAGTGGAATGTAAATAGAACCATAAACCGTCATTTTTGTGCCTGCAGTCAATGCCTTTACTGCCCTAAACTCAAGTACTGAAACCACTGATGTGAAATGGAGCTGTTCTAATGTGCTGTCATGCTTTCTAAAGGGAAAAGAAAGTTTTCTGTTAAATAGTGTGCTATTTCCTTAAACATTAAGTTTTAGTTACAACTTTTCTTCAAAAAATTGTTTCTCCGTTTAACCAGGAGATGGCGCTATGTGACTGTGTTAGAACCAGTACTACAGATAGCAATTTTGATTTTATGTGCGTGCCTGTGTGAAGTTGTCAGATCGCCTGGAACTGGATTACAGTTATAAGCTGTCATGTTGAGTGCTGAAAATTGAACCCGGTCCTCTGGAAGAGCAAGCAGTTACTCTTAACCTGAGCTAGCCGGTTCATACCTTTAATCCCAGCATGCAGGAGTTCAAGGCCAGCCTGGTCTACAAAGTTGAGTCCAGGACAGCCAAAGTCACACAGAGAAATCCTGTCTTGAAAAAGACTGAAATGACTCTTAAATTGATGAAGTCCCTGTGTTTCTGGCATATCATGTATCTATGTTTGAGAATAGAATGCAATGTGTGGGCCGTAGAACCTAGCCTTTTTTCCCTCGTATAGCATTTATTCCTTGTACCTGAATTTTCTATCTTCCGGCCCTTCAAGTCATTCCATGGGTTGTCCAGTGTTGCGTGCTGAACCAGACAGAACCCAGAGTGGCCCCCAGACCTTAGCCTATGCCTAGGTGCACACTGAATCTTTTTTTTGTTGTTCTGTTCTGGGTTTTTTTGAGGCAGGTTTCTCTGTGTAGCAGAGCCCTGGCTGCCCTGGACTCTCTTTGTGGACCAGGCTGGCCTCACACTCACACCGAATCCTAAGCGGTCTTTCTGTGTGGGCTGCACTGTGGTCAGACACAGGGAACCACGGAAATGACAGGTGTACAAACTGAGGTAAGCCCCCTACTCTGCACCACCGGCTTGCCTAGAGAGGTGAGGGGACACTTAGGGGAGAATCAAGGATTCTAGGTCAGTACAGTGAGGGACAATTTTGTAACTCACCTCAAATACTCCCAGGAGTCTGCCTAATTTTCCTTTGACTCCAGCCTATTAAAGAAAAGTGGTCAGTAAAATACTTATCTTTCATAATAATTACGTTTATATGCTATATTTTTCAATTTGAATTTAAACAGTTCAGATTTTCCTAGCAAGTTATTGCATAATTACACAGTTTCTTGGCTGTATATGACCTATAGAATAACTAACTGATCGTTTCACACACAAATCCTGATTGATTAGATGCATTTTCTTAATTTAGAGATCACATGGGGGTGATAAATATCAGACTTAACAATTTTAATGAAAACTAACACTTCAGAGTCCTAGTTTCTCATCCTTATTGCTACAGCAACTAACAGCAACTTGTTTGTGGGCTAGGGATCACTTCCCTCAGAAGCCCTTCGTTAAGACTCTTGAAGCCTGGCTGGCTGTGGTGGCGCATGCCTTTGATCCCAGCACTTAGGGGGCAGACGCAGAGGGGGATCGCTGTGCGTTCGAGGCCAGTCTGGTTTACAAAGTGAGTCCAGGACAGCCAAGGCTACACAGAGAAACCCTGTCTCAAAAAACAACAACAAAAAGACTGAAACCTTTCCTGTTGTACCTCAAAACCCAAAGGAAGGGTACAGGCACACACTTCCCACTTGTACCTTACATGGTCTTCCTGTGACAGGCAGGCCACCTGTGATTCTGTGCATGAGGGTGTGACACATTTTATTGAATTTTAAGACACTTAGTTTGAAATTTATAGTACAAAATATCTGTGCTCAATACAACACTAATGGGAGTCTCCGGCAAGGCCGTGTTACACACTGATCATTAGTCCACAGTGAGATGGCATGTTACTACAATTCTAGGGTCACATTCACTTTAGCTATTTACCTTGTACAAAACCAAAACAAAAGCCTCTTATACTTAATAAACATTGCTGGAGAGGACAAAACACTTCTGTGACTGGCCCTCTTGGCTTTCCTCAGGATCATCTGGCAAAATGCCAGAAAAGCCTCCTGTCCAGGCCCTCAGCTGTGCACAACAGGAGACCAGCGTCCTCACCTCTTCATAAACTTCTCTCACAGCTGCACCGCCAGGCTCCTCCTCTGGCTCCATCCCTCCTCCTGGGACAATCCACTGGTCTGGGTACCGACTGCTACTCACCAACAGCACCTGCAGGACCCAGACAAGCGTGTAAGAAACACTAAGGCACAGCATAACAGTTTTCAAGGTTTTAACTGGATTCTAGATTAACTGACTCTTAAATGTCACTGACAGTATTAAGGGAACACAGCAAGTTACAGACAATGGGGACTATGTCACTAAGCCATGCTGCACCTGTGAGCTAACTCATTTATAGGTGGGGGAGGTCACTGAGACAGGGACTCACAGTGTAGCTATGTAAGTCAGGCTGGCCTAGAACCCTGACCCCTTTGGATTCACGTAAACTACCAGATTTAAGAAGTACAGCTTTCGGCTGGGCGGTGGTGGCGCACGCCTTTAATCCTAGCACTTGGGAGGCAGAGGCTGGTGGATCGTTGTGAGTTCAAGGCCAGCCTGGACTACAAGGTGAGTCTAGGACAGCTAAGGCTACCTAGAGAAACCCAGTTTTGAAAAACCAAAAAATAAAAAAATAA
>OU015756.1:60302219-60315717 GCA_907169655.1 Acomys percivali
CACACACACACACACACACACACACACACACACACACACACACACACCCAGGATTGAACCCAAGACTTCCATGTGCTTGCTAAGGAAGCTCTCTAGCTATTTCCTTTAGCACTGTCTCTTTGCATCAAGCACACAAACCAATCCATGGACCTGCTTAAGGTCATTTATGAAGTACTTGTCAAGACTGCTTTGCCAGAGCCACAATTTACTGTTTTGATTTCTCTTACTTAGCCCCATAGTTTCCCCTAGGGACCACTGATTGGCATATAGACACGGAGACAGACACACAAAATATGCCTGAATTTCCAACTGCATTTTATGGCACAAATTCAAAGGTAACTTAAAAGCCTTTGAAGTTTAGCCTCACAAAAAGACAGAGCATCCAGACTGATGCAGGGGGAGGGGGGCCTTTACCAAGAGTCCAGCTTCTAGGAGTGGGAACTGGTTCCCCAATTCTGTCATGTGGGCAAAGGACTTCTCAAAGCTGTCTTTCTCACCTATAAAACAGGCCTGACCAGCACCACCTCCCAGTGCTAAAGGGAGTACATGCAACAAACGTTCCCCTGGCTGTACCTAACACATTGTAAACGCTCAACTAAAAAATTACACAGCAGAGTGGTGAACAAGTCAGACGGGATCCCGAGTCGCTTACTTGCTATTGTATACTTTTATATTTAGCTTGCTTTGCCCTAGCACGGGCCTCCTTCAAAGGCAATCCCCTCCCACTGGTAAACAGCAGTTAACGCTGTTGTTGGCTTTTTCCCTTTGTGCATCTTTTAGAGGCCCTTGTATGTTTCTTGCTCTCCTGTGTAGACCCACTTCAAAGACCTTTCTCTGGAAGTTCCTTCAGGATTCACGTTGCCCATTTGAAGGTTTCAACCCAACCTGAAGTGTTTCTATTTAAAAAAAAAAAAAAAACACGCAAGGAGTTTATAGACCATAACTTTCTTTCTTTCTTTCTTTTTTTTTGAGACAGGGTTTCTCTGTGTAACCTTGGCTGGCCTAGACTCACTTTGTAGACCAGGCTGGCCTCGAACTCAGTGATCTGTCTGCCTCTGCCTCCCTGGGTGCTGGGATTAAAGGCCTGCGCCACCACGGCCCGGCTAGACCATAACTTTCAAGCACGCGATTTTTGTTACCGTGAGAACCAAGCCAGAGTGTATGCTATGTCATAGTTTTCATACTTGAGGGGCTAGCAATAAGGAAGCCATTAAATTCCCATCTCCAGCTTTACGCCTGGTGTTTTACTGGACAGGTCTGTGGTAGCAGAACTCGGAACGTTAACTTTTCCCTCTATCAGTTCATTTTAGGCGTGGCAACGCTAAAAGACTCTCCCCCAACTACCAAGTGACTTCACTGCCCAGAGCAAGTTAAAAAAAAACTCATTTTAAGATCAAACGACTACAACTCTATTAAACAAAACACGACTCAAAGAAACAAACAAACAAATCTCTCTCCCAGAGAATACTCCAAAGGCCCTTTATCAATTCCAACGCAGAGGGGTTAAAATTGCACACCAGTCTTTCCTTCCCAGATGTCAAGCCACACGGCAGGGCAGCCTTGAAACTAGAAGAGCGAGCAAGAGATCGCTGTGCTGAATAGGGTAACTTTGCCCGGTTCTGGCCTATCTTGTCTCTTTTGGCATCGTTCCACGTCTCTCGCTGGCCATCTTTCGGTCGCCAGAAAAACTTTAAGAGGCTGTTTTGTAAAAGGAGGTATACACGCAATGGAACCAACTGCTTACTACGACCTACTGGACCGCCTGTAAGGCAGGCTGGCGAACCCAGAGAGTGGATTCCAGCTCCGGACGAGAGGGCTGCCCACGACCCGCAGGCTGGGCGGTGCAGCGGGTGCGGGACGGAGCCCGGTCGCCAGCCTTTGTCCCCTATGCGCTCACCTCGTCCTCCTGCTCGCTGCGGAAGCACAGGCAGGCCGCCCGCTTCTTGAAGCCCTCGCGGTCGTACGTCCGCGTCTGGTTGGGCTTGAACTTCATCCTAGAGCCGGGCTCTTGCTGCCGCTGCTCCGGCCGCCACCGTGGGGACCCGGCCGCCGCCACCCCGCCGGGGAGTCGGGCCGAAGGGAGTCACTGCGCTCGGGCGCCGGCGGGACGGGCGGCGGCGGCGGCGCAGACACGGACGGCGAGGTCGGGTGGCCGCCGCGACGCGGGGCGGAACGTGGGGTCACTGCAGCCCGGGCGCAACGATGGAAGTGCCGCCTCTGCTCCGGTGCCCGCCGCTCTCCATGGAGCCCGCCGCCGCTCGCAGCCACTCCTTGCCTCCTGCACAGCCGCCGCCGCCGCCGACGCGGGGAGAAGAACGCGGCTGTAGGCTCGTGCCACGCGGAGACAGTTAGAGGGAGCAGCGCCGACCAGGCAGCGACGCCGAGGATGCGCGCCGCCCCCTTCGCCCGCATTTAAGCTAGGTTCGCGCGCACGCGCAAGCGCGCTCTCGTCGGCGCGCCCCATCGCGCCTGCGCGCCAGGACCGTTGCGGGAGGGGGGTATTGGGGGGGAAGCTGGGCTGGGCTAGGGGGGGTGCGGGGGGAGGAGCGTCTTCTGCCGGCCTGGGGCGGGGCACGCGGCCCAAGTCTAGGGCTCCACGGGCTCTGCCCCGCCCGCGGGCTGGTGCTCAGGCGAGCGTGAAAGGGGTCGCGCTTTGTATAAGACCAGGGAGGGAAGTGAGCCGAGACCCGCTTGCTCTCCATTTTAGTGTTCCGAAAGAGTTCCTTTAGGGACGAGCCCCAGTATTGTATGCTGGAGCCATGGTGCCGGGAGCTGTGACTGCGGAAGCTTCGCGGCCAGTGAAGACTAGGAAGGTTAAGTTCATTGAGTTCTCTCTCCCTCCTCTCCCTTTCCTTCTCCCTCTCCCCCATTTCCTCTCGCTCAATGAGGGTGCCTTATATCTTCTTGAAGAATCAGCCCAATCTTTGAATTGTCTGCACAATCGTCCACGCTGTAGCACCGCCCCCCGCCCCCCACCTCGGCTCGCCCTCCAGATCGCAGCTTAAGCACTGGCTATGGTTGTTATTTTTCTGTGTGTGTCTCATTCTAAGTATGCGGGGAGCTAGGGCCGCATCAATCAATCAATAGGTTTTTGTTGTCTGGAAGCTTACAGCCTTAGGCACTTGGAACAACTTCCTATATTTCAGTGTCACTGAAGGGCTAAGATGGAAGGAAGGAGCCCTGACATCACTGGAATTCAAGAAAACCCCTAATCCAAATCAGGTGTGGAATCCCAGGTATGCAATCCCAGCACTTGGGATACAAAAACAGAAGGATTAGGAACCGAAGGTCATCTCCCATACATTTGGGGTTGGAGACTGGTCTAGTCTACACGAGACCCTATCACAAAACCCAACCCCCTCAACCCACTGGAGCTCAGCTTCCCACAGAACTGTTTAGACCGTCGCATCCTCTTGTTTTTCGTTTCTGGAAGGCCTCTGGTGTGCCGGGCACTGGTATCTAATACAACCCTCCAAGAGAATTAACCTAAGAATAGAGTAATAGTGACCAACCGCAGGGGGCCATATGAAACTGCGGAGGTGATGCCATCGGAGGAGTAGTGGACTGCAGAGATCTTTGACCATGGGGGGGGTGGAGGGGGGGGGAGGGAAGAATCAAGCTTTCCTAGGCTGTAGGGCAGGAACCAGGGCAGCAAGAGGAGGAGCTAAGAAGACAAAGAGCTGAAGTCTCAAGAAAGGAACTGGGGTTTACGCAAAGGTCAGCGAGGCAGGGGTGGGGGTTGGGGTGGGGGACTACGGGGAGGAGGGGGACAGAACTCTTAGAAATGAAAGAAGGCCAATGGGGCTGTAGAGTGTACCGGAAGCTTGCACCTCAGGCTGAGGCTTGTGAGGCATGACAAGAGCAGGGCTCTCTTGGTGAGCCAGGGCACTTCTTTGATAGGAGACAGCGTGCCTGCACCGCCCCCCCCCCCCCGCTGCGCACCCCACCTCCCGCCCCCAAAGCCTAGCAGCCTCAAGTTTGGAGAATGAGTTAATGTTGATAACTGGTTTAAGGAATGAAGCTTCACCACAATTAGAAATCAAGTCTGTGCAGAGACATCTTCCAAGCTGTTCTTACTGAAGCCACCAGAGTTTTTAACTATTTCCAGGATTTACACATGACCTAGGAACGCCAGTAGGACTGATATGCAAGTGTTCTTTTCAGATGATTGATTCCCTCTGATAAAGTGGTCTTTTAGCCGGTCGTGGTGGTGCACACCTTTAATCCCAGCACTTGGGAGGCAGAGGCAGAAGGACTGATGTGAGTTCAAGGCCAGCCTGGTCTGCAAAGTCAGTCCAGGACGGCCAAGATAACACAGAGAAACCCTATCTCAAAAAAACGAAAAACTAGGGGGGAAAGTGGTCTTTTTATTTTTATTGTGTTTTGTTTTGTTTGTTTTGGTTTTTCAAGACAGGGTTTCTCTGTGTAGCCTTGGCTGTCCTGGACTCGCTTTGTAGACCAGGCTGGCCTTGAAATCACAGCGAACCGCCTGCCTCTGCCTCTCAAGTGCTGGGATTAAAGGTGTGGTCCACCAAGCCCATCCTGTGTTTTGTTTTGAGATAAGGTCTCTTGTAGCCCAGGCTGGCCTAGAATTCCTGACCTTGGTGCCTCCATCTCTCAGGTGCTGGATTATCAGATGTTCCCACATGTCTGCCTTTACTGTGATCTTTTCAAATGGGTGAAGAAGATTCCATTTCCAGCCGAGCACACATGTGGTCCCAGCACTCAGGATCACTGTGAGTTCGAGGCCAGCCTATTCTACAAAGGAACTCCAGGATAGCCAAGGCTACACAGAGAAACCCTGTCTTGAGAAAAAAAAAAAAAAAAAGAATTGTTTCTCTGTGTTCAAATTCTTCAGAAATGTGGCATCTAAATTGGTGCTCAGTAAATAGGACAGCTAAACTGAATAGTGGTTTAAACAAGTCCCATCTTTTTTTCTTGTAGATTTATATGTATGAATGTTTTGCCTACATGTTTGCATACATACCTGCACCATATGTGTACCTGGTATCCTTGGGGGACAAAAGGGGACACAAGATCCCCCTGGAACTGCAGTTAAGGATGGTTGTGAGCCACTTTGTGAATGTGAGGGTCCGGAACTAGGACCTCTGCAAGAGTAGCAGGTCCTTTACCACTGAACCATCTCTCCAGCCCCTTTAAAGTCTTTCTTTCTTTCTTTCCTTATTTATTTATTTATTTATTTACTTACTTATTTATTAGTTTTTCGAGACAGGGTTTCTCTGTGTCGCCTTGGCTGTCCTAGACTTGCTTTGTAGACCAGGCTGGCCTCGAACTCACAGAGATCCACCTTCCTCTGCCTGAGTGTTGCAATTAAAGGAGTGCACCGCCACGCCTGGCTCCTTTCTCCTTTCTTAGTGCCACTTTCTTTCAGCTTCCAGGCACTGGACACAAGTACCAGTGGCTACGTGTTTGGGTGTCTGAGAGCTGTTGTTGTCTCTCAAGTCGGTAGAGTATGATTTGTTGCATCTTGCACAAGGCTGTGAGTCTGAAATGCTCTGAAGTTGCAAAGAATTTGAAGAAACACATGTTATCAACAAGGTCCTTTTTTTTTTGTTCGTTTGTTTTGGACAGGGTTTCTCTGTGTAGCCCCTAGCTGTCCTGGAACTCTCTGTGTAGACCAGGCTGGCCTTGGACTCAGAGATCTACCTGCCTCTGCCTCTGCCTCCTGAGCGCTGGTCTCTAGGGAGTGTGAGCCACCACCGTCCAGCTCAACAAGGTGTTTTTATTGTTGCTGTGAGAGGGAGTCTTTCTGTGTGGCTCAGGCTGACCTTGAACTCAGAGGCCTCTAGTATCAGTCTCCCTAGGATTATAGGCCTGTATTGTTTGGTTTCAGTGCAGGAAAATTCTTATCAGAAGGCTCTCCAAGTGCCTCCCGATTCGCCTACTCAAAGACTAGAAGAGTATTGAAGATTTGTTTGCTTAACATAGAATCGAAGTGTCTTAAATACTGTAAGGAGTTATTTAAATGGAAGAGGTTTTGGTTTTTCGAGACAGGGTTTCTCTAGGTAGCTCTGGCTGTCCTAGACTTACTTTGTAGACCAGGCTAGCCTCGGACTCACCGTGATCCTCCTGCTTCTGCCTCTCAAGTGCCGGGATTACAGATGTGTGCCACCAGGCCCGGCAAACTGAAGACACTTAATAGTATAAATGACCTACTCCTTGCACACTTATGCACTCTTATATATTTACTTGTCATTATCTGAGAGAGGCCCAACAAAAATGGAAACTTGTCTGATAAAGTGAGAGGAGAGAAGGCCAGCCGCAAAGCCAGGTCTTCATGTGCCCTTGTCAGTTCTTGGGAATCAGGGTGTGCGCCTCCGCTCAAAGCTCCCAGCTTTTAGTCCTTAACGAGTATTATGAATCTGAAATGAGCTTAGGCACTGTTCAGAGCTTAGATCCTATCTGCTCAGATCACAGTTGAGATAGACAGGCTGTTTTTCCTCTGCAGAACCAGTGAGGACTGAGCTCTACCGGTCAAATTCCCTTGGGGACCGGAGTCCAGTTTCAGATTAATGTCTGCTTAGTTCGTTGACCGCAGTGTTGTGTTACCTGGAATTTAGCACCCACAGTGCCGTTTTGTACCCTATTTCCAATTTTTTTGAACCTTCAGAGAGGGAAATGGTTTAACATTGGCTGTAGAGGGGCTCTGCTCCGCCCCCAACCCCACCCCACTTTGAACAGAGACTCTTCCAAGTATGATACCCTGGGAACTGAAGATTTCTACTTTTCCCTGGATCCCAGTGTTGCTTTAGACTGAATTCTTTCTCCTGATGAAATGGGTCCTTTTCTTTTTTTCTTTTTTCTTTTTCTTTCTTTCTTTCTTTCTTTCTTTCTTTTTTTTTTTCTGCGACAGGGTTTCTCTGTGTAGCCTTGGCTGTCCTGGACTCGCATTGTAGACCAGGCTGGCCTCGAACTCACAGGGATCCGCCTGCTCTGCCTCCCGAGTGCTGGGATTAAAGGTGTGGGCCTGGCTTTGTTTGTTTATTTTAACAGAGGCACTGACGTGTAAAGGCCATAAAGGCATACGCCTTTAAGTCAGTGGTTCTCAGACTATGGGTCACCACCCCTTTCACAGGGGCCACTTATCAGATATCCTGCATATCAGATAGTTATACTACGATGCATAACAGTAGCAACATTATTATTATAAAGTAGCAACAGAAATAATTTTATGGCTCGGAGGAGGTGGGGTGGGGGAGTGCATGTGTGTGTCCGTCCCAGCATTAGGAAGGTTGAGGACCACTGCTTACACCCACCTCCTCTGGGGGACAAGGCAAGAAGAATACCTTAAATTCAAGGCCAGGCTGGTCAGCCTAGCAATTCCAAGGCTATCCTGAACAATTTAGTAAGAACTTGTCTTAAATTTTAAAAAGAAAAGAAAGAGGAGAAGCTGGCCTGGACATATACCTGCATGGTAGAGCACTTACCTAGTTTATAATTAAGGCTCCAGGTTCAACCTGCAAACAATAAACAAAATAGAACAAAGGTGCATGTGGAAAGGGGTCAAAATATTATGATGAGAAGTTTTTTTTTTAATGACTACTTAGGACCCAACTATTATTTGAACTTGGAATACAGCCTTTTTAGTTTCGCCATCTGTAAACTGCCCGTCTATGAGAATAATACTGGAGTTTCACATTTGCAGCTGAATTCCCGTTTCCTCCATTCCTGTCCTCCACTGAGCCTTTGTTTCCGAAAGCCTCCTGTTTATAAGCAGTCCTCAAGCAGATGAAAATGTTTGCTGGGAAGTGCAATTCCCTGGTCCTTATCAGTCAGGGAAAGGCACAGGCCAAGGAGTTATCTCCTTGCAAAAACATGACTTGCTGAGCTCAGAGACTTCAGGGCAGCTTTGGCTCCACCCTTTTTGTTTTTCCCCAACATAACAATCTTTCACTCTTCAAGATAAAAGCAGTAACAACAACGAGCTATGCTAGTCAGTCACGACACCTGGAACTTGTTCTAACCTACTTTCTTTCTTTCTTTTTTTTTTTAAGATTTTTTTTTTTATTATGTATACAATGCTCTGCCTTCAAGTACACCTGCACACCAGAAGATGACACCAGATCTCATTGTAGATGGTTGTGAGCCCCCATGTGATTGCTGGGAATTGAACTCAGGACCTTTGGAAGAGAAGTCAGTGCTCTTAACCTCTGAGCCATCTCTCCAGCCCCGTGCTTTCTTTTTTATAGTTCTTTTGTTGATGTTGTTGTTTTTGTTTTTTGGGACAGGGTTTCTTTGTGTAGCCTTGGCTGTCCTAGACTCACATTGTAGACCAGTCTGGCCTCCAACTCACAGGGATCCACATACCTCTGCCTCCCAAACGCTGGGATTAAAGGCTTGTACCACCCTTGCCTGGCCTTTTTTTATTTTTTTATTTTTTGGTTTTTCGAGACAGGGTTTCTCTGTGTAGCCTTGACTGTCCTGGACTCACTTTGTAGTCCAGGCTGGCCTCGAACTCACAGCGATCCGCCTGCCTCTGCCTCCCGAGTGCTGGGATTAAAGGCGTGCGCCACCACGCCTGGCCTGACCTTTTTTTATAGTCTTAATGATTTCTTTATTTACATGCATTGGTATTTTGACTGCATGTATGTCTGTGGTGAGGGTGTCAGATCCCCTGGAACTGGAGCTACAGGCAGATGTGAGCTGCCATGTGGGTGCTGGGCATTGAACTTGGGTCCTCTTGAAGAGAGAAGGGGAGAGACAAGAGAGGCTGTTCTGGATTTCTCATGGGCACAGATGCTGGTTCTGACACTGTTGGGATGGATGCTTGTCTATTCAGAAAGATGGGTCTAGATTCTAGACTCTAGAATGACAAAGGGCTGGTTAAACTAATCTGATGAAACTCATGAAGGCCATTGGAGTTCATTAATTTGATTTTAAAAGGTGAAAGGAGGGTTGTTGCTGGCAGTCCTAGAGTATATAGCTTAATATTGTTTTGGAGTCCTTATATTTTCCTAAACTGTCTTGGGAGGCAGAGGCAAGCAGATTGCCGTGAGTTTGAGGCCAGCCTGCTCTACAAAAAGAGTCCAGGACAGCTGGGCGTGGTGGTGCATACCTTTAATCCCAGCACTCAGGAGGCAGAGGACCGTGGATTGCTGTAAATTGGAGGCCAGCCTGGTCTACAAAGCAAGTCTAGGACAGCCAAGGCTAACACAGAGACACCCTGTCTCAAAAAAAAAAAAAAAAAAAAAAAAAAAAGAGTCCAGGATAGCCAGGGCTACATAGAGGAACCCTGTCTCAAAAACCCAAATAAAATAAACAACAATAACAACAACAACAACGAAAACCCCAAAGACTTGTCTTTTTCTCTGTGTAGCCTTGGCTGTCCTGGGCTCGCTTTGTAGACCAGGCTGGCTTCGAACTCACAGAGATCGGCCTGCCTCTGCCTCCCATGTGCTGGGATGAAAGGCATGCGCTGCCACGCCCGACCCAAACACTTCTCTTACTGAAGCCTTAGTACTAGTAGGTTAAGACTCACCTTTAATCCCAGCACACAGGAGGCAGAGGCAGGTGGATCTCTGTGAGTTCGAGGCTAGCCTGGTCTACAGAGCAAGTTCCGGGGTAGCCATGGCTACACTGCGACGCCGGTCTCAAAAAAACAACAACAAATCGAAAATTTGTTACAAAGCTTTTTGAGAAGGTGTGTGTGTGTGTGTGTGTGTGTGTGTGTGTGTGTGTGTGTGTGTGAACTAGACCACCTCCAGCTGGAGCTACAGGTGGTTGTGAACTGTAGGACACAGGTGCTGGGAACAGAACAGAGTCAGATTCTCTGGGAGAGAAGTAAGTGCTCTTAACCTCTGAGCCAGCTCTCTAGATTCCTTGTTACAAAGATTTTTTTTTTTTTTTAAATATAAAAGACTGTGAATAGTCAGACATATTAGTCCAAGAAAGGAGGATTGAGAGTTTGTGACCAGACTACACAGGGAGACCGTGTCTCAAAATAAGTAAGTAAATAAGTAAATACATAAAGCAAAACAAAACAGATTGTAAGCATAATACAATGTGAAAATTGAACAAAGGAGCCTTGGGCTGTAGGTTGAGCACTTGCTAAGCATGTGCAAGCGTGGATTCAATTCCCAGCATTGCAAGAAAAAACTAAAACAAACAAACAAACAAACAAACAAAGCAAAAAACAAAAAAAATGAAAGCTGCCTGAGTGACCAGGCCCTGTGGTACTTGGGAAGTTGAGGCAGTAAGAGTGATGTGCATCCAAGGCCAGCCTGTCGGAAAAACCAACTCTTTTTTCCCTTTGGGTGGAGCACAGATGAACTTTTCTTTTTCTTTTACACTTTTTTTTGTAGTTTTCAAATGTTTTATCATGGGCATATCTCATTTCATTAGGTTGTAATGTGATTTCCCCGTACTAAGTTAACATTAATTAATGAGAATAAAAACACTCTACTCCCAATAAAGATAGCGATAGGACCTTCTTGGGGTGGGGTGGGGGGGGGACTGGAATGTACTAAATGCATTTGCTCCAGACCACTCAAAGTTAAGCCTGTCCTTCAGCCTGCTAGCACACCAAACTCAAGTCCTGAGCTTGCTGTGGCTTCTCTGGTTCACTGTGTTTAACCTCTTCCGGGACAGGCATAGAGCGCTCGCTAGCCCTCAGCCTCATCTTTTACTAGCTCTTCCCTTCCCACCATTTTGATTTCTTTACCTTGGAGATGCGGGGAATCATTGAACAGGAAGGAAGGAACAAATGGGACAGGTCAAATGTAAAGGTACACACCCCCCCCCCTTTACTTCCCTCTCTTCCAGTAGGATGGTCCCTAGGACAAGTTCTGAGCTGCAGAGCAATTTCACATAGCTCAGAGTCACTGACTCTAGCTAGTAGAGCTGGTGACCCGATGGTAGGAGTGGAGACAAACTCCTGTGACAGTCCTTAGAATGAGAGAGTGTGGCCGGGCGTTGTGGCGCACACCTTTAATCCCAGCACTCGGGAGGCAGAGGCAGATGGATTTCTGTGAGTTCCAGGCCAGCCTGGTCTACAAAGTGAGTCTAGGACAGCAAGGGATACACAGAGAAACTCTGACAAAACCTAAAAAAAAAAAAGAAAGAAAAAGAAAAAAGAAAAAAGAATGTGGGGGGGGAGGGAGAGAGGGAAAGAGAGAGAGAGAGGGAGGAGGCACTGGAGCATGGAGCATGTAACAGTGCCTGTCCCCCCAGCCCATTTTCTTTTGGGAACTAAACTCTCTGAGTGATTAATAGTGCCTCATTAACGTTTTTTGTGAAGTTAATCAAGGCCTTAAGGGCTCCTCTAGCAGCACAGTACCCAGCAGCCATTTAGGCAGCAAAGCTTAGCAGAGGACAGAGGACAGCGTACCCGATGCCCGCTTTAGATGTTCTGTTCGCTCACAAAGACACCAACATTCCTTTTTAAGTAAAAATTATCTTCTGTATTACAAACAATGATTTCTCAGTCTTATTTAAAACACTGGGCAGGAAAACTGTCTCTAGGAAAAAATTTGCCTTTGCTGTTGATTTCACAACATACAATTTGTGCAATTATAAGACAAGCCTCCTAAGTACTACTTGTATGGAAGAAAAATAAATATTTGCAAGCCGGGAAAGAACAATGGCAGAAGCAGGCCCAGGGCTCAGCTTTCCCTGGGGCTCCACAGAGGCTGCCAGACAAGCCTTGAGATGAAGGTTTCCAAACAAGATGAGAGGGACCCAGGCAACGAAGGTCATATTCACTAGCTGGCCGCTGTGTGACGTGCGGGTGGAGTGGAGTTCAGGCAAGAGAAAACTGCTTGTGGGGAAGAACCGAGTGGTCAGGGACATTGGCCTTGGCTACAGCACAGATGTCAGACAGGGGGATGGAGAAAGAGATGTTCTAAACAGATAGATACTTGGACCTTGTATCAAAATGTGGACTCAAAGACTGGAGGGATGGCTTAGTGGTTAAGAGCACTGCCTGCTCTTCCAGAGGACCCGGGTTCAATTCTCAGCACCCACATGGCAGCTCACAACTGTCTGTAACTCCAAGATCTGACACCCCCACAGCAACACACATAAATTAAAATTAAATTATATATATATCATTGGTTGCTCTTCCAAGGGACCCAGATTAGGTTATCAGCACCTACATATCCATAATGCCAGTTCTAGTGGGTCCAACAACTTACTCTGGTTTCCTTAGGCAGCACACCTGTGACTGGTGCACGTACAGGCAAAACACTCATATGGCCCCCAAAAGTAGAGCAGAAGTATAGAGTTTGTTCAGCCAGTGCAAGAAGTAGATTCTCTCATGCAAGCTGGACTTTTTGTGTGTATAACACACCTACCTGAGTGCCTTGAACTCCCTGACTTCAAACCCTTACCTGCTGGTAGTGCAAGTACTGGCCATGATGCACTGGGTCTCATGTATCCCAGGCTGGCTTTGAACTCATGGTCCTTCCTCAGCTTCCCACGTGCTGAGATTACAGGCATGTGGCACCATGCCCAACAGACACTTAGAATTTACAGGACCCGGAAACCGGTGGATGAGGCAGAAAAAGAGTTCTAAAGAACTCCAGACCTTGCAAGGGGTCTGTTTGGTCTGTTTACAAGATGAGCCTTTGCTGAAGAAGGAGAAAGGCAGAGTGAGGAGGGAACGTGGTGTTCAATCTAGGTCACGCAGTTATGATGGCCCAAGTGGGGAAGTTTTGCCAAGTGGTCCAGTGGACTAGACACCCAGATCCCAAGGCAAGCTCTTACAGAGAGATTCCCTTGCATCGTGTGTGTACTAGCTTCTCTGGCTGTATTTTTTTTTTTTTTTTTAAGATTTATTTATTATGTATACAGATCTCATTATAGATGGTTGTGAGCCAACATGTGGTTGCTGGGAATTGAACTCATGACCTTTGGAAGAGCAGTCAGTGCTCCTAACCTCTGAGCCATCTCTCCAGCCCCTCTGGCTGTATTTTAACAAAAAAGCTAGGTTTTTGCTCCTACATTTGTATCCATTCTGCTGGGGTTCAAGGGGGGGTGGGGTGGGGGGCGGGGCATGACCAGAGCTCTGTGTCATCATCTCGTGACACACCTTCTTAGCTTCTGTTCAACTACCTCATCATTGTTGGTACTATCGTCAGTGGGCAATCATGTCAGCCTTGTGAACTGCCCAATAGCCTGTGCTGAGCTTTGTGGGTCGAATGCAAATGTGAAACAGCCACCAGCACGATGTGGCTGATGCTCAGCCTTGGCTGTGAATAGACCTGGCAGAGACTGTGTCCCGGTCACATGAGAACCAGCTGACTTATCTGTCATAGGCCTGCTGTAGTTGGGTGAAGCTTAAGCCGGGCTGCTTGCAGGGTGATAGCTAAAGGCAAAAACCAAAACCAAAACCAAAAAGCATCCTTAGAAGCTTTTCTGGGACATGTGTGAAGAATAGCTACTTCTCTGGTCATAAGGCATCCAAAATGCTTTGTCTGAAGCCTTTCCCTGTGGACCCATGAGGGGTTTGGGATGTAGAAGTAGAGCCGGCTTCTAGTTT
>OU015756.1:60322382-60332891 GCA_907169655.1 Acomys percivali
ACACACACACACACACACACACACACACACACACACACACACACACATATATATATTTAAAAAAATTTTTTTTGAGACAGGGTTCTTCTGTGTAGCCTTGGCTATCCTGTACTTTATAGACCAGGGTGGCCTTGAACTCACAGCACACAGCACTCCACTTGCTTCTGCCTCCCTGAGTGCTGGGATTACAGGCATGTGCCGCAGCGCCTGGCTTTTAATACATATTTTTTATTTTATTTATTTATTTATTTATTTATTTATTTATTTTTGTTGTTGTTGTTTTTATTATTTATTATGTGTACAGTATGCATCAGATCACATTATAGATTGTTGTGAGCCACCATGTGGTTGTTTATTTATTTTTGAGACAGGGCTTCTCTGTTAGCCTTTGGCTATCCTGGACTCACTTTGTAGATCAGGCTGGCCTCGAACTCACAGTGATCCGCCTGCCTCTGCCTCCTGAGTGCTGGAATTACAGCTATGCACCACCGTGCCCTTCTATACTTATTTTTCAGTTCTCTGTCTTTTTTTTTTTTTTTTTTTTTTTTAAAGAATGTCTTGCTTCCCTGGCTGACCTGGAGCTCACTATATAGAGCAGAGTGGCACCATGGATCATTTCATTTTTTTTGAGCACCAATACACTAGGAACAAAATTAATTTGATTGGAGGAATTCTCATCGTATTCAGTTGGACAAATGCGTGCAGTCTCATAACTTTGGTGTAAGATAAAAGAACAATATGTTCAAAGAGTGTCTAAAAAGATTACTACAAGTTACAATTATTAACATACAAATCTAATTTTCCATTCAAATGGATACTGAACTAGGGAACTATATCTTAGACATAAAGCATTTGGAATGTTTACAAGAAAACCAGTTCTAGCTGGGTGTGGTGGCACACGCCTTTAATCCCAGCACTAGGGAGGCAGAGGCAGGCAGATCACTGGGAGTTCAAGGCCAGCCTGGTCTACAAATCAAGTCCAGGACAGTCAGGACAGTTACCCAGAGAAACCCTGTCTCGAAAAACCTAAAACAACAAAACGAAACAAAACCCAGTAATGATAACAGTTAATGAGCTAATGGGAATCCAATATAATCTAATCTATATTTCATATTTAAACTTTACATTTAAACTTTACAGATCATTTTGCTCTGGAATGCTGTGTTCAATAGTCCCCTTGCTCCATTGTTAGCCTGGGAGGCTCTAACTAAGCCAGTTCCCATTGACCACATTTTATATTTGTGGAGATTCTATCACAGAACCACAGCTCATTAGGACCTCCACAAACTTTGAAAAACTGGGGGGGGGGGGAGAACATAACCATTGAATTTCTGGGGTGAGGGCGGGGGCCGGAGAAGGTCAGTTTCTCCCAGATGTTTCAAATTATGTCTATGCTCTGACTTTGCACTTCTAGAAAGTTATTTTATTTTATTTTATTTTATATTTTTAAAGATTTATTTATTTATTTTGTGTACAGGGCACCAAATCTCACTATAATGGTTGTGAGCCACCATGTGGTTGCTGGGGATTGAACTCATGTCCTTTAGAAGAGCAGTCAGTGCTCTTAACCTCTGAGCCATCTCTCCAGGCCCCAAGTTATTATTTTTTTTTTTTAAAGAAACAATCCAAAATATACGCTGAGACGGTGTCCAAAGACAGTAGTTGCAGCATTGTTTTCCTGCATAAACTGAAAAGCCACTGTCTCCACAGAGATGAGTTAATCAAAGCTGTAGGTGAGAAAGGAATTTTGAACTGATTTGACTTTTTCATCATCTGTGTTTCATAGAACTCCAAGGTCCATCTGACACCACAGTCCCCTCAAACTATTTCTCCCGGGGTACCTGCATGCTGATTGGAACTGATACCTGAGTACTGTAGAGATCTGCCTGGCACTGCCTCTATCACACTGGATTAAAGGTGTGTACCACCACTACCCAACTGTATGTATTTATTTTTAGCAGTGCTGGGGTTGAACCTAGTGTAGTATGCTGGGTAGGCAAAGCTATGTCACTCGCCTCCCACCCTCACTACTGCCCCGCAGCCCCTGTGTGTTTTTAAAATGAGGATGCTTTGTAAAGCAAGGACTTTTGAGGGGGGGCAGGGAGAAGGGTTCAGGACAGGGTTTCTCTGTGTAGCTAATCCGATCATGTCCTTTCTGTTTATCCCAACCAACACTGAATTACTGGATTCTGATCCCCACATGGCCTTACACATCTTTTTTTGTCTTTGTTTTTCTTTTGTTTGTTTTCTGAGACAGGGTGTCTCTGTGTTATCTTTGCTTTCCTGGACTCACTTTGTAGACCAGGTTGGCCTCGAACTCACAGCGATCCGCAGCGCCTCTGCCTCCTGCCTCTGCCTCCCGAGTGCTGGGATTAAAGGCATGCGCCACTATGCCCAGGCTGGCCTTACACATCTTTTCTGTCTCCTTATTTCACTCCTTCCCCCTCCACCTCCTCCCATTATCTTTTCTTTTTTTTAATTTAAGACTCTCTTTTTAGTTATGTATGTGTCTGAGTATGGGTTCACACATGCTAATTCTGGTGCCAGAGAAAGCCAGAAGCATCAGACCTCCGTGGAGCTGGAGTTACAGGGCATTGAGAAGTGCCTCACGTGGGTACTAGGGACCAAACTCAGTTCCTTTCCAAGAGCAGCACGTGCTTCTAATGACTATCGGTCCAGCTCCTCATCTGACGGAACACATTTGGGGGCCTCAGCAGCATCCCCACAGGAACTCACACTCTCAGATACTCTTGTTTTGATCTTTCCACAGTGGAGACCTGGCTCTCTTAGAAACACTGGCTCCTTAGTGGTGTGGGTGCAGGTGGTGGTGGAGGAGGGGCACATTTCTTCTTCTACACCCCTTAAATGATGGGCTTGCTAATCCGTGGGTATCTTTCTAAAGCTGAAGAGGAAGTGGCAAGGGAAGAAAGGGTGAATGTTCTGTTTAAGGATGTCAACAAAAAGTTTGTTGCGGCTTCTGCTGCTGGGCTCTCTCCCGATTTGCTCCCAGAGGGGATTTTTTTTTCCTCTTCTTCTTCCTATATTCTGTCTCCAAAAAAAAAAAAAAAAAAAAAAAAAGGTTGAGTGGATGGTTGAGCAGTTTGAAAAACTGGAAGTAGATATGGAGAAGTTTTGAGAAACAAAAAAATGGGTGAAATAGGAAATCCAGGGTTATTCCATCCCCTTGTTTCTGAGAGGGTTGCGGAATTGGCTGTACAACTGGAGAGGTTGCGGGTAGAGGTGGAAGCTTTGGAAAGCAGATACTGCCAGAAAAAGGAGGAGTAAAGGGCTCAGACCCTGTGAATGAGCTTCCGGCAAGATGAAAGAGGGGAACAAACTGGTCTAGAAGGCAGATGGTGGCCCTGCCCAGTGCCAGGCACTTTTGGTTTCAAGCCCCTGCAGCCCCTTTTGAGAGAAGGTGTAATCTTGAGCCAAGTGCACCACCAGAGAAGGTGTGGCCTGGGATTACAAAATTGTGCAGCACAGGTCTGTTAAAGGTCCTGATCATGAGTGTGATGAGGCAACATGGCGTCCTATAGAAATGCTAGATCTGAGGCATTTTAAAGAGGTTGTTGCTTCCTATGGGATGCATTCCCTTTGTGTTAAACAAAATTAAGTAACAGGGCTACCTAAATAATAGAGTTATTCCCCAAGACTGGAAAGGTCTGGTAACAGCTGTGTTAGAGGCAGATCAGCAGTTACAATGGTTACCGCAAGGGGAATGAAACTTGTTAAATATCAATTGCTTGGTGAAGGGCAGTATTCTGAGCCACAAGAATAGATTCAATTTGATAATGCTGTCATAGAAGAATGTCTCTTGGAGGCTTTAAGCACTTGGGATAAAGTTGAGGAGCCCAGGAAAAGGTTCACCTCATCTATAAGATTGTACAAGGCTCTGGGAAAGCCTTCACAGATAATTTTTTTTTTCAAATATAGGTTTCAGCTTTAAACAAAGCCGTACCAGACCCTGATGCCAGACAGGTGTTGATAGAGACCTTGGCTTTTGAGAATACAAATACTGAATGTAAAAGAGTTATTAGGGGCCGGGCGTGGTGGCGCAGGCCTTTAATCCCAGCACTCAGGAGGCAGAGGCAGTCAGATCGCTGTGAGTTCCAGGCAGCCTGGTCTACAAAGTGAGTCCAGGACAACCAAGGCTACACAGAGAGCCCCTGTCTTGAAAAACAAACAAACAAACAAACAAAAAACCAAAAAAGAGTTATTAGATTGTTAAAGGCATGAGCAGTGCCAATGGACACATGGATAAGGGACACAACTGCTATTCGCTGTCATGAGCGACATGCCAATATCATAGGACAAGCTATAGCTAGAAGTCTCAGATATCAAAATGCCCAGTGCTTTATTTGTGGTGAGTTCAGCCATTTACAAAGAAATTGTGATCAAGCCGCTAAAAGGCTCAGATCTCAAAATGTCTGGTGCATGAACTGTGAGAAATATGGTACTCTCCCCTTCCCAGGAGAAGTACCGTTTCTAGGTTCTCCAAAAGAACCCATAGACTTCTAGGGGGAGGAAGGGAAGCGGGTGGGTAGGATTTATTGGGTTGTGGTAAGTGGTGTCATTGGACAAATGAATGCAGGTCCAAGAGAGATATCCCCGCAACTTCTTGCCATCCGTGGGGGTCCTGGCAGCTTGAGACTCCATAACAAAAAGTACCAGCCGAGGGTCACCAGGTTATAGAAGAAAACCTTAGCCACTGATTTGAAAAGCATTTAGTTCATTGAAGATGTCTTTGTTTTTAGTTTTTCACTAAACACAATACTATTAATGGCATGAAACAGAAAGGGAGAAATGTGAGAATTTTGGTTTCTTTTTAAACTCAGTTATGTTACGTAAATACATTTTATTTTGTTCTGTTTTTTGTTTTTTGTTTTTTTGAGACAGGATTTCTCTGTGTAGCCTTGGCTGTCCTGGACTTGCTTTGTAGACCAGGCTGGCCTCGAACTCACAGCAACCCGCCTGCCTCTGCCTCTCAGAGTGCTGGGATTACAGGTGTGCGCTACCATGCCCGACTCTTCCATGCTTCTTGATGACTGTTTTATCCTCATAGACTACCTTTTCAATATCTGGCCTTGGAGTCTGTATTAGATGCTTTTCTCACTGATGTGACAAGATTCTTGACAAAAGCAACTTAAGGAAGGGAGCTTTTGTTTGGCTCACAGTTTGGGGGGTGTAGCCTGTCATGGTGAAGAAGGCATGGCGGCAGGAGTGGGGTGTGGCTGGTAGCCTGGCCAGTTGGGAAACAGGGCTGTGGTTGCTCATCTGGCTTTCTCCTTTTATTTCCCCTTCCTCTTCTTTCTTTTATCAGTCTGGGACTCAAGCCCAAATGATGGTGCCACCCACAGCCAGGGTAGTTTTTTCCTCCTTTACTAAACCTCGCTTGGAAAGGTCCTCACAGACACAGTGCTTGACGAGTGTCCTCTAGTTGATTACAAATCCAGATGAGATGATAAAGATTAAACATCACAAGCCGGGCGTGGTGGCGCACGCCTTTAATCCCAGCACTCGGGAGGCAGAGGCAGGCAGATCGCTGTGAGTTCGAGGCCAGCCTGGACTACAAAGCGAGTCTTGGACAGCCAAGGCTACACAGAGAAACCCTGTCTTGAAAAACCAAAAGAAAAAAAAAAGATTAAACATCACAGTGTCTTTTGGATTTCCCTTCTTCAGTGACTCTCTATAGCCCAACCTAATTTACTCTGTGTGCGTGCGAGCATATGTGTGTGATTGAAGACTGAACCAAAGACCTCAATGCATGCTACGGAAGGGCTGTGCTATAGCTGAAGTCCCCTCATGGTCAATCTTTAGCCTCAGCCACTACTAATACTGTAGTCTTTCCGTCACCTCAATTTCAAATGCTCCCTATTGTTGTTACGCAGACAACCTTATAGAATTGGCTCAACTTGAGTAGTCGTTGGTTGAGGTCATCTCAGGCAAATAGGTTAGTTCATTCGGTGCCATTTGTTCTATTCAGAGGCTGTTGTGTGAGTTAGCTGAGATCAGACATTAGCAAAGAGACACTGGGAGAGGAGCTGAACAATGAATGGATTAAGGACACTGAAATTAAGCTTCAAAGAAAGAGGGAAATCAGAGCCTGGAAGACAGTAGTCCCTTCTGGAGGAGAGCGCTGGGTGAAGAACAGCGGCTAGATTGTAAACTGGACTCCTGTTGGGTGGGCAAATGTGGACCAGAGAGATAAAGGAGGCCCTAGGATCCACGGAGAAGGATCTGTGTCAGAACACACAGTAAGGGCTGAGCAAATACTTACTGGGTGGGCTCTGTGTCTGCAGGCAGCAGGTTTTGTGTTCCTGGGGCCTGATTCGGAAATGTGCTGGGGTGGCACATTCTCAGCGGGTGTTGGGGGAAGAGCAGGCTGCTGCTTTGCTAGCTTTCCTTTGAGTTAGAAACAGCCTCCAGGAGCTGGGGGTGACAGTGCTTGTCTGGAATCCCAACACTCAGAAGTTCAGGGTCAGTGAGTTTGAGGCCAGCCTGGGCTACAAGAGACACCGTCTTCTCCCACCCTCCATCCCAAGTCAAACAAAGAGTTGGAATTGGACTCAGTAGGTTATATGTAAAAGAGAAGACATGCAGGCAGGAAGGGCAGGCATGAAGAGGGGGAATATGATCAGGACACATTGTATAGATGTGTAAGATTGTCAAAGAATAAATAACAACATTTAAAAGGAAGAAAAAGGAAAGGAGAGTTGGGTGAATAATGATAGAGGTGTGAGGGAGAAATAAAAGAAAATGGAAATTTTACTTTAGTATAGGACTCTACTTTTTGAGACAGACTTTTCGGAGACAGGATCTTATTATGTAGCTCGGGCTGGCCCAGTATCAATGTATAGATACCCCAGGCTAGCCCAGCATTCAATATATAGCTAGCCCAGGCTGTGCATACCTGGCTAGGTTAGACATCTTGATACACATCACATTCCACTCTTCACAATAATATTTCCAGGCCCTTGCTGATTATTGTTAGCCTTTAATTTTGAGGAATTTACTCATGTATGCAATGAAACAAGATCATATCTACCTGCTCCATTTCCCTACCCTAACTCTCCTCACATTTTTCCCAACAAAGTCCTTCCCAACTTTATGACATATATACATATGTGTATGTATACATATATAATATACAAATATTTAATATACGCACATATATGTGTGTGTATATATGTGTTTGTGTGTGTATATATATATATTTTTTTTCACTATCCACAAGAACATTAGCAATCTATCAGTGGTCACACATAACAAATAAGTAAATAAATAAATAAATCCTCCTCCTTAGTGGTGACCAACTGCCAATAACTCCTCAGTAAGGGACAGGGTCTGGAGATTCCCCCACGTATGTTAGATTTTGGCTGGACTGGTCCTGTGCAGGAACCCACGGCTGCTGTGAGGTCTATAGTACATGCTGTATAGTCCTGTCTCGTCCCGAAGGGTGCATTTCATAACACTCTTCCCATCCTCCACTCTGAGATGTTCCCTGCTACTTGGGGGTGGAGTGGGATGGTGCATTAAGGAAGATGTCCCATTTAGGGCTGAGCATGTTCAGCTTTATTCTCAGCACTTTACCACTTAAATCATCTCAGCACTGCCTGCTGCCAACAGAAGCTTCTCCGATTAAGGGTGAAGACAGGCCCAGTGCTTCTGCTCCAGGGCACTTGTGGCCTTTCACTGTTGTTGAGGTCCAAAGAAAGCCCGTAGTGAGGGGAAAGTCTTGGAACGAGGAGTGTGTTTGCATTCCTGGGCCATGTGTTACCTGTTCTATTGTTGAAATACTTTAGTAGGTGTAAACTCACTGAAGTTAGGTTGCGGGGTGTGTGTGCATGTGTGTGTGTGTGTGTGTGTGTGCATGTATGTGTAATGAAATACCCAACTGTGTGTGTCTGTGTATGTGTGTGTATGTGTAATGAAATACCCAACTGCGTCTGTGTGCCTGTGTGCCTGTGTGTGTGTGAAATGAAATACTCAATTGCATATGTGTCTTCCTGTGTGTATGAAGTATCCAGCTGCAGAGCTTTCTTCTGCGTTCTTCCTCACCCTTTCTTCTGGTCTCTCCTACCCCTAGAATTTCATAGTGCTGCTGGCAGACGGCAGGGAGCAGGCCTCTGCCTCCACCAAGAGGGCGGAGCTGTGGTCAAGGGTAAGTGATTTTGAGGAAACAGGCATTTTCAGTGCCATGCGAGTGACTCACAGGATCCCTTCAGGAAACTTCATGCAACCTGACATTTCCCTTAGAGTTGCCTAGGAACCCAAGGAAGCCGAGGTTCCGAATGACAGGATGGTAATAAATTACTCCGTCCTGGGCCAGCCATCTGCTTTAAGTAAATTAAGAGGCGAACCCATATGGGATTCATCTAAAATAGCAACTCTCATTTTCTCTACAATTTTCATTTCTCTTTATCTGGCTCTTTGAATTGCTTCTACACAGACCAACCCAGCCGACTTTCATCCTGTGCTTTCTGTAGCTCCACGTCTTTACCTTGATAGGCAGTCAGACCTCAGGGTCTCCTTTTCCTACCCCCAAAAGGTCCTTTTAAATGGTGGATGGCCTTAAATGTTTTAATTTAACAGTTGTCGGGTTTGGGGGCTAATGCCTTTTATTGTATTGTATTGTATTATGTGTGTGTGTGTGTGTGTGTGTGTGTGTGTGTGTGTGTTTTGAAGCTAAGTAGCCCAAGCTAGCCTCAAACTCGTACTCCTGGCTCAGCCTCTCAGGTGTTAGGGTACAGGCATGTGCTACCTTGTCTGGCTCCTTGGGAAATGCCTTGGAGTTTCTGTTCTTCAGTTCTGCCTGACACTGCCATCTTCACGGCCTCCCCCCCACCACTGGCCCCCCCACCCCCGCCTCACTTATCACCTTCCTTAGTCCCTCCCATCTTACATCTGGCTGACCTCTCAGAGCAGAGCTTCATAGCTCCCCATTTGTCATAAGTTTGACGTGCTCAGCTCTTTGCTCACTGGACTAATCTTTTTTTATTTTTATTTTTTTGTTTTTTGAGACAGGGTCTCTCTGTGTAGCCTTGGCTGTCCTAGACTCACTTTGTAGACCAGGCTGGCCTCGAACTCACAGCGATCCGCCTGCCTCTGCCTCCCGAGTGCTGGGATTAAAGGTGTGTGCCACCACCGCCCGGCCTCACTGGACTAATCTTAATAAATCATTTTTGTCATGCTTTTTTTTTTTTTCCTGTTGTTGTGCAGGAACAGATGAGCCAAATGTTTCTACGACAAATCCCTTCCTCAAGTTCCAGCCTGCCTCTTCTCACTACCTTTCCCTCATGGGAGAGGGAGACAGTCTGCTGTCTTCATTTCCCCTGGGACACACCTCCTTGGTCCTGCCCCACTTACTTTAATGTTTACAGAGTCTAGGCTGCTCCGTATCTTTGCCTGTTGGATGCATCTGGCTCAGTTGTGAGCTTTCCCAGAGCAGGGACAGGCTTGGAGCTCCTTGTTCCAGACTACGCCTGACTCTAGGCATCCAGGAATGCTCCTAATCACTGACTGACGCAATGGGTGAATGAACAGCCCATCATGGTCGTGTTTCTTGTAGGTTGAGATAAATAGTGGATATGTAAAATACACAGCAGTTGTCAATGGTCTAACCCAGTGTTTCTCAACCTTCCTAATGCTGAGACCTTTTAGTACAGTCTCTCCTGTTGTGGTGACCAGCCCCCCCCTCCCACCAACTATAAAATTATCTCATCACTACTTCATAACTGTGATTTTGCTACCATTACAAACCATAATGTAGCTGGGCGTGGTGGCTCACGCCTTCAACCCCAGCACTCGGGAGGCAGAGGCAGGCAGATCGCTGTGAGTTCGAGGCCAGCCTGGTCTACAAAGTGAGTCCAGGACAGCCAAGGCTGCACAAAGAAACCTTATCTTGGAAAATACAAACAAACAAACAAACAAACCATAACGTAAACATCTGATATGTGACCTATATGAAAGGGGTCATGACCCACAGGTTGAGAATCACTGGCTCTAACTGTGAAGAACAGAATTAAGTGGAGGAAGGGTGAACAGATTTAAGCAAGGTCACCAGGGAAGGCTTTCTGGGATGTTGCATTTTGGTAAAGGCATCATAACTGTGAACTTGAACTAACTAACTTTTGGGCTTCTGAGATGGCGTCTTGTGTGGGGACCACACTGGCCTTTAATCTTCAGTTCTTTTGCCTCAGCCCTGGTGATCAACACCCCAGCTAATGAGGCCATTAAAAACAAATAGGAGGAGCTGGGCATGGTGGCACACACTTTTAATCCCAGCACTCGGGAGGTAGAGGCAGGCGGATCGCTGTGAGTTCAAGACCAGCCTGGTCTACAAAGCGAGTCCAGAGCAGCCAAGGCTACACAGAGAAACCCTGTCTAGAAAAACCAACAACCAACCAAACAAATAGGAGGATGGAGAGATGGTGCATTGGGTAAAGCACTTGCCACAGACGCATAAAAATCTGAGTTCAGATCCTCCCCACCCAGGTTAAAAAAAAA
>OU015756.1:60340088-60356854 GCA_907169655.1 Acomys percivali
AGAGAGAGAGAGAGAGAGAGAGAGAGAGAGAGAGAGAGAGAGAGAGACACGGGAGAACAAAAGAGTGTAGGGGGCAGAACTGGAGGAACTGGAGGCATTCTAGAGTAGCTGGACCATAGAATTGTACAGCACAGGGGCTTTTTATAGGGCCTCTCCAACTTTAGGGAGGCTTAGCGCCAGATGCCAGTAATAAAACAAAACCTCAGCCGGGCGTAGTGGCGCACACCTTTAATCCCAGCACTGGGGGGGGGGGGGGGGGAGCAGAGGCAGATGGATCGTTGTGAGTTCGAGGCCAGCCTGGTCTACAAAGAGAGTCCAGGACAGCCAGGACTACAAGAGAAACCCTGTCTCAGAAAACAAACAAACACACAAACAAACAAACAAAAATAAAAAAATTCTCTTGAAGTAGCTGAAACATCTTGGGAAGCAGATGTTATTTTGGGGGTGGAGGGCCTGAAAGGACATCAGGCCTAAAAATCAACATAGATGACTTGAGGAGAAGGCTGGTTGCTACTGGGCCATGTGTCCCATTGCTAGCACCTCCTGGATACCCTCGCCTAGCCTCTTTGGGGCTCAGTTCCCTCATGTATAAAACATGGTGCCCCAGTGAGGAGGAAGTCAACGGATGTTGGTGAGGCATCTGTATGATGAGGAACGGAAAGCACCTGCACTCGGAAGGGTCTTAGGTCAGCCGCGTCCCTCTGTCCCCTTCCTGAGGAGGAGCCTTCCTGAGAGGTTTCTGCTCAAGAAAACAGTTGCTTTCATCTCAACCATTAAGAGTCAAGATTCTGTTTCCGAGGCAATGCTAACAGACGTCTAAACGCCATGTGGTTGGTTAGACTCCCCTCGGGCAAGATGGAAATGTGGCCAGAACCAGGGCTCTGAAATTAGGAGATCCTGGGAGGCTGTGAGTGCTTCCTAGGTAATTATTGTTTTGTTGTTGTTTTGTTTTGTTTTGTTTTGTTTTGTTTTGAGACAGGGTTTCTCTGTGTATCCTTAGCTGTCCTGGACTCACTCTGTAAACCAGGCTGGCCTCGAACTCACAGCGACCCACCTGCCTCTGCCTCTCAAGTGCTGGGATTAAAGGCGTGCGCCACCACCACGCCCCGGCCTGCATGGAATTTTTAAAAATCACCTGATGCCCAGTAGAAGAGGCCTGCTTTTGTTGAACCTGAAATTAGGTTTGCTGCCAGCAAGTGCCAGCCATCCTCCTGTCTCCACTCCCCTCCAGCAAAAGAGTTAAAAAGAGGCACATGACAGCTGGGCAGTAACCACCACTGCCGTGTTTCCTCTGCCATATATACCCCTGGGAACCCAAATGCCAGCCCCAAGTAGAAATGCAACTTTCATATTCCATTCATGTCCCCCACACGTCCTCGGCCTGCCTCCCTGGAGGGTCACGTCCCAGTTCATAAATAGCATCAAAGAGAAGTCACTTAGGGGTAAGGCAGTCTTGGAAGTAGCACGCAAGGACCTCTGAGCAATGACTGTCGGGGCAGCCGGGGCTCTCTCTTTGTCCCTGGTTAACAGAGAATGAATAGGCCTTCAGCTTCCCATTTCTACCTCTAGACAGAGAAGGAGAGACAGGCAGAGAAAGTTCCGGATTGTTGGGTTGTCAGACTGTCACGTGCCCCCTGCACATTCCCCCGACGAGCCATATCAAGTCCAATCAGAAATTGTGAGGCAAACTGGACCCTCTTCCCCAGCTGAGGTTTTGGCCAGGGTGAGTATTTGAAGAAATGTCCCAGTAGCTCATGAGTTAAGAGGGACCTCGGGCCAAGTTGTGCCTTAGATTCCAGACAGCCGTGTCCTGCTGTGACACGCTGACTTATGATCTGGGCTCTGGGTTCTTGGCCCGATAGCTGAGCGTGTTCAAGTCTGATGAGGTCACGGAATAGAGGGCCCTGGGCCATACATTGCTTGAAAACATATAACCAACCATGCCTGAAAGTGTGTATTTCCCAAAATTGGAGTTAATGGTCATTATTTTATTTGTTCATTTTGAGACAGGGTCTCATGTAGCCCAGGCTAGCAACAAACTCATTATATACCTAAGGATGATTCCTTATCTTCCTGCCTTTACTTTTCTTTCTTTCTTTCTTTCTTTCTTTCTTTCTTTCTTTCTTTCTTTCTTTCTTTCTTAATATTTATTTATTTATATGTTTATTTATTTATTATGTATACAGTGCTCTGTCTGCATGTACATACCTGCACACCAGAAGAGGGCACCAGATCTCTTTATAGTTGGTTGTGAGCCACCATGTGGTTGCTGGGAATCGAACTCAGGACCTTTGAAAGAGCAGGCAGTGCACTTAACCTCTGAGCCAGCTCTCCAGCCCCTGCCTTTACTTTTCAATTGCCGGGGTAGATAATCTATTCAAGTGAACTCCACATGCTAAGATTTTGTTTAGGGTTGTATTCCCAACACTTGTTTGAAGCAAGTTTGGGCTGCTCTCAAAAACAAAACAAAACAACCAATGAAAATAAATTGAACTTTTCAACTGTTAATTGTATGTACATATTTTGTTTGTTCATTTTATTTAGAGTCATGTTTTTACTATGTAGCCCTGGTTGGCCCATACCTTACTCTGGGATCTAATGTTGCTCTAAAATTTGTGAATTATGTCTAGTATTATTTTTCTAGGGATGTTTTGAGGCTATGCCATGCACTGGGAGAAAAAGATACAAAGTATTTTCTCTTATGCTAGGGACATAGGAGCATATAGGAATATAAAGAATTGCAAACCTCATGTGCCATCTAGTGCACTTTCCTGGCCTCTCTCTGAGGAGAGAGAATGAGTAGACCAGTGTACAAAGCTGTGTTTCCATCCAGGCGTGGTGGTGTAATCTCAGCATTTGGGGAGGCAGAGCAGGCAGATCTCTGATCTCTGTGAGCTCAAGGTCAGCCTGCTCTACAAATTGAGTCTAGGACAGCCAGGGCTAAAAGAGAAACCCTGTCTCAAAAAAACCAAACAAAGGCTGGGTGGTGGTGGTGCATACCTTTAATCCCAGCACTCGGGAGCCAGAGGCAGGTGGATCTCTGAGTTCAAGCCTGGTCTACAAAGTGAGTCTAGGACAGCCAAGGCTACAGAGAGACCCTGTCTCAAAAAACCAAACCAACCAACCAACCAAACAAAACAGGGGCCTGGTGAAACACATGAGGAAGGGATGAAGGTACAAGATGCCAATGGCAGGGGCTCACCATTCTGCAGAATGGTGGTGGGCAGAGCACACAGGTGAGTCTGGAAGAGTACACCTATGGTGGACAAGGCTCCCTAGAAGAACAGGGCTAGTACTCACGATTTTTAGCTGCTCACAAAACCCTTCATACAAATTTTACCTTAGCAGGTAGCCGCATCCATTTCCCCCCCCCTTAAAGCAAAATGAAATGGTGGAGTTTGCTGTTACCCTTCACACCTTGCATCTTGGAGTTTGAAATGACAGTAAGGACATGCGCTAGTTACTTTATGTCCTAGGTTTGGTGTGATGGTCTCTTGTCTGTCATTATGTCACGAGTGCTTTGAGGCAAGTGCCTGGGACACTCCACGAACAGGAGAGTCATGAAGAGGTGTATCTGTACAGACTGAGGTAGCATTCTGTCTCTCGAGCCCAGAACTTCTTGTCAGCCAAGATATATGAGTATGCACAGATAAGATTATCCATAAGGTCATCTCTTACTCTCAAAAGCTCAAGAAAGAGGGGACCAGTGCCCTAGTAATCAAGAAACCCTGTTGGTCAAAGGAACTGAGGTATTTGTGACTTTCTGTGGGGGAATTTGGCTACTGATATTTTTTCCTGAGACAGGGTTTCTTTGTGTAGCCTTAGCTGTCCTAGACTCACTTTGTAGACCAGGCTGGCTTTGAACTCACAGAGATCCGCCTGCCTCTGGCCCCGAATGCTGGCATTAAAGGTGTGCACCACCACGCCCAGCCTATTTTTGGTTTTTTTGAGACAGGGTTTCTCTGTGTAGTCTTGGCTGTCCTGGACTCACTTTGTAGACCAGGCTGGCTTCGAACTCACAGTGATCCACCTGCCTCTGTCTCCCAAGTGCTGGGATTAAAGCGGCTCAACAAACAAAACCAAAAACAAAAGGGGGCATATGAATATGCCTATTACATGGCCTATCAGAGGTAAGGTCAATGTGTCTACTATTAATTACAGATAGGTAGTAAAAGTAAAAGTTTTATTTGAGATTCTATGGGATCTGTGTAGGGAAAACCCATTGCATCTTATTCACAGATCAGAGGAACTTTAACAGAATTGGTTATATTTAATCTTTTTCCTTTTCTTGTCCTTTTTGGGTGGAAAGAGGGAGCAAGTGAGTCAGATTTTCCTTCTGTAGCCCATGTTGGCCTTGAACTTGCTTCTCAGCCTTTGAGGCACTAGGAATACGGCAAAGCTTGATGCGCAGTTGAACTCCTGAGTGCATATGCATGCCGGTGCTCTGTGGGAGCTGACTCTCGGTGGGCGAATCACAGGAGTCTGTACAGCTTCAGGGAGAGAGGAAGGCGGCCATATCTTTGAGACCAGCCTGGCTTACACACAAGGTTGCATCTAGACATGGAGGGAGATGGCTTCACTGGTAAAAGCACTTGCTGTGTAAGCAGGAGATAGCAAGTTCAATCCTCGGACCCCATGGTGGAAGGCGAGGAATTCCCAAGGTCCTCTGACCTCAGCACATGCTGTAGCATGTACGTGCCTGACCTCAAGCCTGCACATCACACACACACACACACACACATGCACACACACACACACGCACACATGCACACACGCACATACGGGCGTTGGGGGGGGAGGAGTACATACAGGTTTGGCCAAGGGCATTCTCAATACGGGAACTGTAAAAGGAATGGATTCGGGGCTAGCCTGGTGTACAGAGGGATTCCAGGACAGCCAAGGCTACACACAGAGAAAGCCTGTCTCAAAAACCCAAAGGAATGGAGACTTCTGACATGTTTGGGTTCCGGGAAATATGTTCATAACCCTTAAAAAAAAAAGAAAAACAACCAAACTCAGGGTATTTTGGAATTTATGGAAAAAAAATAGGCCAACAGATCAGAGAGATTCCCAAAAGGGATGTTAAAAAAGAAAAAAGAAATCCAAACCAAAACACTAGGTGAAGTTTGAGGGCAAAGCACTTGCCTAGAATATGGCAGGGTTAACTCCCAGCATCATTTGAAAAACCAAACAGGAAAGAAAAGAAATGCACTGCACTATAACTTAGTAAGTTCAGGGAGGGGGTGGGATGGGGGAGGTGAATAGGTGGTGGTGCTGAGGAAGGAGAGACGCATCCCTGAGTTAGAGTTGACGGCCTTTCATTGGTTAGGCCAAGGGCGGCATAACAGGAAAGGGTAATGAGTGACGGATGACACCTATCCTCTGGCTGGCCCTATCGGGTGGGTGGTAGGACTGTGACTCACACTTTACAGACCTTATAATAAGCAACTAGATGCTTCCGGAGAGCTACTGAAAGGGCTGAAAAGGGAGGAAGCCACTCCAACCAGAATAGCAGGCGGGTGTGATTCTGGGATGTGAGAGAATTAGAAAGTCCCTTAGAGACATGGTTGGGAGGGGGGCTCCCCAGTTTCACTATAAAATAAGCTAAGACAAGCAGTTCGCCACTCAAAGTGAGGCTTGTGGATTTCAAACAGGCAAGCCAAAATGAAGACACGGGGACCCAACTTCTATGTTTTGTGTGTGAGATTGATTTTCCCCCATGCCTGGGCAAGCAAGCGTAGAATTCATTTACATAATGTCCTAGAACTCAGCTAGGTGCCTTTGGCTTTAGCACGAGGCAGACTGGTTTTCTCGGGGTGCCCTCTATTCCCTGTCTGCTGTACCTACCACATTCCCGTGCGCGATTCAAAGTCTAGTTCACATCCTGCCTTCTGGAACCTGCCCCGCATGACGTCAGCCTGCATTTATTTAGCTCCATCGCTCCAAAGTTCCTTTGCTGTCATGTGGGGCTTGTTACAGATCTCTTACAAGGAATGCTTCAGTTTTCAGGGGATGGAACCCAGGGTCCCGTGCCTGCTCACTCATCCCATCACCACTGGGCTATGTCTCCAAACCTTATTGTGCACAGACTGTCCTTGGATTTGAGTTTCCCTGCCTCAGCCTCCTGCATAGTTGGAGTTGGGAGCATGCACCACCAGGCCTGGCTCACTTGTCATTTTTACTCTCTTATCCCCCAGAGAGTGCCCAGTCTTACTCACCTGATAGGATTCTCTGTTTTTGTACCCTGGTCACCAAGTCCCTTGCACAAAGCAGGCAAAGTTACACGGTACTGCCCTTAGAGCCGACATGTCCCCTTTGGCTCATTCACAGCAAAGGTTTTTCTGAGTATTGACCATGTGCCCAGCACATGATTGAGCCCCAGGGCACTTACTTGGCATCCTTTCCTCTGGCTCGTGGGTTCCAGCCATAGTCACTTGTTCCTACCCTGAGGCTTTTCCTCTTGCTCTTCCTGTTGCTTGGACTGTCTCTTCCCTGAGAACTTTTTGTTATTATTATTATTATTATTATTATTATTATTATTATTATTATTATTATTATTATTTAAAGATTTATTTATTATGTACGCAATGCTCTGCCTGTTAGTACCCCTGCAGGCCAGAAGAAGGCATGAGATCACATTACAGATGGCTGTGAGCCACCATGTGGTTGCTAGGAATCGAACTCAGGACCTCTGGAAGAGCAGTCAGTGCTCTTAACCACTGAGCCATCTCTCTGCCCTAATATTTTTTTTAATGGAAAAAAAATTTTTATTTTTTATTTTTTTTTGAGACAGGGTTGTTGGGGGATGGTCTGATGTATTTTGATGTTAATTACTGCTTTCTGTTGGTGACCCACCTTTTGCTTAATAAAAAACCATCTCACCTGGGTAGGGCAGAGGAGATAGGTGGGGTTGGGAGAGAGAGGAATTCTGGGAGGAAGAAAGGACTGCCACCAGGAGAGAGGAGAGAGATCTGAAGTGAAGAGAGGAAGGCCGCCATGGGTTAGATGGAGGAGAAGCACATGGCCGGCGTGGATGGAGAATCTGACCCAGATGAAGAACATTAGCAAGTATATGGGATTATGGATGGGAGGTAGCTTGATAGAAGTTATTGGAAGCAGATGGCATGGGCTTGAGACACGGATCCCGTGCCTACCCCACTATGGGAGGCAATTTAGAGGATTGATATCTGTCCTGCCCCAGGTTAACTAAGACTATCTTAAAGTATAACAAGTGTCTGTGTCTTGATCGATTGCTAGCCGGGCTTACAAAGAATACTGATAATACATGTAAATTAAAAAACGATATAGGGTTTCTGGATTCACTTTGTAGACCAGGCTGGCTTCAAACTCATAGTGATCTGCCAGCCTCTGCCTCCTGAGTGCTGGGATTAAAGGCGTGTGCCACCACGCCTGCCCTGGCTTGAACTTGTGAATGTCCGGCTTTCCTTTATCTCATTTCCCTGGAGAAATCGTCTCAGACTAGTCTTTTGCCATTTGCTCGCTATCTCAGCATCTTTCACTTGTCTCAACAGTACCAGCTAAGTCAGCTAGTCTGCATAGGTTACACAGACTTATGGTCTGCCGGCACTCACACAGCTAGCACGGTGTCTCCTTCCTAGTAAGAGCTCTGAAGGTCCGTTTGAGCCAATAAATGGGTGATAATCACTTCCTTGCAAAGACAGATGCTGCATGCTTATATACAACGAGGCTACCAAGGGAAGACCGTTTGTGACAAAACGTGGTAACTCTACCAAGGAGGGTTAATGTGGGCTGGGGGCGCAGAGGAAGGCTGGAGTCTAGGTGTGTACACCTGAGCTATTTCATCATCTTACATCCACTGCAGAGTACGGCCAGATCTCTTCTGATTTATGCTTCCTAGAAGTTCCTACGACTTCCGGTCCTAGGACAAGACCTTTGATTATTGATGAAGACATAATGGACCATTCTAGCTCTCTTAAGGCACTTTAGATGTATCACCAGCCAGCCATTCCCTTCAGTGTGTCTATATATAAAATATGTAATATACATAATATAATAGTAATAATGTATATTATATATTACATATTACACAATAGAGCTCCACTCTTGGCCATTTCACCAACATGTTTACTAATTAATTGTAGTCTGCCATACAGCTGTTTGTGCATGCATTTAACTCCCATATATGGAAAGCTGATGTCAGTCTTCATGTTCACAACAAGCTCTAGGTTTTTTTTTTTCTTTGTGTAGGGGCGGTTAACCTGTTGTGGTTGTTTAGCCCACTGCTATAGCACCCAGGAGTTAGAATTTAATCGAAGTAACTCTCCCCCGTGCCCGACACTCGGCCATATTTCTAGGAAGCATTTGCTGGGACTCACCTTTGGATCTATCTTTGAAAAGGGTCTCTGTGGGGCTGGAGAGATGGCTCAGAGGTTTAAGAGCACCGTCTGCTCTTCTAAAGGTCCCAAGTTCAATTCCCAGCAACCACATGGTGGCTTATAACCATCTGTAATGAGAGCTGGTGCCTTCTTGTGGTGGGCAGGCACACGTGTGGGAAGAATACTATGTAAATAATAAATAAATCTTAAATAAAAAAAAAAAGGGTCTCTGTGGACATGTGTTCATTCTTGCCCTTGATATCAAGGCTGCCACCATGCCGCCACAAAGCTGATGGGTAAAAGTCTGGTTGCCAAGGGTACAGATGCACTTACTCCCAGAGTTCCCTGGTCCTGCTCTGAAGCCTGCCGTCCACCGTAACAGGCGCTCCATACCTTCACGTCAGTGCTGCAAAAATTGATGCTTGTTGACTCACGTCTCGTTAGGACTTTCTATAGGCAACTGAAAAGGCCTTTGTGTTTGGGGAATTAAATTATAATTTTACCCAATGTCTTTATCTTTTCAGCAGAAAAAAATGGGCCAGTGACCAAAATGCATAATCTGTAATTAAGATTGAAGATGGGCTTCCGTTGTTCTGAAGTTTCAGGCAGGCACCAGAGGCGCAGAACAGAAAGAATAGGTTTTTGTCAGAGGGCTGTCTTGTGTAGTCCCCATCTGCCCTCCTCATTTTATTTTCTTTCTTTATTTTCTTTTATTTTTTGGAGGGCTAGTGAATGAATTTAGGGGCATAAGAATGTCTAGCATTGGGCTTCTTTCTGCCTCTGTAGCCTTCCTCACACCTCCCTGCTTACAATTGCAACTTGCTTAGAGTGCACGTAGAGTATTGTAAGGTTGTAGAAATATCTTTGTATAGAAAGCTGTTTGGAGGGGTTATTGGGATTGGCTACTAAATGAAGCAGCTTTTGGTTTATTTTATTAGGGTGGGGGTGGAGGGGACAAAAGAGATGCACAGAGGAAAAAAACAGAATAGAAATCTGTGTGCACTGTGAAACAGTTAGTAACGCTGTTGGTTTCTATCCCTTTGCCATATAATGGAGATAAGAATCTCATTATTCAGAAACATGCAAATACAGCGATTCTAGTCTCCACACACACAGCCACTAATCACCAAGCCACGCATGCTCTGTAATTTGCACTGTGAGCTCAGGCACGTTAAAAAAAAAATCACCCTGATCACTTGCCAGTCACTGGGGTGGGGGAAGTGGGGGGTGGGGAAGTGTGGGGGGTGGGGGAGGATTGAAGACAGCACCAGATTAGGCCATGTTTGAAAGGGGACATGCTGAGGACCGCATTCTAGAAAGGCAAGAAATGGGGCCAAACACAATGGCCGCTGATTGGATTTGCAGAGCCACTAGCCGTAAAGGGACATAGCTGTCCTCAAATGGCGCTTGACATAGGATGGGCAGAATTGGAGACAAGGGTGCCCTGTGACCTTAAAGAGCGCTGCACTGCTTGGTTCTACTACACAAAAAATGTAGGCCTGTTGGAGTGTCTTTGGCTTAGATCTGTGTGGTCCAAAGCTGGAAGTCACTAGCCACGCCTGGGTCTCGAGCATCTGAAATATGGCTAAGGCAGCTGAGGCGAGATGGCAGTGTAAAATGAACGCTAAATTTCAGACACTTCGAAGGAAAGAAAAGTGAGATGGGGCATATTTGTGCGTTCAAAACAGGGTCTCAGGGGACCAGGCTGGCCTCAAACCTGCTGTATAGTAGAGGGTGATTTTAAACTGAACTTCCTCCTCCTACCTCCCAAGTGCTGAGATTATTAATTAATGTGTGCTACCCCTCCCAGTTTATGTGTGGTGGAATCAAACCCAGGGCTTCCTGCACGCTGGGCAGACAACACCAACTACATCCTCCTCGGGCCCTCAATATCATATTTTAAATTGATGATGTAGCACAGCATTTCTCAACCTGTGGGTCACAATCCCTTTGGGAAACCTTTCTCTCCAAAAACATTTACACTACGATTTGTAACAGTAGCCAAAGTACAGTTATAAAGTGGCAACAAAAATATTTTTTTTAAATTTTATTTTAATTTATGTGTGTTGTTGTGAGGGTTGTCAGATCTTGGAGTTACAGACAGTTGTGAGCTGTCATGTGGGTGCTGGGAATTGAACCTGGATCCTTTGGAAGAGCAGGCAGTGCTCTTAACCACTGAGCCATCTCTCCAGCCCCAACAAAAATATTTTTAAGTAGCAATGAAAATATTTTTATGGTTGGAGGTCACTACAGCCTGAGGAATTGTATTAAAAGAATGCAGTGTCAGGAAGGTTGAGAATGGCTGATGTAGCCAGAGGCTAGAAAGTGGATTGAAACGTCAAGATTAACATGTGGAAGCCAGGAGGTGGTGGCGCACACCTGTAATCCCAGCACTTGGGAGGCAGAGGCAGGCAGATCTCTTTGAGTTCGAGGGCAGCTTGGTCTACAAAGCGAGTCCAGGACAGTCAGGGCTACAGAGAGAAACTGTCTCAAATGACAAAACAAAAATTAACATATGGAGAAACCATTTGGCATAGGAAGACTGGAATCCCCTCCTTACCTGGGCTCCTTCTAACAAAGCAGGAATGAAAAAGTCCTTCAATATACAAACTTGGGAGAGGTGGGTGTTCTGTAAATGTCCTACAAAGGGTCGTGGACTGCATGGCCCAGCACCCTTTAGGCCTGTTCCTCAGCCTGTTAGCTCATTCTAAGTCTTGGGAGTGTGCTGTCTCTGTTTCTATTTCTTTTTTGTTATTGTTGTTGTTTTTTTGAGACATGGTTTCCCTATGATAGCCTTGGGCATCCTAGAACTCTTTTTGTAGACCAATCTGGCCTTGAACTCACAGAGATCCTACTGCCTTTGCCTCCTGAGTACTGGAATTAAAGGTGTGTGCCACTATGCCCCGCACTATAAATTTTGGTTTTTTGAGATAGGGTTTCTCTGTGTAGCTCTGCCTCCTGAGTGCTGGGATTAAAGACCTGCCTTGCCATGCCCGGCTCTGTTTCTATTTCTGATCACGAGTCCTGGTGCAATCCTTTGCCTAGGACACCAGAACCTGGGATTGAGTGTTGTCCTAACTCTTATGCACAGCTTGGTACGCCTCTGAGCACTTTTCTCAGCTTCCTGGGCTTTTTCACTGTTTCTCTGACTTCAGCGTTTCATTTAATAGAAACATTTTCTTCATATTTCCTTCTGGCAATTGCTGGGACTTTCATCTTGCCTGTCCTATTGTTTTTCTCTCAAATGTTAATAAATTTGTCCGTAGGCTTTTATTTTTAATTTTTTTGGTTTTTCAAGACAGGATCTCTCTGTGCAGCCTTGGCTGTCTGACTCACTTTGTAGACCAGGCTGGCCTTGAACTCACAGAGATCCGCCTGCCTCTGCCTCCAGAGTGCTGGGATGAAAGGCGTGCACCACCATGCCCGGCTGTCCTCAGGCTTTTTTCTGAGTCCATTTTTAAATTGTTTGCTGGCGCACACCTTTAATCCCAGCACTTGGAAGGTAGAGGCAGGCAGATCTTTGGCTTCCAGGTCAGCCTGGACTACAGAGTGAGTTTCAGGACAGCCAGAGCTACACAGAGAGACCCTGTTTTGGGAAAAAAAAATGGGACTAAGAATTTAAATGAGTTGTGGGCTGGAGAGATGGCTCATCGGATAAGAACACTATCTACTCTTCCAAAGGACCAGGGTTCAATTCCCAGCACCCACATGGCAGCACCCCCTCACACCAGTGCACACGAATCAAAATGAAATAAATTTTATATATGTAACTCAAATGAGTGAACCTCAACTTTTTTGGGTAACAATTGCATTATTGAAACAAAAAAAATCCTACATTTCTCCATGTAAACAGATTAGTCCCTTGTGTTTCATTTTTCTTTTCTAAAGTGACTATTTAGAAAATCTCCAGTTATACAGGTAGCTCTCATTTTATTCCTATTGGGCAATACCCGGTCTACCAAGTTAGAGGCTTGCTTACTCCAGTTGCTAAGATTCCACCCCGCCCCCCCATGTATACCCAGCTTCCTCATTGCTGTTGGGGTGCAGAGTTCTTTGACCATGCTGCCCTGTACCTCTCTGCCATAACTAACCGCCCAAGCCAGAGGCTCAGGGAAAACACGTGCGCGTGTTGGCAAAGAAGGCCTTGCTGCCAAGGACACTGGCCAGAGTATTCTAAGAGGACTTTGCCCCCCCCACCCCCACCCCCACTGTTACTGGAACGTGAGCCTAACTTTGACATTGATTTAACCCCTTACCCTCCAATGTCCTGTCATGTGGCCCAGACTCCAGATGCTAGGGCTCAAACCTCTCAGCCTCTTGTGTACCTGGAGCAACAGGTGTGCTCCTCCATGCCTGGCTCCTCACCCCTGAAACACTAAGAAGGGGTTAGGAAAACCCCAAAACAAAGCCAAAGTCCAGCACAGTGAGTCAGTCTGTGGTGTAAAGGGAAGCCGGAGTCCTGGACATTAACCCCCAACCAGCCGGGTTTGGGCACTGTTTGAGCTTCTGTGTCAGATGCCTGTAAAATGAATTTCTTCAGAGAATTGCTCACCTATCGGCTGAGCACACAGTGGAGTACTGTGGGTCACAGCTTCGTTGGTCTTAGTGGCACTTTTAGGGCCAGATCCTGTGGGGAGCCTGTTTTATTTGGCCAGAAAAGCATTATTTAAACGAACGGAAAAGCCTTACGTACTGGGCACATTCCATTGTGTCGGACTTTGCTATGTGCTTGTGTCCTAACTCGGCCAGTTTGTGTCATCCGCTTGGCTGCTGAAGATGAACATGTCGTGTACCTTGTAAAATGGTTGCATTAGGTAACCCGGTAATGCAGTCAGTCACGTGACAGAGGGCAGCCTGTGTACTGGGCACTTTTTTTGTTAATTTTTTTTTTTTTTTTTTTTGTGTGTGTGTACTGGGCACTTTATGGACAACAAAGTTCCTGACTTCTGCAGCTCTCTGACAAACACAAACAATGCAATCCAGATGAACAGCAACTCTTAGCTCAGAATGAATCAACCGTCAGGGGTTGGGGGAATCCAAACTACTAACTGCTTTAGGGGAAGATTTGTTTAAGAGAAGAAATACTTTTGAGCCAAGATCAGGCCATACAGAAGACGAGCTCCTTGCTCTGAGCTACTTTGTGCTCTCCAAACAGAAGAAAGACTCTCCAGAGCAAAGAGAGACCCACAGCATCTATTTTCTCTTCTCGGGGTCTTGCTATGCCTCTATCTGCTTAAGAGAGGTTGTTTTTTGATTGTCTGATGGATGATTGATTGGTTTTTGACCTTTTTGATACAGAGTCTCACTCTATACCAAGATGGCCTAACACTCACTATGTAGCCGAGGTTGGCCTGAAATTCTCTAGAAATCTTCAGCCTTAACCTCCGGAGTGAGTGCCAGGATTATATACGAGGCTTTAGATGAGTTTGTAAGAGAATTTTTTCTTTTGCTGTTTTCATTTATTATTAAAATTATAATTATTTATCAGTAATATAAAATGCAGAAATAACTGGTACTTTTTGCAAGAATAAATAACAGATAATGAAATATTTAATGATAAGATAAAACAAAAATATGCCCAATGATTTTTGTTGTTTTTTTTGGTAAAGATTTATTTATTTATTATGTATGCAGTGTTCTGTCTGCATGTATGCCTGCAGGCCAGAAGAAGGCACCAGATCTCATTATAGATGGTTGGAAACCGTGTGGTTGCTGGAAATTGAACTCAGGACCTTTGGAAGAACAGCCAGTGCTCTTAACTTCTGAGCCATCTCTCCAGCCCTTTTTGTTGGGTTTTAAAGTCTTCTCTGTTTATATATGTGTGTATGTGTTGCTTGCTTTAAAGACAGGATCTCATATAGCCCAGGCTGGGCTTGAATCCCTGATCCTCCTGTCTCTACCTCCAGAGTCCTAGGATGGCAGGTGTGTGCACCATCATGCTTAGCTTAGGTTTTAAAGTAATCTTCTTCAATAGATATAATAATATTGAATATATGAACTTGGCATTATTGCACACATCTGTAATCTCAGCCCTTAGAAGGATCAAATATTCAAGGCTGGCCCGGCATGGTGGCATACCCTTTGAGCCTAGCGCTTGGGAGGCAGAAGAAGACAGATCTCCGAGTTCAAGGCCATCTTGGCCTACAGATCAAGTTCCAGGACTACCAGTGCTACATTGAGAAACCTTGTCTCAACCCCTCCAACCCCACCAAAAGAAGTTCAGGGTTGTTCTTGGCTACATAGTAAATTCAAGGCCAGTCTCAGCTTCAGGACACTCTGCCTTAGTTTGGCCCCGCAGGCCTGCCCCACAGTGCCCTTTGAAACCAGGGTGACCAGCAGCTGTTTGTTTAGGATGCTGGGAACTCCAGCTCATAATGGCAGTTGCCTTCTTCCTTAGTGATAAACAACCCAGTCCTAACCCCAGGTGAGTTTGTTTGGCCCATTTCGGTTGCTATCCCAACCAAAAGGTACCACCTTTCACTCCAGGCTGCTTTAGGATTGGCTATCCAAGTGAGCAAAGGTGAGGAGGAAGTGTGGGTGTTGGCTTTGGCCTTGGGTGGCAGCCTGAGTTTATTTCTTCTGCCACAAGTCTGAATGAAGGTTGTTGCAGACTGATTCAGGGCTCAGCCTGGGAACCCCACCTTTCCCCTAAAGGGCTTTGGGCCCTATCGCTGGGGATAGATTTAGGTCTAAACCTCTATTTCTCCTATGTGAAAATGTGTGCTGAGGATGTGGCGGCAATTTCATAACAGCAAGCTCCCTGAGGGTGACTGTATCCACAAGCTCTACTCAATCCTTAGAGCAGCTCTATGAGATAAGAATCTTAGATATTCCCACCTCACAGATGAGGAAACTGAGGCACGGGGAGGGGGCGTGCAGATCAGAGATAGAAAACAGTGGGAGTCTGAAATGTGTTCCTAACTTTTAAATGATGCATAAATAATATTAAACACATCTGTTATAGACACAGTTGCATCTTTTTCTTTTTTCTTTTTGTAGTCTTGGCCTTTGAGTTACTTTAGAATAGGAGTGATATGTCGAGGCAGGAGAAGATGGACAGAGAATGGTTAACTGGTTGAGGGCACATCTGAATAGGAGAGCTGTGTTTAACATTCTGTGTACCATGTGGACGCCTGGTGCCCACAGAAGCCTGAAGAGGGCGTTAGGGTGCCTACAGAGGGCAGAAGAGGATGTCGGAACCCCTGGAGCTGGAGTTATAGATAGTTGTGAGCTGCCGTGTGTGGGTGCTGGGCATCAAGCCCGGGGCCTCTGGAAGAGCAGCCAGCGCTCTTAGCTGCTGAGTCACCTCCCCATCCCATGTCTGCAGCAGAGAGCGAGGCGCCGCGGGGCACACCTGTGGCACCAGGGTTCTGGAGGTTGCTATGATTCAAGATCAACCTGGGCACCCCAGGGAGACCTTGTCTCCCAATAAACAGACAACAAGAAGAACAGAGAACTAGGGTGACAATGACCGCTTTCCTATTTCAAAGTAGGCAGTAGAGATGGCTGCCCGCGGGGGCGCACTCCTACGATCTCAGCACTTGGGAGGCTGAAGACAGTGACCTACACTGCAAGGCCCTGACCCAGCAAATAAAAAACCTCCAGTGAAAGTAAGAGGATTTTGAATGTTCCCCCAAAGAAATGATAGGATAACATCTGTGTAAGGGAAAGGTATAATAATCTATTCTTTATACACTGTGCTCATGTATTGAATATCACAGTATCCTTCATAACCACACACAACTATTATCCACATATTAGTGGGTAAATATGTTTAAAAGTTAACCACAATCAAAAGGAAATGGAATAAGACTTTTTTTAAATAAAGGGACTGACACCCCTTTCTCTCTTGGTGGTTTTTTTTTTTTTTTTTTCTATTTGTTTCCAGATAAGATTTTTACCATGCGGCCTGGCGTTTTTCTATGTAGGCCAGGCCAGCTTTGAACTCACAGAGAGCCTCCTGCTTCTGCATTCTGAGTGCTGAGATTAAAGCCCTGTGCCACCCACCTGGCCTCTTGGTGTTTTTAGACAGAGTTTCACAAAGCCATCGATCGGGGCTTGCCTCAGACGCTTAGAGATCTTTGCAGAACACAGGCAGCTGCCGCTCTCTCCAGCTTAGTAGTGCTGGGGATGCAGCCTAAGGCTTTGTCACCCCAGGCAACCATCCCAGCCGCCAAGCTTGTTAGGCGCGGATCACACCCAGAGGTGGTGCCGATCCTACTTCAGCTCCTGCGCATGCGCGGTTAAGGGCTCGACAACAATGTTTCTCCTTCCCCTCCCGCACGGGGATATGCTAATGAGGCATTGGCCGGTGCGCCAATCAGCCAGAGACACACCACGCTAGGGCCTGCATATAAGCAGCGCGCTCCGAGGGCTGGGGTCTTTCGCTTCAGCTTCAAAGGGCGCTCC
>OU015756.1:60375720-60386539 GCA_907169655.1 Acomys percivali
CTCTCTCTCTCTCTCTCTCTCTCTCTCTCTCTCTCTCTCTCTCTCTCATACACACACAATCAACTTATGAAAGATATATTATTAAATATTATATTGAAATACATCTTGACACTATGATGATTAGAATTGTCTACTTGGTGCAGTCTATAATCATTTGGACACTCAAGTGAGCATGCCTTAGTTACGTTGGCTGAGATTAGAAGGCCTGCCCACAGTGGGCAGCACCATTCCCCAGCTGTGGGCCCTATACTGTGTAAGAGTGGAGGAAGCCAGCTGAGCGCTGAGCATGCATGCTTTTATTTCAACCTGCTTTCGTCTTTGGATGTGACGAGGTACTACAAGTTCCTGCCTTGACTTCTTCAAACTGATGGATTATATAGCCCTGAGTTAGAGACCCAACACGTCCCTTCTTCCTGAAGTTGTTTTTTGCCAGAGTATTTAATCACAGTAACTAGAAATAAGACTAGGGGCCGGGCGGTGGTGGCGCACGCCTTTAATCCCAGCACTCGGGAGGCAGAGGCAGGCGGATCGCTGTGAGTTCGAGGCCAGCCTGGACTACAAAGCGAGTCTAGGACAGCTAAGATAACACAGAGAAGCCCTGTCTCGAAAAACCAAAAAAAACACAAAACAAAACCTTTTTTTTTTTTTTTGCTACTTCATGGCTGTAATTTTGCTACTGGTGTGTATTGTAACGTAAACATCTGTGTTCCCGATGGTTTTAGGTTACCCTTGAAAGGGTTGAGACCCATAGGTTGAAGAGCACTGCTTTAACTGGAGACAGGAACTTGTCCAGCACATCCTTTTTAGGAGCCTGGAGATACATGAGGTGTGTGCTTGTGGTGGATGGTAGAACTAAGGTTTTTTTTTTTCCCTCTCTCTGTGTAATATCCCTGGCTATGGTGGACTTGCTTGGTACACCAGGCTGGCCTTGAACTCACAGAGATCCACTTGCCTCTGCCTCCTGAGCGCTGGGATTAAAGGCATGTGCCACCAGGCCTGTCGAATCGAGGGGTTTTATTTGGAGAGGACTTGGACCAAATCCTAAGGTAGAATATATTAGAATCACTGAAAGAGTTTAGAAAAGACGCAAAAACTAAATTCCATAGACACCCTTAAAAATTCCCTTCAAGGTTACCTGGGAGAAAGAAAACAACCCGGTTCTGCCTGGTAAGATCATGCTGTGCAGGCCACTCAGCTCTGCAGCCGCCTCTGCCCAGCGAACACAGGAACAGGACGCCTGGGTAAGAGGCGGCGGATGTCAGTTTGTGGAACTGTCGCTGGGTTTTCTAGACAAGTGCCCCATTGTCTGTTGCCTCATCTCTAAGAGTCACCCGTGAGAGTGAGGAGAGAGGCCGACAGAATAAAAGATTCATTATTTTAATTCTTTCCTCTCTGAAAACTATCACCTCACAGCTTGGTTCTCCCCGATTCCTAGAGAAATTGGGGCAGGCACTGAAATGCAGCTGGAGTCTTTGCTGTCTCACTTTTCAGCCTTCCTACTTACCAACTCTAGTCATTTCCAAATATTCCTTAGAGCCGGGCATGGTGGCGCACGCCTTTAATCCCAGCGCTCGGGAGGCCGAGGCAGGCGGATCGCTGTGAGTTCCAGGCCAGCCTAGTCTACAAAGCGAGTCCAGGACAGCCAAGGCTACACAGAAAAACCCTGTCTCGAAAAACCAAAACCAAAACCAAACCAAACCAAAACAAATATTCCTTAGAAGTTTGAAGTATTTCTGAAGGGCTTGTATTTTCAAATAATCACCATCAGTGGAGTTTAACTTCGACAACGGGTACCATGGTGAAAATTAAGAGGTTTAAACTCAGTCCGTGGTGGCATTCGGGAGGCGGGGACAGAAAGAGCAGTGGGACTTCAAACCGGGCTAGAGTGACATAGCGAGCCAGCCTGGGCTACAGAACGAAAGCCTGTCTAGAAAAACATGCAAATGAAGACAAGGAAACTTGAGAAAAAATTGAATTTAGCAGAGTTTGAGGAGCAAGACAATTGTGCTGCCTCAGACGAGGAACGTTCACAGGGATCATCGCTGCACGCGGTGTGGGCACGTGGTTTTTAGGATAGATGGGAGTATGGGGGGCCGGTCATCAGATCGGCCCTGCTGGGCACAGTTGGCACTTGATTCATTCGAATTGTTGCTTCATCCAAGCTCAAGGCTATAAAGGTAAAAGGGACTCGGCGGATCTCAGATGCAGTGTTCCCAGAGTTCAGGGCAGTAGGGGATTCTATGAGGCACCGAGTGTTGAGAGGTCCTGAGGGCCATGTGGAAGCGAGGACAAGGACGGAGATGGTATAAGTGGAATTGGAAATGTCCCTAACCCACAGGTCCGATAGCATTTTAATGTGCACCCGGAGCTTGTGGGTACACTGTAATTGTCGGTACACTGTGTCCAGATACAGTGGTCAGGGGTTGGAGGTGAAAAGTGCTCACCTCCAGCCAACACTGTGATAGCTAAAGGCAGTGGCCCGAGCCGAGTCAATCCTGTCCCTCCCGCCAGGACAAAGCTCTCTCCGTGTTGCTTTCACCACAGCTGCTCTCCGCTCGTAAGATTCTCTGTTTATTTGGCGGTCTGCTATCGACTGCAGTTTGGCTGTTGCGACCGGCTGAGACAAAAGTATACGCCTGGGTTAGGCTTTTGGTGACTTTCACACTACAGTAGGTCACAGTTCCTTGGGATGGGATTATCCTTGGGGAAAACTGAGCTGGATTTATAAACGCAAAGCAAGGGCGGTGGGTATGATGCAGCGGCACGTGTTCTGGCCCAGTTAGCATTTCCTATGAAGCTCTTGTGTTTCCCTCCTACGGAAACAAAGACTGTCTTGTAGAGTTTTCACTAGGAACAATAGAGACATCTGTATAGGACTAATCCGTGTCTAAAGCAAGAAGCACTCAAACCCGTTAATCCTTTTATTTTATTTTATTTTATTTTATTTTATTTTTGAGATTGGGTCTCCCAACTGTAGCATAGCTGGCCTGGAACTCACCACGCAGCTCAGATTGCACTCATGGTAATCTCCCTGCCTTAGCTTCTTGACTGCCGAGATTCATAGGTGTGAGCTACCGTGACTGGCTCAGTAGTAGAACCCTTTTGCTCGCTATGAGCGCTAGGAAGGAATGAGGTCACATGACAGGCCTTCTTGCCTTTGTATCCGGAAGCGTACCAGATGGAAGGTATTCTGACAGCCAGCCTGCATCTGAATACTGGCAATGAGTAACCCGTGTCAGTGTCTAAGCAGCTTCACTTACCTGTCTCCTGGCTGCCTAGCAACCTATGACGTCATCACTTGCCTGCCACTAGGCGTGCCAGGTAACCAGGATATGAAAGGGCAAGCCCACCTTGTCTCTTGCTCTTGTTCTCTTACTCTCTTGCTGTCTCTGTCTGTCTGGTGTCTGTCTGTCTGTCTGTCTGTCTTTCTCTCTGGGATGCCTCTCCTCCATTCCCGTTTCCTCTTCTCACACATTTCTACAATACATCTTATACCATGTATGTTGTGTGGTGCATATTCCATGCTTAACAACCTGTACCTGTGTAATTCCAAAATGTCATGTGCTTGGCCTCCTTTTAAGCCATACTGATATTTATGTATTTATTTATTTTTCGGTGTTTCTCTATGTTATCTTGGCTGTTCTGGACTCGCTTTGTAGGCCAGGCTGGCCTCGAAATCACAGCGATCTGCCTGCCTGCCTCCCGAGTGCTGGTATGCTGATATTTAAAGATAACCACCTTGACCCGGGTGTCGCGACCATTGGAAAACACGTATTCCTGTTGGTCTTAGGAACTGAGACCCTGCTCCTCTATAAAACGACAGTTATGAAGTAGCAACGACAATAATTTTATAGTTGGGGGTCATCACAACATGAGGAGCTGTATTAGAGGGTCACGGTATTAGGAAGGTTGAGGACCATTCCTCTAATTACAGTGATTGTCATGCAGTTGACCCACAGGGAAAATATCAAATCAGCCATTTCTTCATGGACTCTAAGGCCTGGTTGGTGTTGTAGGAAAGGAAAGATGTGATGACTTTCCTCACCCATCATTAGGTGATGACCAACACTCCTGTAACAAAAAGAGATCAGCAAAAGAAAAAACCTAGGTTAGAGTCTATGTGTCACGGGACCCTTCAGATTAAAGATGCAAAGATTCGGTAGAAACGACTGATATTACACCAAGCCTTAGCTGTTAAGAATGGCATGTGGGGCTAGGTGAGGAGGCGCACGCCTTTAATCCCAGCACTAGAGAGGCAGAGGCAGACGGATCATCGTGAGTTCAAGGTCAGCCTGGTTTACAAAGGAGTCCAGGACAGCCAGGACTACACAGAGAAACCTCATCTCGAAAACCAAAAACAAACAAACAAACAAACAAACAATAAAAAGAGTGCCATGTAGGGCTGGGTGCGGTGGCACACACATGTAATCCCAGCACTCTGGAGGTAGAGGCAGGAAGATTTCGGTGAGTTCGAGTCCAGCTCAGTCTACAAATGGAGTTCCAGGACAGCCAAGGTTATATGGAGAAATCCTGTCTCGAAAACAATAACAACAAAAATTCAATAATGAGAAGAAAAATAAGAAACCATAATTGGAGGCCCATGGATTGAGAGAGCAGGCTGCTGTTCCGGTTATCCATGCTTATTTCTCTCTTCCTTTTCCTAATTGCTTTCAATTCTTTTTGTTCACCATTTGTTTTTCTTCTTTGATAGGGTTTTGCTATATGGGCCAGGCTAGCCTTGAATTTAAGTTGATCCTCCTGCCTCAGTCTTTCCAGAGCTGAGATTACAGAGATAATTAACACCCTGGGTTTATTAGTTAAATTTGAAAATGTTAAGATGTGGGCTGGCAGCTTCCCTTCTGAGGGTGCTAGCAGCATCCCTGTGTGCAGCATTGGGGGGAGGAGGTGTTGTGGCCTAAACAGAGGGCACCCTCTCCTCCTCACCCCTGTCCTTGGCAAGTTCTGTGTGTGCCCTGTGCTCTGTGCTTCCTCATTTGCTTTACGAGGATATTTCCAGTCTCCACATTCCAAAGCAAACAGGGACTTGGGGATGGAAGCCAGGGCTGGGAATCAGGCGACAGTTGAAAACTTTCCAGTGTTTTCAAGCTCTTTATAAAGGTCCTGCTCATTGACTTTCAAATCTCACAGACCATGGTGAGTGGATGAGGAATCCATGAACAGCCATGGCATTTGGGTATTTTCATAAGCGTACTTGTGCTGGCTGGCCTTATGTCAGCTTGACACATGCTAAAGTCACCTGAGTGGAGGAGTCTTCAGTTGAGAAAATGCCTCCCTAAGGTCCAGCTGTAGGGCATTTTCTTAATTAGTGATCAATGGGGGGAGGGCCCAGCCCATTGTGGGTGATGCCATCTCTGGGCTTGTCACCCTGGCTATAAGAAAGCAGGCTGAGCAAGCCATGTCAAGCAAGGCAGTAAGCAGCAACCCCTCCATGGCCTCCGCATCAGCTCCTGCCTCCAGGTGCCGGCCATGTTTATGTTCCTGCTTTGGCCTCCTTCAGTGATGGCCTACCATGGGGAAGTGTAAACCAAATAAACCCTTTCCTCCCCAACTTGCTTTTTGGTCATGGTGTTTCATCACAGTACTAGAAACCTTAACAAAGACAATATTTAAGCATGATGTGTGTGTGTTTCTGGGAAAAAAAAATGTGACTTGCAGCTGGTTTTTGAGTCCAGGTAATGTCACTCACAATTGATGTGTATATAATCTTTGTCATTATTCTCCTGTGTTAAATATATTCCCACTATATATAGTATATTTCTACTACATATAATAAATATTTAACACATGAGAGTTAATTCTATGAAATATTAAAAGCCAGCACAATCCCAAACACTTTCAGTGTTTGCTTGCTTTGCAGACGGCTGGAGAGGGGCCTGCTGTTGACATACTGGTGTCCAATACCACAAGCTGTTTAAAGCTTTACACTTCCGTCTAATGGTCTAAGACTGAAAGCACAGTGCATAAAGGATAAGTCATGATTTGACATTTCTGTCCAGTGTGGAAGCACAGATTTAAAAAATGAAATACATTTCAAGTACAGGAAAATGCAATTTGTGGGTACACAATGCAATGAGTGTGGACAGATGATTACACCTGTATGGCTGTCACCCAAAGCAAGATACACACACAAACACTCACATACACAAATACTTATACATACATAAATGTACATAAATAAACACATATATACGCACACCTACATATATACATAGATACAGAACTACAAACATATTCATGTACATATATACAAATAAATATGTACACACAGACTCACATACATATGCATTATATACATACATACACATACACACATTCACATATATACATGCGTTCACACATATACACATATACAAACACATACACACAGACATACAAACATACACTTGTCACATACAAATATGCACACACAGGCATACATACACATACAGACACACATACAAGTATACAGACACACAAACACATACACATACCTGCAAACCTCCCTTTCATCTGAAAAGTTCTTATGGACTCTTTTGTCATTGACACCGGCTCTTTGCAAGAGAGCCTTACTGTTCCCTCTTTCCCATCATACCTTTTCTCTGTCAGCATCTCAGTTGCCTAAATTACGCTGTCAATCTTCCTGCCTCATCCTTCTGAGACCCACGCAGCTTCAAGGAAACAGGGAGGACACCTGAATTAGGTCAGCTTTTTCACATCAGTCAGCCCCCATGGTCTGGATTTCTGTGGCGTTCTAGGAAGACTGGAAGCCGGTAGCGCCAGGCCTCCGACCTGTTTATGTCTGCTCTAGCCGTCTTCCTTTCTTTGCTTTTTCATGTATAATTTATTTATTTATTTATTTATTTATTTGTTTGTTTGTTTTTTTGAGACAGAGTTTCTCTGTGTAGCCTTGGTTGTCCTTGACTCCCTTTGTAGACCAGGCTGGCTTCGAACTCACAGCGATCTGCCTGCCTCTGCCTCCCTAGTGCTGGGATTAAAGGCATGCGCCACCACCACCCGGCTTCATGTATAATTTAGAATCATCTCCTCAGCTTCTCGGAGAATGTCTTCTAGGGCTTGGATTAAGATCCACTCAAATTATTGGTCAATTAAGAGAGAATGAGCCAGTGGTGGCGGTGCACACCTGTAATCCCAGAACTCAGGAGGCTGAGGCAGGGGCAATCCACGCATGTAAGGGAGTCCTAGGCAGTGTAGCAAGACCCCACCATGCTCTCTTCTGAAACTTGGAATGGGAGCTGGGAGGGAGGGCAGGATGGAGATGCCGCCTTCTCTTTCTGTTTTGTATTTCGAGACAGGGCCTTGTGTATTATTCCAGGTTGGCTTGGACGCTCCTGCGTTGCTGAGGATGGTCCTCCTGCCTCCACCTCCCGAGTGCTGGGATGGCAGGCATGAGCAGCACCTCAGCTTCATGTGGTGCTTGACCAGCATGCACCGCACCCATAGCTACGTCCTGAGCTCAGGTTGCTGGCATTTCTTCCATGATGTGGCTATCAGAAGAACAGAAGGCAAGGAACAGACAGAATAAACAATCGTAGAATTAGCTAATTGGGATGAATTTTCATTTGAGTGAGGAAAACCTCTTAAGTGGATTGGGTGACAGCTGTACAATGTCTCACACAGGACATAATTAAAAGTGATATAGGATTAGAAACTTGTGAAGACCCAGGAACTACATAGCAAAAACCACACACAAGCTGATAAGGTAGTGGGCTCTCTGTCTTCAGCAACTCTGTTATTCAACTGTCATTTAGTCACTTAGCAGATATTTATTGAGTACTCAATACCTGCCTGCCTATGTTCGGGAGAACAGTTGTGACAGGAGTGTGAAGACCATCCCGGGCCTGTGGGGCTGAGGTATCCTTAAATAGACAGCTGGCCAGCACCCCAGTTGTGAGCTCCCAGCTACAGGCTTAACATGCTGGCTTAGCTAGGTAGACTCAGGAGAACCTAGTTAAAAGCCAACGACTCCATTTGTTAATATGTCCAACAACATCCAGGAATCGCCTACCCTGTGTTAGGATTTCCTGATCCCCAAAGGGGAGAACTGAGAAGAGCAGTTTCTGTCCTGCGGTTGTCAAGTGCTGGCATTAGTAAGAAAAGACTGTTAAAAGCAGGGATTGCCTGATTTAGTACACAGCAGGGCGGTGCCCAAGAATCTGGGCTTGTGGCAGGCATCCCAAAGACTCTGATGCCCAGTAGTGTGTGTCACCCACCTTGGGAAACATCCTATGTAGTGGCATTGAAGAAAAAAAAAAAAAAAAGACAGTAACTACTTAGCTACGTGTAAAGAACAATGGTGGGAGAAAGCATAGAGGGAGACAGGTCTACACCAGCTCCGGAGGAAGACAGGTCTACACCAGCCCCAGGAAGCCTCAGATCATTTGCCATTGTGCTTCTGTGAAAACAGGCCAGGAACATTAGCACTATGCTGATGTCATAAGTCTCAGTGAGTGATTGATTATAAAATTTAATGCCTGAGAGGTTAATTTTCTTTCTTCCTTATTTATTTAAAGACAGGGTCTCTATGCAGCCCTAGATGTTCTGTGTCTTTCTATGAGGACCAGGCTGGCTTTGCACTCACAAAGTTCTGCTTGTCAGTGCTTCTCAAGTGCTGAGATTAAAGGCATGTACCATTAGCTCCATTTTCTGTTTTTAGCTAGCGCAGTCTCACATCTCCTTATGTAGTCCAGGATACCTGTAGCATCTTCCAAGTACTATGATTATAAGCACGGATCATCACACAGGAACCTAAGTCAATCTTAACATGTATGTTAATATGTACTCTCATAGTTTTGTACTTCAAATTGCTCAAGTCTTTAACATGTCTTGATATTTGTTATGAAGGGCCCACACAATAAGAGAGGAGTGTGGGTCTGGAGAGGTGTCTCAGCAGTTAAAAGCACTGGCTGCTCTTCCTGAGTACCAGGGTTCAATTTCCAGCCATCACATGACAGCTCACAACCATCTGTCAGGGGATCTAATACCCTCTTCTGGCTTTCTTGGGCACCAGGCACACATGTGGTGCACAGACATACATGCAGGCAGAATTCCAACATAAAATAAATGAATAATAGTAATAATAATAATAGACAATAATTATATATAATATAATAAAAAATTAAAAATAAGAGAGATTTGAACCTGGAGAATGAGTCAGGAACTTTTCAAAGATGGAAGTGAGGACCGAGACGCCTGTCTTCCCAGCTGTTATAAAGAAATGCCAGAGGCCTTCCCTCTGCCATGTGGCCCATCTGCAGAGGGTGCAAGTCTGTGGTGGAGAGCTGGGAGAGAAAGAGAAGAGGACCAGTTTCAGTATGATGAGGAGAGGTGGAACTGGAGACTCAAGAGTGGTGAGGCCGGATGTGAGTAGCCTGCACTGCCACCTGAGGCCATGTGAAGTCCTGGCCCATTCTGCCACCGAGGGCAATTCTGGGTCCATGGCCATGTAGCAGCAGGGGTCTGTGTTGATGTTTCTGACCCACGTTACCATCAAAGGCCACGTGGAAGTCCCTGGTCTGGCCTGCCCCCTGGGACCATGTTGACTTCCAAGGGCTATACAGAGCTGACGTCATCCTTCACAGGTTGGAGGCATTCTAGAGAGCTGGACCCACCTCTCCATGGCCTCATCTGAGCAACACAAGAGAGATAGTCCTGGTGTGTGTGTGTGGGGCTGGGTGTGAGTGTGGGAGAGCTGGCCCCACCCCTCTTTCTGATGTGAGCGAGAAAGAGATCCCACCCCCTCGACCCCTACCCCCCCTCACCCCCTGTTGCCTGAAGCAGGCAGGAGAGCTGAGGTCATGGGAGCAGGAGAGCAGGCCTTGTCCCTCACCAGCTGCGACACTTGGCAGAGTGGGCCCTATACCTCTCCTGGGCAGCACAGTAGAGCTGGTCCGGGAGGCAAAGACACAGGTGAGCTGGCCCTGAGGGCGTGAGAGCTGGGAGCACTGGCCCCACTCTTTGCTGGCTGCAGCATTGAGTGAGCTAGCTGGGGCAATGCCAAAGAGCTGGCCCTGGAGATGTAGGGTACAGGAGAGCTGGCAGGCTGAACAACTCAGCTACCATTCAGGCTGAGCTCTAGGGCTATGAGTTGGCTCACCCCAACATCTACTCCATGTATGAACTGCTGGAGAACTTGAAGGGGCGGGTCCTGCAGATCCAAAGCTGCAGGATCTCCATGACACAGGGCAACAACAGGATATCCAAGAGGAGTCTCTGTGAGGATCCATTATAGATATTATAGCAGAAGCCAGAGGAAACTAACCAGACCAGTGACTCATTGCAATAAACATTTGCAAGTTGTTTGGGCAAAGGGTATACTGTGTGACACACCATGGCACAGTGCAGCTTCCACAATGAGATTTTTTTTTTTTAATCTTCTTTTGGTGGAGGAGAAGATTACAAGGGTGGAGGGGGAATACAAACAGACAGGGAGATGAGTGTGATTGGTATGCATGATGTGAAACTCATAAAGAATCAATAAAAAATTAAGGAAAAATGCCATAAACCTGGCAGTGGTGGCGCACACCTTTAATCCCAGTACTTGGGAGGCAGAGGCAGGTGTATCTCATAGTTTGAGGCCAGCCTGGTTAGCAGAGTGAGTTCCAGGACAGTCAGGGCTATACAGAGAAAAACATCCTGAAAAAAAAGAAAAAGGCATTTATACTCCCAATTCTGAACTGTATGTCTAGCTCTCTGAAGTTTAAAAAAAAAAAATGAGATGGATTTTGCTAAATTTCCTAGGCTGGCCTCAAACTTGTGCTGCAGTCCATGCAGAGCTTGAAGCTTTAATCTGAATTCTAGG